>JAJTWR010000254.1:272500-405000 GCA_021613335.1 Whitmania pigra | reverse complement strand
TATGTTTAAGTTTTTTTTCTTAAGTTTATGTTCTGATTCATAAGTTATAAAGTTTAATAATTTCAAATAATCATTTAAAAGCATCAATAAGAATCATTCTATTTGATAAATGCAAAATGATTCTTTAAAGTTTTGAGTTGAATTTTACAATAAAATTTAATAAATATTTTAATGATATCATGAATAACAAAGAGTCGTGAATAATCGATGGAATGAAAATAAATGAGTGAAACAATAACATATAACATTACATATAACAATAACATATAACATTACATATAACAATAACAATAACACTGTTTTGAATGCCAACAACTGATATCAGCTTTACAATAAAGACAACAGCGTACTGCTGCTGACGATGATGATGATGAGCTGCTAAAAGTGGAGCTTAAAATGCATCATCAGACTTCCAATCCATTCACGGAAATAATTAAATTAGACAAAATAATCGGTTAAAATAAAAACGACAAAATCATTTTCAGAACGAAATAATTTTCATCATTTTGAATGAAACGTGGAAGAAATGAAACCCAAGCAATTCGCACTCGGTGTTCAATTGAAACACTTGCTGCTGTTTTAAAATTAATTTTACAAAATGCTCAAATTTCAAAAATTCAATCAATGTTCATTTATTTGATTTAATCCTATTAACGAAGAACTTATAAATAATAATTTTAATTTTATTACTTTAACATTTTTTTAGAGAGATTTATTAAACAAAATATTCAAACACGCAGTTACAAAAATAACCATTTAATTACATATATAGTCATACTTTTGTAAGAAAGAATTTTTGCAAACATTGCAAAAGGATTGACCTTATTTAAGCAATAGAATCAATTTCTTAATTTTGTAACAAACAATTACACAAATTTATAAAATCTGTTTGCTTCCATCGCGAAGTTATCGTGACTTAAAAAAAAAGATTTTCAATGTTTAGAATGATTACAAATGACAATTTAATGAATATTTTTATCCAACTTTGAAATAATTGAATCACTTAAAAGCAATCGTTTCCGATAACAAAAGAGTGGAAAATATACTCTTCATATAAGATGAGGGATGTTGACCCTGCGAAGGACTAAAAAAAAAACAAATACAACATTGGTGCGTTTCAAAAGTTGCCGTGGCTGCATCCTTAACCAAAACACAGATCCAAATCCTGGAATGCTGACGAAATTCCCGCGGTTTTTCACATTCACTTATCCAGACATCAAAATTAAGATTAACGCAATTTTAAAATTAAAACTTTTATGTGTCAGTGATGGCTTTTATTATTTCTATGTTTTGTCGGAGTCTCACTTAATATTATTTGTTATAAAACAAGTATTATGACAACAAAGTTATTTGTCACGTAATTGTAACTTCATTTATATAGCGCCGTATGTATAACGCCAGAGGCACTTCTTGCAACCATTTATGTAGCGCTCCTTTACAAGGGCGCTGGCGGCAGTGCAGGCTGGGTTTCGAACACGACACATTACGATTGTTGCCATTACCGCCATAACCTGCAGGACAAAATGAATTATTATGCAATAATATAATTATTAATAATATTATTTGTCATATAATAATTATTATTATATAATAATGCGATAATAATGCTACTGCACTAAGGTATGATATATTTCCATTTATAATGAATTTCTTTGGTTTTGTTAAATGTAAGCATGTAAGACTTTCTTCCCGCTCCCTTCCATACTCGAAAGATCGGTTTATGTCGGTTTTCGAAAGTTCGGAACAAAATTATTTCCGAACTCAAATAAAACTGATTGTTTGGAAATTTTTTCAGAAATTCTGTTGTTTTGTTCAAAAAATTCTGATATTCCGAAAAAAAATTACGTTAATACAAAAATTTTCTTAATGATTCTGTTTTACGTTTATGTTCCGTAGACTTAAAACAAAGTTATTTAGTTTCAAATAAGTATGTTTGCTTCTCTTCCGTCTATTTCCTTTTTGCTTCTAGTTGCACAGCATGCCACTTAGTGCCTCCTTTGGACTTTCTTTACTAAATCAGAGTAAATATGATCCATTTGTAATAAATAAAAGCAGATTTTAGGATGTAAGCAGTCTTCAACCTCTTGAGTTATTAGATGAGACAACAAGCGAAGTTTCCCAGCTTAAAAGAGAAATAGATCTCTATCTCACCTTACCTAAGCCGGTCGAACGCTCTCAGGTAACTTATGAACTTTTGAATTAATGGTCTCTATTTCAAGAATGAACCTCATCCCATAAACTACTTTTACTCTTACCTACCTACAGCAGAACTAGTCCAAAGTAAAGATTCACAACTGAAACTATGTTTCTGAAGATGACATGGAGGAAGGTGAAGAGACTGATGTGATTAATATTGTTGATTTTGAGCACGTCTTCTGACGCTCAAATGAAGAATAAATCATCTACATGTGTTCAAATAATATACTATGTCCAAATGATTACTTCAGTTCATTTAGTCTTAGACAATACCACTCACGCTTGGAGAAGGAAAAAGTTCGATGCATTATTTTCTAGGTTTGTTATTAACGGAAAATTTTCGAATATCCCCGATCTTTCGGGTTTGGTTTTTGATTAAAAACAAACTTTCGTAAGAAAATTATTTCCGATTACGTAATTACTCGGATAAAACAGAACGTCGAAGTCCCATGCTTAGTTAAGTGTCAGTGGCGTTGTGGCTCGAGATTATGACGTAATAATGACAACGACGACGATGTATGTATGGTATATGTGAATGTATAAAGGTACCTTTATTTTTATAACATTATCAAACCAAGAAAAGTTAATTACGTGGATGAATTGATTATGGAGCATCCTTTTATTAATCACAGGTTACAAATATTTGTACATTTAATTGATTGAATATTTATTTCTTTAATATTAAATATAAATTCAGGAACTCATTGCCAGGTTGAATCAACCGCGGTCTCCCGTTTTAACGCAATGATACGTGACCTTGGCTTCAGTCGTTACTTAAATTACACTTAATTTTTATGCTGCCTTTGTGTACATGCCGGTCGATGCTTTTGTTTTTGCAATTGTGTTAGTGGTCCAACTGGGCCCTTCAATTGTGTCTAATAAATAAATAAATAAATAAACTCACTTAATAAATTGTCAATGAAATAAGCGTAGAAACATTATCGATCAATTAAAAATATAAATGTCGATAAATGCTGCAATGTAATCAAACTCTCATCCATTTGTATTAAATGCTGGTTTTATTGCTATTATATTATTGCTGGTTTTAAAAATAATCATTAATGTTTACGAGGTGACCGACCTACACGGAATTTCAAAATAATTATGATATTATTATCATTTATTATTATTATGATATTATTATTATTATTATTATTATTATTATTATTATTATTAATTATTATTATTATTATTATTATTATTATTATTATTATTATTATTATTATTATTATTATTATATATTATTATTATTATTATTATTATTATTATTATTAATTATTATTATTATTATTATATTATTATTATTATTATATTATTATTATTATTATTATTATATTATTATTATTATTATTATTATTATTATTATTATTATTATTATTATTATTATTATTATATTATTATTATTATTATTATATTATTATTATTATATTATTATTATTATTATTATTATATTATTATTATTATTATTATTATTATTATTATTATTATTATTATTATTATCAGTAGCATTGGTAATTTCTAGTTTTTAGCGTTCACGAGCATGAAGCGAATAATAGTGTTGTTATAAAACCATCCATCCGTGAGTCACAACCATGACGTCATAAATGGAAACCCTGGAAGCAACATCAGCAACAGCACTTTGCGTTTGCAGGTATAGTAAATCATAGTTCATGAAGTTTTAAATCAATTTACGCAACAGACGTCTTTATCATTAATGATTAATTCACCTGTGGAGTCGTTGTTCCTGTTGGATGAAGTTGTGTGGAGATTGGTGACGATCAACTGACCGCTCGTCGTCGCCAACAACTGGATCTGGTTGCCCGCTCCTGCAGCCAGACTCAGGGGAATGGATATGAGTTGTTGGGATCCGTTGCCAGTGGAAACGGGGATTAGGAGGTGTCGTACTGGCACAACGGAAGACGATTTGTTGCTCGTCGTTGTGCTGGAAGAAGAGGCTTGTTGCTTGAGTTGCAAGACATTGTTGCTGTTGCTGTTGTTGTTGTTGGAGAGATGGTTAGATTTTGAGAGAGGCTGCTTCGTTTGATTTGATAGGTTGACAGTGTTTGTTAAGGGAGTTGTTGATGTCGTCAGAGGTAATGTCAGCTGGTTGAAAATACCTTCAAATGTTTTCAACACGACATTTATTAGGCTGAAAATAACTGTACAAATTGTGAACATTATTGAATTTAATTTTTTTTAAATCAAAATTCCTAACTGAAAATAACTGAGCAAAAAAAAATAAAAGAAAAGAAATAAGAATGAAAAACAAACTTCATTTTTAAAGGATTTTAAGAGCGGCATCTGTCGTCCAGTTTGATTCTCAAAATTTAATCGAAGGATTGAAATAAAAATGGTTATTAAACTCGATTTAACCCTTTAAATATTAATGAAGACATTCATTTCGCGTAATTAACTGAGGGAGTGCTTAAAATCAACCGTAAAACAAAATTGAAGTTTGAATACAAGTGAATACTTGATAGTTGATCTTGTTTGCTGTTCTCGAGGAGCTCAGAAAGGCCCCAGGTGTCGTTGTTCGAGGGATACCTGTGAGGGGTGGACGGGCGGAGTGGGTGAATGGGTGGAAGTCCCGGGGAAGAAGTGTTTCTGCAGGACAACATGACATCCTGTTTTCGTGATCACAACTCAAGTTTTTAATTTGCTTCAAGCTACGGTTCTCCTTAGCGTTTTTTTTTTACAACCGACTCTATTCTTCTACTACATGAAAATATTTCAAAAATATATCGTTAAGTAATATACTTATACATCTGTTAATACTATTGTAGTTCCAATTTAAGAAAAGTAATTCATAGTTTCGTTCAAGAATTATGTGGCAACCTGTTTGATGATGGCCGAATGTGCCAATTTCAAAGGATCACCATTCAGTTCCAACGGGCCTATTGAGTCGCATGGCTCAAGGTCGATCTGAGGAAAGGTTTAAAATTTAAATTAATACCGATAAATGACTTTTAACGATCAATTTCAATTAAAAGTCAAGAAGTACCAAATAAACCTAAATGCTTTTAATCGCAAGAAAACATTGAAAAAATCTCAAGTAACCTATGTTCACCATTTGTTTGAAATTTTTGTCGATTTAATTCAAAGTTTCACTCGGTCGCTTACAAATCTAGACTCTTAACGGTTTGGTCAACCGATCAAAATAACCATTTTGAGCCATGTATCCTTATTTTTATGTTTATTGAATGTTAATAACAATAATAAGAAATAATAAAAACAATAGTAATTAGTAATAATAATACCAAGAATAATAATTAATAATAACAGAAATAAATGGTAATTGAAAATTGACGTCAACAATAAGTCCAATACCTACTTCTAATTGAGAAACAGAAAACCATCCTTACCTCTGTCATGCTGTTAATTCCGATCATTCGTGCGGTGATTAGTCACACCTGAGTGAACGACAGGAATGAAATGTCAAGAAATGAAACGTCAAGTTGTTCTTTAAATCCAAAATCCTCTCGACATCGTGATTGCTATCCTCGTATTCGCATGTTCGGTCAACGCAGTTACTTTGCCATCTTTGAGAAAACAAACTTCCGTCATTGGAACGATCTTCGTGCACAGAGCAGAAGATTGTACGACTGGAATGCAGGCTGCTGTGCAACGATGCATGCACGCCGAGCTCCTACACTGCCAACAAATCGTGTGCCATTCTAACGTTAATGATTACAATTCACATCCCTTCTGTTCCTCTCATTTCAAGTGCTTTCACCTTCTCTCATCCATCCAGTGAAACATTTTAACTGGCTTTTTGCTGTTGTTTCGTTGTTGTTGTTGTTTTTTTAGCAGGCAGGCGTTCCAGTCGGAGTAGACGAGTATTGATTTCGTGTTAACCATTTCTGTCCTCTTGTTGTGTGGTGCAGCATGGTTATGGGGACGATAAAGTAGACAAATAACGCTGGGTCTCACCGGTGGTTATGATTGAAATGAGAAAGAGAGTTTATCATTGTTAGTTCAATTGCTTGAAAATTTGTTTTGATTATTTTTTACCTATTAATGCAAATTTGGTATAAATTATTTATTCAAAATAATTGAAGCGAATTGACCACAACGATAAGCGAAAAGATAGGTTAATTGTGGTGCAGTACGGTTTGTACACTGCCTGTTTCTGGGCTGAAAGCACAATTTTGCAAGCAGGAAAGACTCAGTGGATATCAGAGACGCGTGACTCAGCAATCCTTGCACAGCACGCTTTCTTCCTTGCTGCTACTCACTCTGAAACACGTGTCATTTTACGTGCACAGTTGTCGAATCTTTCGATGAATTTCAGACCGTCGACAAAAAATGACAAAAAATTAAAAACACGGCGTCTAGAGATGTGTGTGGATGCCGATGTGGCTGATTGATCAATATTGGCACGTGGTAATAACCTGATGTTGTCGTCTAGATGCTAGTTTGCATGCTGTTAGTTCACTGTGTTTGTTTCATTCTCATCAGAAAATTAGACACTTCTAACAAGCGCAATAAATACAGGCAGCTACAAATCGTATAACATGGATAATAATTGTCTTATCATTACAAATATATAGTAAATTCAATAGCAAACTGAATATTGATAATTCCTAAAGATGCACCTCTGTTACGAATAATTTTTCGAGATGTCAATTTAGTGATTTTAATAAAATCTTGGTAACTTTCAATAAATCAATAGTTATCCATATTTTGGACTCCAGTGACATTTAATTGAAGTACTCATTTAATCACGTAACTTTTGTAACTATAATTTATGCTATTTTGTCGACAAATGTTGAATGCGACCAGCAAGAATTAAAAAGCTGATTTCATCGCTCAACATTTGAAAATTTTCAAATTGCCACATAATTCGCATGTGTTCCGCTCAATGTTCAAAGAAATCGAATTTCGCGTCATAGCTTGATTGATGATATTTTAACCGGTCTCAGCATCTTATTCGCAGAGGTGGGCAGAATTTCAAATACAAGTATTTAAAATACGTAATGTATTTGGTATTTTATGTGATATTTTAAAATAAGTAGTTTATTTGGTATTTTAAATACTCCAAGAAAGTATTTTGTATTTTAAAATACTTTTATAAGAGTATTTTATAAATTTGAAAATACTTTTTGTAAATACTTTTGCTTTTTTTACATTTTTAAGATAAAATTAAGCATTAAAAACAAAGAATCCTGTTTTATTGTCTTTGTGCGCCTTTTAAATTTCTTTTTGAATTTGATACACAAGTTCCTACTCTTTTGGTCAACAATGGGCAAAAGTGATCAGGACCACCCACTAAGAGGGGCCTCCCGCCAATATAGACTATCGATCAAAGTGATAAAAAAAAAGTGTAGTATGACACGTTTTCAAAATCAATAGACTTTGATAAATGCGTCCATTGAAGAGTTAGGTTTCAATTTGGCATTTGGTTTAGCGCATAAATTGATGTACTACATAGGCGAGCCACACATCAAAGAGATGGCCCTCATCAAGTCACGCCTGTTCCCCAGATCGTCCAGTGATTTCTTTTGATAATAAGAATATATATGGAACTACTCCGAGGCCAAAGCATATTGTTCGTGCGTTCTGCTTCCATACACTTGCTGGAACTATGTTTATTCGCAATTCAATTGTTGTGTGGCAAAAATCTATGTTCTTGTTTTATTTTTTAGATCGTTCATTTATGAAATCTGTTTAAAATGAAATGTTTTGGGTCATGGTTGAGTTATGATTCGACGAAGGTTGATGTTTAATAATATTCTAATTATGATGATGGGGACGTTTATGGTGGGGTAATAATGCTGTTGGTGATGAAAAGGGTGGAGAGGTTGATGGTGATGATTACGTCATCACTACCAATATAATAATTAATATAATGTAATTAATATAATAGGTCGAGAATCTAGAGCAGTACTGGAGATCAGTGCTAAAACAAGTAGTTAGTGTCATTAAATTTATTGCCGAGCGTGGCGTGGCATTCAGAGTGGCAACGAATTGGTTGGATCACCTAGTAATGAAAACTTTTTGGGTATTCTTGAACTCATCGCTCAGTACGACGACTTCCTTGCACAGCATATCGAAACTCAAGCCAATCGCGGAAAGGGACACACAAACTATCTGTAATATACAATAATGGAAGAGCTTATCAGTTTAATGGGTGAACAAGTCCTTGGAGAAATAATTCCTCGAGTTAAGAAATCAAAGTACTACTCTCTTTGGATTCTACATCCGATGCAGCCCACTTTGACCAACTGACCCTTATATTAAGATACATGGAGAAAGATGGCTTAGTGGAACGCTTTGTAACATTCATGGCAAACAAAGGCCATGCCGCCAAAGAGATGTTCAACGCCTTGATGAAATTTGAAAATGCATGACGTAAACCTGGGAAACTGTCGTGGGTAAAACTACGACAATGCATCTGCAATGAGTGGCAAATACAATGGTTTACAAATCATGAGCACCGAGTCAGATGTACTGCGTGAATTAAACTTCAGTGACATCATCAGCCATTTTGCCATACGGAAATCTAGAAAAGTATCTGGACTGTAATCATAGCTGTTATAACGTCATTTAATCTCTGATTTTAGCCATATTTATTTGGTTATATTATAATTTTATTTTTCATGGAAAATTAAATTATTGTAGCTGTAAATAAATTTGGCAAGTACAACTCGCCCCCTGACTTTAATATATATATATATATATATATTATTAGGTTATATATTAGGTTACTAGTATGTGATGGTGTGGCGTGTGCAATAAGAGGAATTGAAAAGGGGGCGTCCTTTCTAAGTGGGCCCAGGGCCACCGGTTTAATCCTGCACTTCAGGGGGTGCGAAACATAACCAGTAGGGAAAAAGACAACTACTCTAAAGTTACCCAGATAAATTTTGCTGGTGAATTGAAAGCTTCAGAAGAATGGATCATGAATCGATATTCTTACAATTTGTATAATACGGCAGATGATGGAGAGTTGAAGGAAGATCTTAATGAATTATGGACAAATCGTGCTCTTGATATGCAATTTGAAAACAAGAGTTTCTTGTTACTCCGCCATTGAGCTCCGACAGGGATCCTCAGCGGAGTTTCCCCCGTCTTCAAACGTTTCGGCCCTTTGAATCTCCTTATGTTTTCGGGGGGAGGCCTGCACCCGGTGCAGAGACGTAATTTGGGAGGGGGCAGGGGCAAAGTCAAAAAGACCCAAAAAAAGGTCATCTCACATTTTGCGAGGGTTTGCCTCCCTTGGAAAATGCTGAAATGACGTCCCTGATCCTATGATCAGCCGAATGTCCCTGTCAGATTTTGTCTTTCTGGACCCAGCCGTTCACCGCCGGCTGTGAGAGAAACTCGTTGGCCTTGTTATGCCGGCCATTGCTACTTGGACTGGAGCGACTACGAAAGCTGTCGATGGCTTCTTCATGTCGCATGCTACTTGCATTTTATCTTCAAACTTCGACTCTGCGAGGCTCTCATTGGCCTTGTTATATCGATCGCCTTCACTCCAGTTTGCCTACAGCGGTCTTGAAAGCTCTCAGTGGTTTCTTCACACCGTGTACTTATTGTATTGTGTGAGTATTGGTGTTCGACAATGAATGTTTCCAAGACTTTGAAAAGGCACTAGGTGTCTTCATCCCATTTGCAACAACATACTTGTGCGAGTTTGGATTCATTTCTCTTTAGCCGGTGAAAACAAAATCTAGAAATCACCTAAATCCCCAGGCAGACATGCGGATTGTTATCAGAAAGTAGAACATTTTGACAAAATCATATCTGAGAAACTACAGCAAGAAGAGTCATTAAATTGAAATTCTAAAATTTTGAAGGTCAGTTTTTTTTAATTTTTAATTTACACTTATACTATGAAGAATGAAGAACTCAATTTGTGTGTTCTGTTGGGGTTTGACTTTGTTATAAAAGTCTTCTTTTTCTTGCTTTTTATGTCATTCAAAGTTTAGCTCAAATAAATATGTTGCTCAAATTCTTAATAAGTATATGTTTTTTCTTCATATGAGATGTACTTTTACTATTTTGGTAGGGGCGCGATACAGAAAAGGTTGGGAACCCCTGAGGTAGTGCATAAATATTAGTTAGGAATTAAAATGTAAAAATAACAATCTGGCACCAGCACGGGGACCGACGTTCCATAGATATTATTTTAACTCAAAACATCAATAGGTCGATTTCTGATTAATATTCATGCGCTATCTGATTGGCTTTGCAACATTTGCAAACCTATGATCTAGAAATGCTTCTGTATTTTGCCCACCTCTGCTTATTCGTAAATAGTTTCTTATTCTAATGAAATTTTTACATTTTACGAAATGACTTTACCGGGCTGTTAATTTAAACAATTTTATTTCAGCACGAACTTTAATAATCAATAACTCTGGAACTCATAAAGCTAGAAACAAAATTTTAATTTTTTAGAAAGGTCCTGTTCTGTCAAATTTAATAAAAACGAATTTTTGGCTAACGTATAAAGCTGTTAGCGCAGATAACATAAAGCTCCTTAACGCGACGCAAAACATATTTAAAATTACTTTGCCCATGCGGTAAAACCGTCCGAGCTGCACACAGCCTTAATGAGATGAAAAATAAGAGACATAGCAAAGATTGTCATTCAAAATGATCTGCAATAAATCGTTAAGTTGAAAGATTTCGGGAACTTACAATATGCATCGCCCGTCTTGCTTTTTGCTATCGCAATGCAATATCGTAAATAGTAAAGTGCCTGGTTAAAATAATTTGTCTGAATAAGAATATAAAATTTATTTTCTTGCGACCTCACTAAATAATAGATGTTGATATTGTCGAATTCGCTACATATTTAATGGTTCGTTCCATGAGTCACATGATAACTTTGCCAGAGTTGTACCCGAAAAGACACCTTTAGATGAATCCATAGAATGAAGTTCATTTTACACAAATTGGTTTAAGTAGAGCAAGCAATTTATTATCTAAGACAAACAGTAATTCACTTACAACAAACAAATTCATTTAAAATCTCATAGTTGAGTGCAGAAGCAAGTAAAAACAAGAAACTACTAATTTTAAGAGCCATTTCAATTTTCAAATACTAAGATAAATGTTTTCAAAATATTAAAAAACGAAAACTTTTGACTTTGAATTAAAATTTAAAAAACTCTGCATGAACGAAATGGTAAATAAATATATTATTGAGATTCAATTTCACTTTGGAAGATTTAATTTCAGCTGTAGATGTGCTAAATTAACGAGAGTCAAAAACTAAAGCCTCGGGGACTGAAATGTTTGGAATTCAAACATCCGTGTTGAACCAGGGTTCCGCATCGAGCTGAATGCTCCTTCCCGACTGCACGGCCAGGGAGCCAGTGTTGTTCGAGTACCTGACAGAGAGTGAATCTGGCACGTTCTTGGTGATGTCCGGAAACCTCACGTTGTAAAATTGACTGCTCAAATCGGAACCTGTGTTGTCAAAACTCTGCTTCGATTGGCCGAGAGCCGAAGTTCCCGGGTACCCTTGGTGAGAATGCAAGGAGGAGTTGTATTCTGTAAAATGTCAAAAATTTTAATAAATTATTACATATTATTATTATTGCCTGAATGTGACTTAACATAGTACCAAAGGAAACTAACCTTGGATGCTGGGGGCAAGGTTCATGGAAAGATTTGGTTGGTAGATTTCATCACCTGGTAATTCCTCAATGTTCTGAAGCTGTAAATAATAATACTTGTTTTAAATTATTAATACAACTTTAAATGAATGATAATAATAAGACAAATGAATAAATAATGATGTTAATCATAGTAAATGATTAATAAATGAAGAAGAACGTTTTAAATGAATAATGAATAATGCCCTTTTATGAATATCATGGTTTACAACAACCTCATTGACTGACAAACATTACAGCAGCATTACTGTATACTTTTTCTAAACTCCAACCTGATTGGTCCAAGTGGATGGATCACCTCTCACAAGTGAATTGGTCAGTTCAATTGAAAGACGTTTCCTGTAGTCTGGTGATTTGTTTTCGCCCATCCTACACAAGATGGCAGCGGCATAAGTGGCTGCGGAAAATGTCGACGATACCAAAATAATCACAATTTCATTGATTTTCTCTAAATAATAAATGAATGACATTAATTTATCCATTCTCTCACTACCTACTCATGCACTCATTTGTTCCAACCATAAATTTCATAATTTCTACCAACTTCAATAATTTAGAATCACCTCATCATATGGTTAAAATGACATCATCATCATCATTGTTGTTGTCACCACCACTATCATTATCATCACCATCGCATTCATCACCATCGCATTCAATACCACGGCACTCACCCACTGCTTCATTCCTGCTGTGCAAAAGTTCAGTGAGAGGAGCAGTGGCTCCCTCTTGTTCTGTGGCATCGACAGCATCCCTTTCTGCTGCCAATTCGCACAACACGCCTGCTGCAACCCTCTGCGTGTTCTCCAGTGGAGAATACAGGAGCTGGAATGTGTCGGCATAGTATTACGAATGATAATACTTAACTTTTGTTTCAAAGAATGAACGTTGGCCAGACAAATCGTGATATTATAATATTACCTTAAAAAGCTTCCTTTCGTGAGATCGTAAAGGTCAATTAGTTAACATGCCTCGGTAATATCCTCTGCACATTCAGATGTAAAATATGTTCCGACAGTTTAATTCACTTAAGACAAAATTACCTGGACAAAGAGAGGTATGCAATTGAGTTCCTTGATGATGGTCCTGTTGTGAACGTCCCTTGCGAGGATGTGCAGAGCGCCGACACAACCTTCCACGACTTCTTCCATTCTCACTCCGTCAACAATCACACCGTCGCCCAAAGCACCGACGGTCGACTGTTGAAAACATTTTGAAGCACATTTTTAACGATTTTTGATTCCATCTCGAAAAACTTTATAAAACAAATGCTTTACTTTTTGCAACTCCTGATGGGCTCTGATCAACAACTGAACGATCCTAGGCACCGCCCCCAATTCTCTCAACTGGGGGTTATTGGTCGGACACAGAGCCAAGTTCCGAATCAAACCGATCGTGGCCTTAATGAGCGGCCAATGACTGGGAGGGTGGAGCAACTTGACCAACGGAAATAGACCCTTCTGTTCTCTTATGATGTTTTGAGCAAGTTCAGCATTGGCATGTCTGCTTGTGACATGACGAAGAGCACAAACCTGGTTGACATGGGATGTTAGAGTATTCAACTTGAGTCGAACGTCATTTCTGTTATCAATAAATTTGTAATTGTTCCGACTGAAATGTTGGAAATGTAAAACCAATTTACAGCTGGCTCTGTGATGTCCTCTCTATCCCCTGCTTGGATGACAGTACGTACCAAAGCCTCCACCCCACCTACTCGACACACTGCCATCTTGTTGATGTGGTTGTTGCATGTCAAATTGGAAAGGATTCCAGCAGAACAAATCACCATGTCCAGGTCATGGGATGACAAAAACTGGACTGAGGTTTCTAAAATGACTTCAACACCTTCCTGTTTCAAAATAAATATCAAGAAATCTTTTTAATAATAAGACATTAAATTGCTATTATTACATAAATGCATTTATCACTAAGCAGTAAAAAGGTTGCATACCCAAATTTCAAAGCAATTGCCATCATAATTGTTGTCGTTGTCATCATCATCATAATCACTCTTATTACCATCCTCGTCATCGTCATCAACATGGCAAGCATTCATTGCATTCATTCCACTCATTGCATCTGATCCAATTATTCTTCCTATCAATTCATTTGAATTTGTCCAGTTTGGTGACCCGTCAAAATAGCCCAGCGACAAAATAACCCCGTCAAAACATCTCCGTCAATGAATCTTTATACAAAAAATATTTATATGAGTCGAAGTCATTAGCCGATAACTTATTTCAAATTTGATTAAATTAAATTTTATTTTTTATGTTTTATGTTTTGACGGTGCTGTTTTGACGAGGCTATTTTGTCGCCGGGCTATTATGATGGGATGCCCCCCAGTTTATTGAATTAATTCTCAATTGTTGCTTGCAGGATGGCCAAATGGATTGCGTTACTGAATGCGGTGGTAATAAACAGTCGTAACATGTCGTGTTCTAAACCCAGCCTTCAAGCACCCCTGGGAATTAATGCTATATGAATGGTTATCAATAATGCACCTCTGAAGCTCTGGGTGTGGCACTAAAAATGAAATACATTTACAATTTACTTTTTGTTTCTAAGTGCTAGCTATTTTATTAACTGGTCACCAATTTCTAATTTTGCTAGGTCCACCAGCAGAGGATGTTGATGTAAAGCTATTTTTGCAAACTAGGGGTGCCTAGGCTGTTCCTGGCGCATTGACTCGGTATTGCAGCACAACTGGGAGCGGCTTTGAAATTGAGGCTAGTAGTACTTGTCCAAATAATTTTTTTATTCAACGGATGTCAATATACCTACCTACCCATTTTACATTTTGTTTCTTATACTAAATATCTTTTCCTCCTAAATGACTCAATGAAATAATTTTAATTTCATCACAAATTGGAACATATTTCGTTATTTAATTATTTAAATATTTAATGTCAGTAAAATCATAAAATTAGTAATTTATGGGGCAAAGAGAAACAACTGACATCCAACATTTGCATTTTGAAACATAATCTCTCTGAAGGCTATCATTTTCATGAAAGCTCATTACTGAAATTCAGCATGTTGATAATGGTCACGAATATAGTGACTATGATGGTATGAATATAATGATTGATGATGATAAATGTAATGACTATACTGACATAATAAATGTAATTATGTGATGATGATGATGATGTTGATGATGATGATGATGATGATGATGATGATGATGATGATGATGATGATGATGATGATGATGATGATGATGATGATGATGATGATGATGATGATGATGATGATGATGATGATGATGATGATGACTATAATGACTATGGTGATGATGATGATGATGACTATAAAGACTATGATGATGATTATGATGATGAATACTGATTATTGTGATGATGGTGATGAATGTAATGGTTATAATTATGTAATGACTGCAATGATGTTGATAATGAATATAGTGATGATAATGATGATGGTGATGAATGAATGATAGCACTGAAGCAACAAACCACTTTAGTGGCGACATCAGACAGGTTCCTGATGGTCCACATGCAGTTCTGAACGAGTCTCTCGCTCGAATGGCCGAGGTGTTTTCCAAGAGCACCAACTCCACCTTTATGGAATGAAATGGAAAGTGAAACTAATTTTTGTGTGAAATATAAAACATTGTTTGCATTTATCCAACTATTTTTGCCAACAATAAAAAAAATTAATTTAAATTGCAGAAGCAGATCAACTCACCAGCCTCAACAATGGCAACTTTGCTGCTCGAACAAACCGACAGAACTTTGAGAACTCTCGACGTCGTCCACAGCAGCTTCTCATATCCGTAAGTTTCCATGATTCCCACGAGTTGCTGAGGTCCTCTGCTGGCCAATATTATCAGCTGTTGAGACATAATCAGCCAGTCAGTCACACTCAAACATGAAACATTATCTTTACAGTAATTGATTGGTACTTAATATGCTTGACTTTGTTATTTAGTGATTCAAATATATTAAATTTAAGTATTTTAAATGAACTATTGAAAATCTCCTTTGATCTGATACAAAATATGGACATTAGCATAAGAAAAAACTTCACTGCCAACCTTGCACTCCTGGTTGCCATAAGCGAGTATCTGCAAGCAGTCAGTGGTGATGGCCAGGAACTTGGGGGCATTGTACCCGAGGAGGAGAACCATCTTTTGCAGACCACCTGCCGAGTGAACTGCCAACTTGGCGCCCTCTTGATGAAGCAGCAGGTTGTGGAGGGTTGTGATGGCATAAAATAGAACGGACTCTATTGGAGAACTGATGACAGGATGTTAAGTTTTTGACATAATTAAATAAAATAATGAAATCAAAATTATTAATTGAACTGCAAAATAAATCAGTGGGAATGACTTTGTAACTGTTCAATGCATAAATGGAGATTTTATTTTATGACTTCAACTGAGAGGAAATGATAGAAACAAAATAGAAACTTTTAATAAAATTTTGCAGACAATCATCAAGCATATCCATATCCTAGCTTTAACTAATTAAGAAGCAAATAATCAATTGGAAATATAAATTTAAATTAACTTCCCATAACAGAATAAACTCTGACCAAATAAGAAACATCGGCACAACATTCTAATAACAGCAAATCCTAGCTCACCTAAGCAGTCTGACAAGGGCAGGAATTCCACCCGACTTGAAGATGTACAGGAGACCCTGAGCGTGGTGCGAGAGGTTGTGCAGGGTGCTCGTCAGCAGCCTGGTGGTCTCGGGGTCTGTGGTTTTGTTGAGGGCGTTGATGAGGGCAGCAATCATCTGAGGAGAGTTGAGGATGGCATGACGACTCGCTTCCTTCTTCGACAACTGGTTGCTCATTAGGGCTGCATGACCCACAACAACCTTGAATAATGATTACTCGCTATTAAGCCTTATTTAATGAAAACTCCTTTTCAGAGATGATTGAATAAACTAAAGTATTTATTTAAAAAAAGAATTTAAAACAAATCCAAAAGTTTAATTTTATAATAATGGTATATATTATTACACCAAAAGTCAGCAGGTACATTCACCTGATCATCATCATTCAGTAATACTATCAACTCGGGTATGGCCCTCACTGCAACATCGGCATCTTCCTGTGAAACAAGAATTTGCAATGAAACCAACTAATCAGCTTATCAAATCTTATTAAATAAAATAACAGTTACATATTCAGTTTCATATACAATTATTTAGCTATTCCCCATATTGTAAATATCAGTCACCTGATAGTTGATGAGATTAACAACTGCATGTTTGAGCAGTTGTGAAGGTTCTGCCAACCTCTGCACTGCACTCAGCTTTCCTGGATGAACCTGGACGGAGGGCACTTGAAAATCCGAATCAAAAGACTCCGGAAACATGGCTGCCCTCACCCTCTGTGACCTTGTCTGATTGAGTTGCTGGTTGATGTCTATCAATGAAATCAATGTTGTTTACAACTGTTGTTGTAAGACAACTTTATAGTATTTTATATTTAGTGAAAACTTAGATTATTAGTGGTATTTTTCAGTCATTTAATCAAATCATTATTTACCTTGTATTTGTTCTTGTGTATACCCCATTTCGTAATCCATATTTAAAATTTTAATAGCAGGAACGTCCCCTTCTTGAAACTGTATAATAGACATTTTTGATAATAAAAATAATATTCAAATTAATACAAATGACGAGTTAAAGATTCGTTGTTCAGGCAAATCATCGTAAATTAAGATCAAATGTCTCTTAGCGTAAAAAAACACATTCGAAATCATTTTAAAAATCAATCCTGCATTGCCTGTCAGACAAAATGTGATTTTGAGGTAAGATCATAAAAGCGTAAATAATGTAGAGGCCTTTAAAACTGTTCGAGCAACATTAAAAACATTTTGATAAAATCTAGACCTTCTCCAAACTTATTTGTTTACGAAAAGTAATATCCAGTTGGTCAGTTGATTAGGTGAACACACACCTGTCTTACAGTGCAGTAAAGTCTATTTTTGGAATGCATCGATTATCATCTTCTGAAAGCTGGGTATCTATGATAACTTACATGTTTAAATAAATAATAACATTATTGAATTGTATTTTCTGAATGTTAATAATTTTAAAAATCATTAAATTGGCTCTCACAATTTGAAATAAAATTTGATTGCTTGGTGGAAATAAAGCTTTATTTGGAGGTTTGAAGTTCGATGAGACTTGAAATTGAACTGTTAAAGTTTTATGAGAAAGTGACCATTTACTTACAGCTGTCAATGGCTGTTTAAGATGGAACTGTTCAGTAAAATCTACTTTCTGGAGAACAGAAACTTCATTTAGAAGGATATAGAGAGGTATCCTCCCGTTCTTGTACGTCCCTGACCCTAAATATTGTAAATTATGATTTTATAGAAACACACATTCTTTTATTTTATTAAAAATGGAATACAGTCGTCAACTAATATCTGGCGGTTATTCATTAAAAACTTTAGAAACGGCGTATGCGTTTCGATGAAGTTCGATCCTTTTATTCTTTTAGTGTCTTTCCGCCATCCACCTTGATCCAACGTTTATGCTTATAACCATTTTGTAGCCAATTTTTGACAGATGGAACGGAGACTATCTGCTTTATGAAATGGACGTTGGTTTAAATGGCTGCATGTCTGGCCTCTTGCGCCATGATATTTATACTGATTGTTATTAATTATATTTATCATTATTAATAATAGATTGATAATAAATTGAAGGCTCTGAAGTCTAGACGCACACGCAGAAAAGTTAATGGAACTATTAGTAAATTGCGTGATTCTACTTTTTTTTGTTAATAGTTATTACATTATTTAATATCTCCCATAAAGTTAGATTGCGATTTTTTTTTAATTGTCAGCATAGGGTCAATTTTTACAGCACATCGAACTGGCGTTAAATGCCGCAGGGCTAACATACGTTTTCTATAAATATGCTTGAAATGCGGGCAACAGATTTCTTATAAAATGTAAATTAATCGGACTCTCGATCGATAAGTCGAGGTAAATATTTGACAATAAGGGTTTGCAAAATTGTAATTACGTCGTGGAAACGTGAAATATGAACTTAATATGACAGTGACGTTCAGCAAAATATTGTATTATGCGAATATTTATAACATTCTAATTTAAAACATGAATTCAATTTTACGTGAGTAACCACCTTAGTTGTAAACAAAAACCAATCTCTTCAGGAAGCTTGCAATAATCTTCCTAGTCGGGCTAGATTTGCATAGTTTGGGGTGATACGATACGTTTTGTGAACTTTTTTGGTTTAACGATTTGATTAGATTTTTTTTATATCAAAATTAGATCACAGGCGCTTTACGAAAGCGTAAATGTCTCATCAGGCCGGTATTAGAGGTAATTTAAAGTTATCAGTAAGAATTTAATTTCTTAAGATCTATCTATTGTTTATTAAGCCATTTCGTTACAGCTTGCGAAGAGCTAAGGTCTTTTTTTGCTGCATCGAAAGATGGCAGAATTCGCCTTGTGCAAGTTGCAATTAAAGATGGTTAGATTTTTTTATTTTGGAATGTTCCACTAAGCATGTAACAAAATAGCAACAGAGTATGGAATGTTTAACCTCTGGATATAATTTTGGCATTCTAGAGAAACTTGTCCTAGAGAGTAGTGCTGAATCTGCAGGCACTTGGGATGCTGATATCCTTTTTCAGGAATATTATTTTATTAATACATTTTATTTCCAGCTAATGTATAAAACATAAATATATTAAACATCACTTGTTAAATTATTCCTTGACTTTTCTTATTACATTGGGATGCTATGATTCTTCCTCTTTTGAAGCAGGATCAACCAACATACATTTTGTTTCGTCTTGATGAGCAAACATCTTCAGGCTTTCACTGGATCTTCATCAGTTATTCTCCTGACTTTTCACCTGTTATTTTCAACTTTTGCTTTATTTAGTAGTATGCAATATGACTTTGTTAAAATTTTTAAATGTCAATATGAATTTTATGGACAAAAAAATTTAATTTTTAATTTGTGAATTGATAAAAAATATGATTTTATTATGATAGGTGAGACAAAAGATGTTGTATGCAGCAACAAAAGCAACTCTGAGAACTGAATTTGGGTCCTCCCACATCAAAGATGAACTTTTTGGCACTGTTCCTGTAATTACATTGTCTTATAATTATTACGTTACAGTTTTGGGCACTTAACTAATCATAATTTATTTTAATTATTGTTGCTGCCATGGCAATATCAAACTAAAAATGATTTACATTTACAACATTTTAATTAAATTGTAGCAAGATGTGAATTTGACTGGTTATAAGAAGCATGTGATATCTGCTCATGCCCCTAAGCCTTTGACCTTTGCTGAAGAGGAGTTGGAACTGATTAAGAAGAATGAGGTATGACCACGTGCTGAATTCTCGATTAAGTTTTGTTCTGAAGGTAATGATATTGTTTTCCAACAGGTCAGTGTTGATATAAGTGTTGACACAAAACACCAAACTGTCCAGGGGGTGATATTTCCTCTTTCACAACCAGCAATCGATCAACTGAAACTTTTTAAGACATCCTGCATCAACTATGTGCAATTGGTTGGGTTTAGACATTACAATTGTAATTAAAAAGCTTCACATGATGGGATATATGATTTTGTTAAGAGTTTAGACTTGGACAAGGAAGTTGTCAATTTGGAGTCATCAGGAAATGTGTCTGTGGATGAATTGAGAAAAAAGATCCCATCGGATCACGCAAGGTACCATCTTTTCCTCTTCAAACACACCCATGAAGGGGATCAACAGACTGCCTGTGGTTAGATTTAATGGACCCCTTTTAATGAGTGCAGCTTTCCATTTAAAAGCTTCGATTCTATGTTTAAATAGTCTTCATCTACACGATGCCTGGATACAACTGCTCCATTAAGGAGAGAATGCTTTATTCCACATGCAAGGGACCACTGCTTGATCATATAGAAAGAGATCTCTCCATTGAAATTACTAGAAAGCTGGAAGTTGATAATGCCAATGAAATAACAAATGAATTTCTTTATGAGGAGATTCATCCTCAGAAAAACATTGTCAAAAAGCAGTTCGACAAGCCGAGGGGTCCTGCCGGTCGAGGTCCGAAGAGGATCACCAGAGTTGCCGACGATGAATGAAATTGCTAACTTCAGACACCTTTTTTTGGAAGTTAGGTTGAGGTCTAGTATCTAGTTTTGTTTGCAACAGAATTGGAATTCTTCAGATGTGTTGGTTTGTGTACGCTATGTCATAGTCAATGGCATAACGAGGATTTAAAAATCAGTTGAGGTAGGGGTCAAGTTTTTTCTGTGCGTACATAAATATTACAGCAGTAAAGTGTAGCACTGTTGGAATAGTAACAAACAATTAATTTTATGCAAAAGAAACATAAGGAAGGCAAAAATACATTTTTAAAATTTTATTCCAATCAAAAAAGGTTCATGAATAATCACTAACACAAACAATAGTGTGTCGGTCTATAGATAGAGTGGTACAGAAAAAACTTGAAATCATTTTATTGAATTGAGGAGCTGATGATGTATATAGGCAGAGAGTTTCGGGGTTTGATAATTCGATTGATAAAGAAATGGAGCCTATGAGAGGTAGAGTGTTTTTCTTAGTGTAGACTTGTATAATCTTGTTTTCAAAACATGTAATAAATATTAATGTCAAAGACAGTCCTAATTTGTTGGAAATATATTATGTTGAATAAATTATGCAAATTTAGAGCAATATCAAAGCACAAATTGGCTGGGGCAGGGACAATTCAGTCTCAAAGGTTAAAAAAGACATTTGGTTAAAGTTTAGGTCTTAGAAAGGTAAAATAGGCAAGTGGGAAGTAAAAAATCAAATTTAGACAATCAATTCTTGTCTGTTTAGGTCTGGATAATTCTTTATTTTGTTATGAGGTTACCATGTAATAATATGTGGTTGGTGAGATTATTTGCAATCTTAGAATATTGGAATTATGAAGTGCTTGGCCAAGGTTGGCCTGGATTTAAATAATATGAATTTTTGAACACGTGATCTTAGTTCTCTCATTGTCGCATACTACGTTAAACTGAGGATCCAAAATCTAACGCGCCTCTGACTATGATTATGTTTAAGGCGCCATGTAAATGGACTGTTATTATCTGCGAACTTGGAAATAGTCCATATCATCTTAGTTATGCAACGGACTCCAATCAAAAAAAAAAATATTAGATAGTATGCGCACTTGGACATCGTCGTGGGGGGAAGGGTTCTTCCTCTTTGCTATGAGGACGCCTCGAATTTTGGCTTAATTTTTAGTTGTCTTTTGTAATACCAAAAAAAGTTGAACTAACATGTTCTGAAAAAAATAACGTAAAATCTGCTCCTAAAAGTCCCTGATAACTTACATAAAGTAATCTGCGACGACTTCCCGTTCCTTCAACTGACCATTATCTGGAATCACAAATAATAGACTTAGTTAATTTGTTAAATTGGCTATATGAAAGTAGGATCTCTGCTAAAAACTTCCAAATAATAATCAGGTAAATATGCATATAAATCATATAACACGGATACATTTTTAAACGGGTTTATTTAAAATTAGATTGAAAAGACAACCATTTTTGTTACTAAATTTAAACTAATTAATCTTTCGAGGCTAATCACTGCTGTGTGAATCTTAACTACGTTTGCTTTTAAAAGGCTTTTGTCGTATCGAACATTTGTGCTGCTTTTTTTGGGGAAAGAATGAGTTTTTTCTTGTGAGATATTGATTTTTTAGGATTATATTTTAATTTTATTTGATATTACTCTTCTATATTCGCATTATGTTCGGTATTTCCTATTTAAAACTAACGATTACGTGAATAGGATATTGGCAATTTTAAGTATAAGACAGATATTTAGAAAAGACAAATGCCTGGGAAATATAAAGTTTAAACCTGTCAGCTAAATAATTTAATCACGCGATAATTTGTTCAATTGTGATTGTAATTTTTTTGTCAGTGGAACGAGGAACTACAAAACATTCAAACCCAAGAAGCACATTCCTGAAGGCTCTCATCAGCATGATTTAATGAAACATGCAGCTGCTACATTGGGAAGTGGTAATCTCAGACTGGCTGTGGCTTTGCCAGAAGGAGAGGACCTGAATGAATGGGTTGCTGTAAATAGTACGTATTAAATGCATTTTATCACATAATATTGGCTGTAATATAAATTAAATGAGCATAATTTGTCTTTGTCATGCTTAAAGGTTCTTTATTTAATTCTAATCTTTTTTTGGTATTTTCCTTATTTTGAGTGCATGCTATATTTATTTTTACTGCTGCTGTGTCCAGAGAGTTCCTATGTATGTTAAGGTTATAAGGATATATTGCTATAATCCATTTGTCAGTAATTCATATATGTGAAATGATTTAATGTTGAAATCATGAATGCATTTTATAATATTTTTATAACATTTTTATAATATTTTTTTGCCATAAATTGTTTTGTTCCTTCCTTAAACATACATTTACCATTAATAATGTTTTAATTTTTACTTAAGATGATAAATTCAATTGTATATATAAATGTATCCTTTCATGTTCTTATTTATTATCGAGAATCTTTGTTTTTTCCAGCTGTTGATTTCTTCAATCAGATCAACATGCTCTATGGCACAATAACTGAATACTGCTTAGAGGACACATGTCCGGTGATGTCTGCAGGTAAAAAGTATGAGTACCACTGGGCCGACGGTACAACAATCAAAAAACCGATCAAATGCTCGGCTCCCAAATACATTGACTACATGATGACCTGGGTTCAAGACCAGCTTGATGATGAATCCATATTCCCTTCCAAAATTGGTACTTGAGTATTAATTGATTATTTATATCAAACGATGCTCATTTATTACAATAGAAATCACATATCAAATATATATATATATTAACTGTAACATTATGTGAAAAGGTGTCCCCTTTCCGAAGAACTTTCTTTCCATCGCCAAGACCATCCTGAAGCGTTTGTTCCGCGTGTACGCGCACATCTACCACCAGCATTTCGAGCAGGTGATGCAGCTCCAGGAGGAGGCGCACCTGAACACTTCCTTCAAACATTTCATCTACTTCGTTCAGGAGTTCAGTCTTGTGGATAAGAAGGAACTGATGCCTCTGCAGGAACTGATTGAGAAACTCACTTCCAAGGACAGAGGAAGTTCAAATTGATGTTCATCTGCTGCTTCTTCCTGCACCGTTCGAGTCTTGCTCGTCTAATAATGCCTATTCAACTTTACTGCTTTTGAGATTGAGAGATGTGGTAAATTTTGTATCTTTGAAGTTAATTAGTGTTGTAACATTATTAAATCTTAAACCTGCTTTCCAGTTTGATCTTGTACAAAAAGAAATAAGCTAAATATTAATGTATTGGATTTGACATCATTTTAATTATTTGAGGACATTTATGAACCATAAGTAAATGTAAAAACTAGATACTTCTTGTTATTTTTAGTTGGGAAGGCAGTTGAAAACTGAATTTTGTGTTCTTTGCATTGATGTAGTTGTAGATGCATTTACATATTTTTATTTATATACTTTTTGATTCATGGCATCACCAAAATCTACATCAACATGAAAAAAATCAATAATGAATGACAGCCAAAGAATGTAGAAGGGTGAATTGTAGACTCTAAGAAGGAACCCATTTAGTTGAACGTTGTTAGATCGACTATGAACGAGTCCTTAAACATTTTAGTTATGCAACGGATTCTAATCAAGTAAATAAATAAACGACTATGGATGAAATATGAGTTTAGATTAATTTTGGCGATTCATGCGAATTCAAGCTAATAGTATTCGGACGAAGTAAGTGCGACTTGTATAATCGGTGACCCAGTCGCGTACCAACTTTTCTTGCCACCAGCTTGGTCGACCCCCCTTTTGGCCATTAATGATCCATTAACCTTCAAGTCTTCGAAAAGCTTTCAATTATTTGTAAAATCAGATCGGTTAAAAATTCACAAACTCTCCCCACTTTTTCTGTATTTTTTTGTAACAGTTTCAAAATTCAGTCTATTGGCAAGTTCCCTCTTTAAGGAGAGGACTACCAATTCTGTAAGCCTTGACTGGCTCAGCGATGATGATGAGCCATGTGTTTTTTAAGATTGTGATGGTCAGCCACTAACCTCACCAAGTGAAATTGCGAAGTCATTCAACGAATATTTTTTTAATAATTGGAACAAAGCTTGCCCAAAAATAAAACCAGGCAATACTTTTTACAAGCACTATCTCGGGGATCCTGTATCTCAATCAATGTATTTGGAAGACGCTACTCCTGAAGAAATTACTCAAATATCAAAAACTCTCAAGCAATCCCACAGCTCGGGCTATGATCAGATCAATCCAGCTCTTACCTAAGATTGCCCATATCATCGCTGCACTTATCAACTGCTCGTTCTCCTCCGGTATCTTCCCCGATGACTTAAAAATTGCCAAAGTTATTCCACTGCATAAATCAGACTCCAAGGAAAACATCGCTAATTATCGGCCCATATCTGTTCCTCCGTACTTCTCCAAATATTTCGAGAAAGCTATATATAATAGAACAATTTCTTTCCTGGAAAACATTCCATTATAAAAAATAATCAATTCGGCTTTCGGCAAAACCATTCAACATACATGCCAATCACACTTCTCCAAACGAAACTCTCTCACAGATTTGACCAGAATCAATTTACTATTGGAGTATTTCTGGATCTTGCTAAGTCTTTTGACACAGTAAATCATGATATTCTCTTGAAAAACTTCATCATTATGGTATCCGAGGAAAACGTTTTTTTTTGTTTCAAAGTTATTTAAAAAATCGGAGTCAGATGAAACCTCATACGCAAATCAAACATCGTCGTTGGCAGCTGTTAACCAGAGTTCAATCTTGGGACCACTTTTGTTTCTGACTTATATCAATGACTTGTGCAACTCCTTTGATCGTCTTGAGTACTTACTGTTCGCAGACGACACAAATGTTTTTCTGTCTAAAAATAACATTGCTGAACTCTACTCTACCATGAATAATGAGCTTGAAAAGTTTGCAGAATGGTTCATGGCAAACCTCGTGTCTCTCAACACCAAAAAAAAACCGTATATATGTTTTTCCATAAAGCAAGGAAGAAATTCCCCATGGATGATTGTAACATTTATATTGGTAATTCTGTTATATCTCGTGTCGAATCATGTAAATTTCTTGGAGTCATTATAGACCAACATCTCTCATTCAAGAAACATATTCAGTATATAACGGCAAAGATTTCTAAAAATATTGGCATAATTTATCGCATACGTTGTTATATAAACATAAAAACAGTAATTACATTGTATTATTCACTTATCTATCCCTATTTAAACTATTGTAACTTAATTTGGGCTTGTAACTACTCAACTTGCTTAAAACCATTACTTAATCTTCAGAAAAATTTTTAAATTTAAACATACTTAAAATTCATCAAATAAACTATTTTTATTTGGCAATTCTCATGTACAAAGTAGATCACCACATGTTGCCTCGTCTTTTCGATGGTTTGTTTTCAAAAATATCCTCTTTACATGCGTACTCTGTTCGATCGTCATAGATCAGCTAAATTTGCTAAATCTGTCACTGGTCCTCTTAGTATTGTTTGCCTGGGACCAAAGATTTACTCTGCCGTTCGACGTAATATCACCAACCTTTCAAACCTTTACGCTTTTAAGAAGGCACTAAAGCACTTTATTATTAACTCTAAATAATCATGTACATTACTCGATATTACTTAGTATTTCTTACATTATTGGGGCATTGAAACTCGACGTTATTCGTCAATGGCAATCTGTTAGCGGGGGTTTTTTTCTCTTATGTCGTTCCTTTTTTTCCTTTCGGTTCCAACTTGTTTTGTGTTTCAATAATAAAAGAAGGAAAAAAATGATCAAAGTGACTTTTTTTATTTACTTAAGTTTGGAGGAAGATCAAGGATCATCATCAAAGTACGCATCAATATTACAATATTAGCAGAATCCCCTAGGCTGTATGTCTATATGAAGCTCAAAAGTTGAAAGAGACCATAGATTTTTATCGTTTTATGAAGCTTCCACAAAATACTCCACTCTCTTACTTTCGGCAAAGAACTATTTTTTCTTTATGTTTTCATCAACTACGCCAATCATAATTATCATCAAGCGGATTTGATGGTATGAGAAAGTATTTGTTTGTAAGATCATGAACTTGCCGAAATCTGACTCTTAAATGGACACAATAAAATACTGAAAAGAAGGGTTGGCCGTTTTTTTCTATTTTTTACATACTCCCTCAAAATGCCGCCCGGGACGGACCGCCCCCGCCGCATCCCCCTTGTTACGCCACTGCAGGGATCGCACTATTGCTCAAATGGCGCTAGCTCACGTGGCGGTTAGTACA
Source organism: Whitmania pigra (assembly GCA_021613335.1). Taxonomy (NCBI): domain Eukaryota; kingdom Metazoa; phylum Annelida; class Clitellata; order Hirudinida; family Haemopidae; genus Whitmania; species Whitmania pigra. The sequence continues at coordinate 377,802 of JAJTWR010000254.1, read as the reverse complement.
TGCAGTGATATTCGTATAACTCTAAATAACTGAAACTAAATCGGGAAACTAAAGTTTGAAAAAAAAACTGATATAGCATAACATTAATTTAAATTGTATAGTGGATTCCCCACTCTTATGCATAATAAAGGCGCTACGGTGTCGATGAAAAAGGCCGAAGAAGGCGAAAGACCTGGTCTAATGGCCTTATGGAACGAACTCAAGAGAAGAATCAGTTCCATCTGTCGCGTGGAAAATGCCAGAGAAATACGACAGGAGGCGCGCAAGGCAAGATTTTTTCAAAAACCCATACAAATACGGGAAATCGCTGCTAGACCCCCCAAAGTCGGGTGTGCTAAATGTTGAGCAAGCCGAATTAGAAGACCACTTAAACAGGACTTACAGAGACTCCCTACAATATGAAAACTTAGAGCCAAGATCAGACATGCCAGAGGTGTCTCTGCCGGACATTCTCTTTGACTTGATATTGATCACTCGAAGAGATCAAGAAAGTCGTCAGAAAGTCAAGGAATCGGTCAGCGCCGGGTCCAAATGGAGTTCCTTATCTTTTATACAAACGATGTCCAAGAACGTTAAAATTGCTTCATACCCTCATTGGAAAAGCATGGACCAATCTCGCAGTAGATGGGAAATGGAGAAGAGCGAAGGGCGTTTACATTCACAAAGAGAAGGACTCCAAGGACATAAAGCATTTCAGGTCGATTTCACTGGAAAACATGGAGGGAAAGATCTTTTTTTCATGTCTTGCAACCAGACTTACCAAGTATATGCTTGACAATCACTCAGTCAACACATCAGTTTGAAAGGGTGGTGTACCAGGGGTTCCGGAATTAAATAGAAATAATTTTAATAACAATGATGCGCTGGTGTATCCATTTCTTAAGGTTAGGACTATCAATCACTTATACTCTGATAATGGAGTCGTTTGAGTGTTTCATTAGCAAGAAGTTTTTCGGTAAGAATTTTTCACTGCGTGACCAATTTTATAAGGAAACATCGACAACTGGAGCAGCCTCCTCTGCAAACAGAGGGCCATTTTTTCCATCAAAAATAATTCAACTGCAATTAGAGTCTGACAAAAAATGATTTTTGGGAACGAAAACGGAAGTAGACCGAATATCAAAAAATGCTTGAGACCGAAACAGAAGATAAAAACTTAAACTGAAAAACGTGGAAGGAAAGATCTTTTTTTCATGTCTTGCATGATTTACGGTTTAAACCGTAATAAACGAAAACAAAAATAATTTAAAATAAATTTAATAATGTATGTAATTTAATATAACAAATAAATGTAAACAGTTGTAATTTATTTAATAAATTTAAATTTACAGACAAGTTTTAGAGAAGCTTATTAAGAAATCGCCATTGATCAGTTGCCACCTCTTTCGGCGTTGATTGACGGAGGAGCAAATGTTTGTTGTATTAGGTAAGACCTAATAAAGAAATTATTTGGTGAAAGAGCTGAGAGTTCGGTGTATGAGGTTATCAGAGAAACCTCGGAGTGCTAGGGAAACCATCCATCACCAAATGATTGAAGATCAGAAACGATTGAAATGGCTACCAAGTGAAATGGGAAGAATGGGAACTCGATCCCTATTATTCTGGGATGCCCTCAATTGACACACAGTGTGAAATTCAAAATCTGAACAAGATTCTTGGCTTCGGATTTACTTCTTGCGCGAGGGGATATAGATTTTTAGGAAGAATCAGTCCGCATTTTTTGGCTTTGAATGGATCCGTTCAAGGGTTAAGGTTGGGTTCAGTTTTGGGGTCAGGTTTCGATTCTTGGTATTGTCTCTATGGATATGGTTCCAAATCTGAAGGAAGTGTTAATCCATAAGGACATAGAAGGCGTAGCTGCTTCATCAAAACCAAAATTTCTTTGCCTGTGGCACTTCTTTGCTCGAAGTCTGATCCCAACGCATTTTTTGATCGGTCGATTAGGAGCGACTGCATTTGAATTGATCTTCAATGTACCATCTTTGAGTTTAGATTTTAATTGTTCTGTAAGGGCTTTCTTCTGTCTTTTCTGCTCATTTTCTGTAATAACATGGGCAAATGTTCGTCGTTTTGACGACGCAGCAGGCGTTACACCTCCCTCCTGGAAAGGATCATACCTAGCCGGTGAAAGTGATACGTTCATCCTCTTGCTTTGATAATCATTCTCTCTGTCTGCAAAACGGGATTGATGCCCTGCCATAGCATCATGATCGTTCTGGAGTCTCGGTTTCTTCAATATTTTGTTCCTCGTCAACAATATGACGCGTTATAGGGAACGGTTAACCTTTGCTCTAGCGCCTTTTGGGTGTAGTAGCTCTTTTTTGTGATCAATCTATTTGAGGGGAGTTTTTAGACGTCAAAATTAGAAGATCGTTAATATTATCAAATTTATTAACAGTTAATCAACCAGTTAATAAATTTTCAAAAATAATCTTTGGAGGTTTTTTGGGTTGTGGTGAAGGCTTTGACAATTTTATTAGGTTTTTAGGTTAGGGTTAGGGTTGGGTTCAGGTTTCGGTTATAGGTCCATTACTAATCCGGTCACCTTTATCCGCTATTGACTTGTGTCCTAATCAGTCCGCGGTTTTAGGGATATCGATTTTTAGGGGGAATCGGTCCGCATTTTTTGGCTCTGAATGGATCCGCTCAAGGGTTAAGGTTGGTTTCAGTTTTGGGGTCAGGTTCTTGGTATTGTCTCTATGGATATGGTTCCAAATCTGAAGGATAATCCATAAGGACATAGAAGGCGTAACTGCTTCATCAAAACCAGATTTCTTTGCCTGTGGCACTTCTTTGCTCGAAGTCTGATCCCAACGGCATTTCTTGATCGGTCGATTAAGAGCGTAGCTGATTCATCAAAACTCCCCACTCATCACAATGCCTGCCTGCCAAGCCCTTTCAATGAGAGAGTGCAGTAAATGCAGCACCTTCGGGCATCTTTTATACAAAAGATAAGGAATTCCATTGGGCTCTGGCGCCAAACGGTTCTTAGCCTTTCTAATAACTTGCCTCACTTCCTCAATCGACGGATATGTCAGGCTGGTAGGGAGAGGCACCACTGGGATGTCTTGTCTCACAGAATTAGAATGTGACGAAGGGAATCACGATACGTATTCGTAAGGTGCTTTTCCAATTCGTCTTTACCTAGACGAAGCTCACCAGACTTCGGAGGGTCAATTAACGCTCTCCCATATCTATAAGGATCACTGAAACACTTCCTATGAGCTCTCCTCCTCTCATAGCTCTTTTGCCTAACACACTCGGCACGACGAAGGTTTCTCACACGTTCCGTCAACACTTCCCATACAACTGAAATACTTACTTACTTGGGGGTCCGTTAAGTATGTCACACCCGGTTTCAAATCTCAGACTCCCTAAATGAATGTCGAATGAATAATATGTCAAACTAAAAATTTAGGATTCAACGGTCATCTGAAACACATATGTGCTAAAAACATTATATTTAGTTACACTCAATTTTTTAATTTTTAACATTAACAAACATTAATAAATTTCGTGACAAATACGTAAAACCTATGGGTCAAATCAAATGAACTCAGCAAGCACCTTCTACCAAAGTATCTCAAAAAAATTATATTTTGATACAACAAACAGTGGTCTATATAATGGAGAAATGCAATTGGTTAGATATGACCATTATTTTAGAAGATATTTCTATTTTTACATCGTCACCCTACTTTTCATTTTTTTTTAAATTGGGCACACATATTGTCGTATCTAATGTTGTAAATGAGAAAATTTATTTAGGTTTTCCGAATTTTAACCTATTAAATAATACCGAACATTGGGCAGACAAATGTTAGAAAAGTGGTGTTGCAATTTTTGTTTCATAAAAGGCCATTGCGAAGGAGTTTGTTTCAAAAATAAACCAAGAAACGTCATTCAAATCATCCAAAACTTTAAAGAAATTCCACAGAATTCCACAGGTCAGCCACAGGAAATATCCTACCAATTTACGGGTCATTCAAAACCGAGGCATCCATTCCACAGAAGAAAAGCAAAGCATTCATAATCTTCAATGAGACTTCAAACGTTTAAATTTACTGGAAGAGTCTCAATGTTACAACTAAGTGTGGATTTGAGTCAAAAGCTTCAGGTATCCCAGAGAATATGCAATGTCCAGAATGAAGAGAAACATTCAAACAACATGCAAACATAATTGGAAATTTGATAAATTATTCTAATCCGGATTAGGCTGCATGAAAGAATGTGAACTGCAAAATAAATTCAAGGAGTAGGCCGGAAAACCAAAAACTGTTCTATCATGGAGGCAGGCTTGGACTGGGCCGCCAACTGCCTAAAGAAAGTTATTATATTTTTTGTTTTAACTGAAATTACCGTTGATTATATGATAGCTTCAAATAATAATTGTATTAAAAGTAACCAAACTGAAATAGCAAAGTCATTGCATAAGGAGTCTAAATATATTTATATAATAAGCTTCCGACGTCAATGTTTATAACGCAATTTTAATAATTTTTAACGTTTTTAAATTTTAACGCAAAATTATATTATTTTTTAATAAAATATTTTTTAACACGAACGTGTAATAGCTGCAGTCAATTGCACATCAACGACTGGAAAAGGAATGTATGATTTGGTTTGTGGCTTGGTTTGTCTTTGTAAAGTTAGGCATTGATGTAAGTACCGTATTTTCACCCATATTACACGCGTGTTATGTTCGATTTTACTTACCACGCACCCCCCTATGCGTGCTATAATCGTATGCGTGTTATGCTAGATTAAATTTACATGAATTTGATTTCCGACCAACAAAAAATAAAAACATTTAAATGATAGCACAGACTGTTGATTGTTTTTGTAAAAGCTTTAGACTATATTTTTTTTAAATAGTTTATAATTGATTGGGCGTTAATGCATTGCATAAAGAACTTTTCGATATACTTACAGAAGCATGTGACAAAACATTCACGCTAATCATTGCATTGTCCAGCTCTCGAATTTATGACGTCAACTTGAATTTAACATAAATTAATTGATGGTAACTATAGGAAACTTGTAGGGTGTTGTACTATTTTATGAATTTTCATCATAATTTTTCAACTCTTTGTTACTCATAATTATAATTGGAGCTAATGTTTTCAATTTGTGTGACAATGTTTTTTTCAACACTGGTGGTTCAGGCAGCTTTGGTTGGTGCTGTTTAATATTTTAATAGTCAAACATCACATGCATGGACTTATTGTAGCAAATGTCTTCAATCTCTTAATGGTCTTGCTCAGTGATGGGTAGTTACTAACCAGGGTTTCTTTCAGGCATTATTGTTCGGGGGGGCATTTCATGAGTTCGGGGGGGCGGCAGTTTTTCGTGCCAAATACAAGTTTAAAATCAAATCACGCATAACCTCAGTTCAATAATTATATTTTAGGTAAAAACATATTGAAAATCATTTATACAAACTAAAATTTAAAATATGTTTATTAACTGAAATGTTTAAAGAAATTTTATACGCCGAGGTTTTTTGAGAGCATATAAATCTACTACTCTATCGAGAAAATCTTCCGTTGGAACTTCGGGACCTTCAATGCTTATGGTCATACAATGAGTTAAAGTTTCTGGTAGCATTCTATTTCTTGCTTTGCTTAGAATCCTGTTCATTGTACTAAATGATCTTTCTACTGAAGCAGTTGTTACTGTAATTACAAGAAGAATTTCACAAAGCCTTTGTAGTTCACAGTATCCCAAATCAGCTTCCAGTATTTTGTTCAATGGGTTTTCATCCATTTTGTACTTTTTGCACTCAACCATAGATTTTATAAAAAATTTAAAAGATTTTAAATCCGCGAGTACAGCTTCTGCATTTAGAATGGGAAAGTTGTTACAAAAAGTTATGATGTCTTCTTCTTGAATACCTGACATTGATTCAAAAGTCTCAAATTGACTTGCAAATAACATAATCTCAATTGATTTGTCATTAAATCTGTCTTCAATCTCTTTGATGACAGTTTCACAATACCTCTTCATTCCTAGTAATGCGCTTTTAGCACTTTCATCTTCAACCAGGTGTGTTTCTAATTTTATCTCATCAACTTTGCATTTAATCTTTTTTTGTAAATGACTCTCGGTATCTTTGCACTGCTTCACAATATCATTCAAGTGCAATTTTGTTGAAGTAATCAATGGGATGACTTTAGTCAAACTTAAATCTTTTTTTTGTAAAGCATTGCTGAGAAAAGAGAAAAAAAATTTTTATCGGGGGGGCGATGGCTTAGCCCCCCCCCCCCGAAAGTATGCCTGAAAGAAACCCTGTTACTAACTATAAGTAGTTAACTACTAGTTAATAACTACTTTAAAGTAGTTAGGAAATAGTTAATAACTACTCTTAAAAAAGTAGTTAAAAAATAGTAGTTAACTACTTTTAAAGTAGTTATTAACTACAAATGGTTAAATACTTTTTAACTACTTTTTAAAAAAATTTTAAAATAAAATTAAGAAAAATAATTTTTTTCCAACAGCCCTACATCGTTAACAATCCACCTCTGCGGACAATGCAATGCGGCTCAGAACAGTGAATATGATGATTTATATGACTATGTGGAAAGTGTACCAAACTCTTGTGATAATGTGTTAGCTGAACAGCTTAATGATTATTTATCAAACTCCGCAAGAAATGTACAGACTCTACTTAATTATCCAACTGTTTGTGCTGCATTCATCAAGCTTAATTCAACATTACCAAGTTCCGCAGCAGTTGAAAGACGTTTAAGTGTAGCAGGGCAGGTTTTATGTAACAGACGATGTAAATTATAGGATAATCATGTTGACGTGATGATTTTTTTAAGAGATCGACTGAAACATCCATTGAATACTTCTGTACCTTTAACCTTGAAATCTTATGAAATTTCATGTTATAATTGATGTACGGTTTAGACCTCGACAATGCTATACTTTCCATTGAAGCTGTGTCTCACAGCATGATGCATCTGATTTACTTCGTCATCTACTCCAAGAACTGATCTCAAATATTCAAAAATGTCTCTTAAGATTTGTACATTTAAAATATGTGATTTTCACATTTAGGGAGATATGGGACACAGAGACTTGTTAAGCGGACTCTTTGCAGCGTGGAATTGGTCAACGAGTTCGTTACCGTCCTTTGAAGTATTGCTTCACTTTTGTCTTACAAATTATTATGCGTAAACAATATGCATTCCAAAGTAGGAAGTTGATGCAAATCTTAATATAAAAATAGTTTCGAGGAAGAATTGAAGAGAGAACGCAATATCGGAGCGACTCGTGACCAATTTTTGTCAATTGCAGCGAGCTCATGAATCGCTAACCAGTTCTTTGAAGTTTTTAAACAATTTATTAACAGACATTCAAAAAATCAATCATAAGACCGATAATTATTCCTCATCATCAGCTAAGCCTTCAAATCCGTCAAAAGTCGAACAGTCTTCATATTCATTTTCGGCTCTTGCCGGATCACAGGATAGTTCAAAGTCCGGGTGTTCAGTTTACTCCTTTCCTGTAGACTTAATGCCAGCATTTCTAAAGCCACTCAGAATCAAATCGGGAGACACTTTGTCCCATGCTCGTGCAACCCACGTGCATACCTCGGAATACAAGGCCTTCCTGTCTCGTCCAGACGGTGTATGAGTGTATGTGCCATTCTGCATCCATTCCTCCCTCTCAGATCTGTCAATTTTTCAACGATTTGTAGTTGCAGTTTGGATGATAGACCACCCGGGATGATTGCAATGTGACATCCGCTTAAGTTGAGCATCTTCTTAACTGATTCCTCTTTATGAGCAGTCATTGCAAGATAAATTTTGTGTCAATGTTCACTGGTTATGGATCAAGTAATTAATAGTTTAAAACAGAGATTCTCCGAGCATGGTTGTCTTTACGCTGATTTATCTTGTTTAGATCCAAGAAACTTTGCAGAAATTTTGAAAAGAATGCCTAGCGATGCATTGCAGCACCTGAGTGAGAACAGATTAAGAAATTTGCTGAGCCAATCAACTTTACAATCATTCATACTGACGTCTTGTGAGAAGGACCTTCTTCCAAGAATCAATAACAATGGAATAATTGACGTTTTAGCATCGACTAGTGAAACGATGAAAAAGCTGTTATACTAGTTAACAGTGAATAGAAATTTTAGACTCTAGTGTTTCTTATGTTTAAGTTGTTAAAACTAGGAGTTATTTAACTGTTTAAAGTTGTTTTGTATAATTACGAATTTGAACATGTAATAAATAAAAAGATTCTTGCAGCTTAAAGTAGTTTTTTTTAACCTTAAAATTTTATTATTATATATGAAATAATTATAGAAACTAAAGAAAAATATATAAAAATTAAATTAAATTAAAAATAAGTAAAATTTTAAAATATTGAAAAAAATTATACGAAGCTAATAATGAAGTGGGCCGCCACGACCAAATTTCCCGGGCCGGTTTTTTAAGCCAGTCCGACCCTGCATGGAGGATCTGAATCAGGCCTTTGAGACTGGAATTCAGAAGGGGAACTCCTATAGTTCAAATTCCTAAGAAATGAAATGGTTCAAAAGTTACTGTGAATCCACAGCTAGAAACCGACACCAAATGCCATTGCCCGAGGACCTTATCAGAAAGTAATTTTTCACAAAAATCGATTTAGCAGACGCCTATAATCATGTAGAACTTGTCCCGAGAATCAGCGTCTTGCCATTAGCACACCTAGAGCTGTGTTCCTTCATACTTTCAATCGGCATAAGTTCAGCGCTTGGGTACTTTCAAGAGATCATGGATAAATTGTTACTTATTACTCCGCCTTGGAGCTCCGACAGGGATCCTCAGAGGAGTTTTGTCCTGTCTTTAAACTTTTCGGCCCTTTAAGTCTCCTTACGTTTTCGGGGGCGGGCCGCATATGTAGCGTAGCGGTTTGCATGATGTCGTATTTTGGCTACCAGTTTTTCACGAAGCTTGATAACCATTGACAACAGGTATCCCATGAACATATTCCTGGCTTCTGGGCCAACACCAACCAACTGCATCGTACAGGTAATCCTGATGAATATTTAGAATCCTTAGTTATTTTAAGAACAGCAATTCAGTATTCTTTCTATTTAACATAAATATTAATGAAGTTATTTTGTTACACACCTCAATTTTGTCAATTCACATAAAGCCCTTACTACTCGAAGTGATGATCCGGATGATGGTTTGGAATTTCCAAAGAAACATTTCGTCGTCGCGGGGAATTGAATTAATTTGCGAGTTATTTCTCGAAATTAACAAACGAAACGAATTATTTATTTTAAATAATTACAGGGAAATACGATGAACTATGATATCAATGATTTTCTGTGATGATTTTCTAAAGGATGACCCCAATGATTATCTGATGGAAGGCAAGTATTTAATAAATTCGGACGAAGAAAGATTAGGAGATTTTTTCACTTGAATGTCCTTAGGACGCTATTCTTTGTATCCTGATTATTTCACCTAGATGTACCATTGCCATCACATAACTAGGTAATAAAATCATTTCGTCGTCGCGGGGAATTGAAATAATTTTCGAGTTAATTATCGAAATTAACAAATGAAACGAGTTATTTATTTTAAATAATTACAAGGAAATACGACGAACTATGATATCAATGATTTTCTAGGGGAGGATTTTCTAAAGGATGATCCCAATGATTATCTGATGGAAGACAAGTATTTAATAAATTTGGACGAAGAAAGATTAGGTGATTTTTACACTTGAATGTCTTTAGTATTCCATTCTTTGTCAAAATATTTGCATCCTGATTATTTCACCTGGATGTATCATTGCTATCACATAACTAGGTAATAAACTCATGGCAAGAATTGGAACTATATTGATAAATATAGTCGATTAAATAAAGTTCTGCCTATCATCTGCTTATTCATAAAGCTGTTAATAATGCTAATAAGATTCCATATGTATACATTATTATCTTCAAGTACTTAAAAGAAATTGACTTTTGTCAAATAATATATTATGTAAATAAACTATTTTGCAAGTTGATTGGTCATTAGCAATGTTTTTGAACATTTGTAGGGTTAGCTCCCCGTGAAGTGTCTCAAATCAAAACTTCTTCATTGGTAAAAGGTGAAATTATGATTCCCTGCCCATTTTATTCATAATAGTGTAAATTGTTTAAGACAAAAATTATAATTTAAGCAAACATTATGAATTCAAATTGGTCAGTTGTCAACTACAGTGATCATCCTATCTTTAGGAACACCACATGTGTTTGCATAACTTTCTTAGATATGAATTTTTAAACCCTGAAATATGGTTACATAATTTAATTATCAAAACCTTATTATAAAAACTTATAAACGAATTTATTATGTGTTTTAACAGGAAATGCAAATTGTTATACCATATTGGTTGTCATATCTTTAAGAGCTGCTTCATATATTTGCACAATTAATTACTGATTGGGGTTCTAATGGAGGAATTGTGTAATGCTTCATTAGCTGCATAAAAGTCATCGAGAATAAGGTCTTCATAACTAGCTTGGTCCGGCTTCAGTGGTGGTTATCGTGCGTTTCGTTGGTAGTTCAAATTGTTGGATTGTGCGTCTTACCTCAATTCTGGTCATTGACTTGTCAAAATTGGACATTACATCATCAGCAGGGACACCCATCTGATCAGCAGGGACACCCATCTGATCAGCAGGTGTGGCCCAACCCTGAGAGTGTCAGAGGATTAAAGGGCCGAAATGCTCAAAGAAAGGGTCTCCTCTCTGAGGATTCCTGCCGGAGCTCAGAAAGAGTTTCAGCTAGTTATAAATTAGAACAAATTCAAAGTTTTATGTGACATCTACGAACATGAAAAAGAAAGAAAAGCTGATTGAGAAAAAATTGGTCAGATCTTGGCTTTCGAGATATCAAATTATTTATTTTTTGATGTTTCTAATGAGTCAATCACTTTCACACACAATCACTTTACATGTCATGTAAAGCATCATGAAAAAATCCAGAATAATAAGGAGAGAAAAATTCTGGAAAAAGATAAATAAAATTTTTAGAGAAGGATCAATGAAATCCTATTGGAGAAATTTCAAAGAAAGGATTTTCATCAAATCAAGTTTGTACATCATTAAACTAGCAAGTGAGCAAATCTCTGGTATTACGATGTCTGAGAAACATCAAAATATTGAAGTGTATATGCTACCAAATTTTGCTATCACTCAAAAAATTGCAAAGACAGCATTGACAAACAAATGGTCAAATGGATTTTAGGAGACAAACAGAGATCAGTTAAATTTTCAGGCGAAAGAAGTTTAACGTTGATGATCCTGATGGGCACTAGTATTACTGAAATCAATTACAACAAAACATTTAGAAGTGGTTTCCTGATGTTCTGGGGAGAATTTTCAGAAGCTCATTATTAACCATGCCTTCTTGATCCCATCCATATTTTCTTATCACTTGAATTGATCATCTTATCATAAAATAAATTTATAAATTTGATTATCTTTTTTTACCAAATAACATATCCAAATTTGAAAATAATTCAGTCAAGAGTTATGGTAAAAAAAAGTGATAATGCTCTTAAAAATATGCTGACTGTTTGAATGCTTGCAGGGTTGAGTCCTCGTAAAGTGTCTAAAGTCAAAAGTGCTTCATTGGTAAAAGGTGGAATTCTAATTCACTGTTCATTTTATTCATAATGATGAAATTACTCCATCCATCATTTAACTTGCTTTCTTAATTAGACATCAAAGTTAATGTTAATGCAAGCAGGACATATTTTTAACTGATTAATAAATCTAATAATTGCAATAATTACACTAGTTTTAAGACATCCGCATTATTAACCGGTACACCTGATATGTCTCTCCAGTGTTTGTTTAAAAAATTAGAATAAAAATAATAGCCTGGAATCCATTACACTAAAAACAGCTGTTAAAATTTTCAAAAACAAAATAGCTAACTACAAGCCCAAATATTCCAAATATAAATGTCTGCTCTTAAAGTAGGGATGCAGCAGTGCTGCTGTGTGAGGAAGGGGGTCGAGGTTCTGTGCCATACAAACTACAATATTGAGCAATTAGATAAGACCAGGCAAGGGAAAGACTCCCAGTAAAAAATATAAACTTTAAAAAACCCTTTCAAATACCCGTTTATTTCCTTTAATAAGGTTTGCATATTACTGTATATATTATTGTGTAAAATATGTTATAGAATATGTATATTGACTTTGACTTAAATAAAATTATGTATGCTGATGGTACATTGAATGATTTAAAACACATAGTTGGCACATAGTTAGCATAAGGTTGCTGACCCCTGTTCCAGACTTCAATCCTATACAGAAAGTTTGGGAAACATAGCAGGCATAATGTAATGGTAGACAATATTCAACTGTTGTGGAGTTGAAAGAGATCATTATTGAAGTCTGAAAAAACCTGCATAAAGAGTGCCTAGAAAAACTGGTGGAATCAAGAATCACTGAAATAATAAAAAGGATGGATGCTGTTAATCATATTGACTTTATTTGAATTAATAAAATGATTTTGAGCTCTTAGTAGTATATTTTAATTCTTATCACTTGAATTGATCATCATATCATAAAATAAATTTACAAATTTGATTATCTTTTTTAGCAAAATATCCAAATTTGAAAATAATTCAGTCAAGAGTTATGGTAAAAAAATGATAATGCCCTTAAAGATATGCTGACTATGTTTGAATGCTTGCAGGGTTGAGTCCTCGTAAAGTGTCTAAAGTCAAAAGTGCTTCATTGGTAAAAGGTGGAATTCTGATTCACTGTTCATTTTATTCATAGTGATGAAATTACTCCATTCATCATTTAACTTGCTTTCTTAATTAGACATTGAAGTTAATGTTAATGCAACCAGGGCATATTTTTTAACTGATTACTAAATCTGATAATTGCAATAATTACACTAGTTTTAAGGCTAATTTGATTGTTGTGAACTTTTCAGGTTCTTTTGATAAAAAAGTAAAGAAAAAGACCAAAAGTTCATATTGTTAAAATTTAAATTTGTAAATTTTGTTTGACTGTTACTTGTTTATTATAGAAGAACACACAAAATATTTTGAAAATGGCACCAGACAAGATTGGCATCATCACAAGGTCTTTCAAGAACATGTGTTGAAATTTAGTGAAAATTTTGCTAAACAGCCAGATATGAAAGAAGCTAATGAAATGCACACAAAAATCATGAAAAAAGTGGAAGAAAGTCTAAAGGAAGTAAAGATTTTTTCAAGATTAGAATTTGCTGGAAGTGCTTATGAAGGTGTGAAAGTGACAGATTTAGAATTTGATGTCATGGTTATAATGAAAGTTCCCTCACTGGCGGTTAGTTTTAATATTTACTAAAAATATGTTAATAATTGCAACATTAATAATTTTTAAGTGATTATTCAAATTTTATTCTTTAATTTATAAACATTAAATTTTCTTTTCGTAAAGTAATTTTCATTAGCTGTAAATTTCAATTGCTGAAATCTCAATTAGATAAATATAAATAATTTTTCTAATAAAGAAAGAGCAAATTGAAGGGAAACCAAATTTTGCTTTTCTGAAACCTGAAAATGATGCAAAGCAACAATTGGCAGAATTTCTTGATAGCAATGGTTACATCTCATCATCAAAGGTCACAGATTTTTTCTTCAAACACTTGCAAATATGCTGCAACAACTTTGTTGAAAAAACCCTTCTCAGAAAACATGGTCCAGCGATTCAGATGGATGTTTATGAAGGCAAAGACCAATTTTTTTATTCTGTTGATATTGTGCCTACTGTAACAGTACAAGGAGAATTGTATGTGGCCAAGCAATTGAAAACAGTACAATCTTATAAGATGGACCTCACATGGAGGAAAACATTCAGCCTCAGTGAAAAGGATCTCCTGAGTAACATTGATCTGAATAATGGCTGTAGGAAACGAGTGCTAAGAATTGTTAAAGCCATAAGGAATGCAGAGCCAAGTCTTCATAAAGTAACATCTTATGTCCTCAAGAATGTTGTACTCCGGGTACATGATAAACTAGAGCCTCGGACTCTCAGGCCAGGCAAGACTGATCCATGGAATGTTGCCAACATTGGAAGCAGATTGATGGATGTCATTAGGCAACTAAAAGAAGAGTTCAATGCTGGAATTGTCCCATGCTACTTTGATCATAGAATAAACCTGATTGAAGATTTTAAACCAATTACTATTAGCAACATAAGAGACAGGTTCAGGCACCTCCTAAACAGCTACAAACAGATGAAAGATGTACTGAAGGTGAATAAACGAACAGTATAACCAACAACCTGATATATTATTAAAAGATAAAGGATGAAAGATTTAAAGCTTTAAATGTCTTTGTTATGATTTTTTTACAATTTTTTGAAGCCATTGTTCGTCCTATTGAACTTTATCTTTAATTACTTCTGAGTTAAATATTGAATGTTGAACTATTTGAGATATGATATGAGATTAGATCAACACAAAGTCTTGTGAGGAAATGATTTTGATAAACACTATATGTAAGTTATGTAAAAGGTTATATAAAAGTAATAAGGTGTGGTGATCTTTTCAAAATAACGGGTAAGCGGTTTTACCATGCATGACCCTAAAATTGTTGTCCGATTTATTCTGCGTTCTTTTCGTAAAATGAGTCAGGTTAGATCAGCTTGGAATTTCTGAGCGAAAGAGTAGAAAAATATGAATGAAAAGTTTTATTTATCGACGTATACATTAAGTAAAAAATTAAGTTCGACTAAGTAAATACATTACTAAGTATAAGATATATTAACCAAATTTGTTTCGGAGTAATATATGCATCTTTTATTTTAAATATTGGATACGATCCGAAAAATATCTCTGGCCGATTTCATCTCTTTGTTATTGCACGTAAGACAGCTGGTTTTCTGATTTTCGATGAGACCTTGTCAAATTCATCTTGCAATACGATAAATTACTGTAACATTTAATAGTTGGTTATCAGTGTGTAAAACGCTCATGAATTTTGCAGTGAATTGTATTTCTGACTTAGTTGGTATCTAAGTGTATAGCGATACAACCATTATGGACAAAAATGAATCGGATGTCATCCTGATAGTAAGATCACCGTATCACACGATACCAGATATCGAAGTATCTTGCATGGAACATTGGACACTTGGAATGCTTAAAGAACACTTATTTCATGTGTATCCAGGAAATCCTGTAAGCCCAGGCCTACAATTTATTCAATTTAAAAGCTAAATGTAATTTATGTTTAAGGAAGTAAATGAGCAGAAAATTATATACATGGGAAGGCTACTGCAGAATGATCACCTTATCGTCAGTCAAATGCTAAAGGAGGTGAGAAATGTTAAGGTTTCATTATCATTAACCCTAAATATCTAAAAGCTAATTAAGGTGGTTTTGTTATTTCTTTCAGAAAAAAGCTTTGGAATCATCTTACATCATTCAACTTGTATGTCCAGTCCAGTGTAGTAATGTATGTCAAATCGATCTTTTGCACTTGCAAATTACTTACGTTCTCAATTGTTGTTTGACCATGAGTCATTTAAACAGTTTTTTAGTCAACCTTCTGTGGGATGTAACAACAATAGCATTGAGTCATTACCAAGCTGTGAAGCACTGAATGTTAGCACTGCTCCACAAAGGTAAACACATTACCTCAAAGAGAAATGTAATTGGAGTTCACTTATATAGTACTATATGCATAGCCCCAGAAGCACTTTACATGACCATTTATATAGCATTCCCCCCTCTTGGTGATGCTGGAATACAACCCATTCAGCCAACCTGCACACCTATAAAAGTATAACATATCATAGCGTATTTTCAAATTTAATGCTTCATCAGAATTATTTTGAGGCATTTTCCAATATGATGCATCAACAAGATTTGCTAAACCACAGAAATGTACAAATCACACAGCACTGCGCTCTGTTATCACAATATTCTGATGTAAAAAAAAAAATTCAGGTCACAAAAGAAATCAGTTTTAAATTCTCCAATAGCTTCAATCCAGTGTTTTTTACAAAGTCAAACTCGCTCATGCTGAATCCATTATAAACTTTCTTAACAATCAGTGTATTTATATCTTTCTGGAATTTTCAATAATTAAATAAATCACCATATTACCACATTACTTGAATAGGTCTCCTGTGGCACCTATTGATTACCATCAATACATTATGGCCTGGCAACATCATTACATGGAATCTATGCTCTTATGGCAACAAAAGTTATTTCTTCAGTACTTTAACCATGACAATTAACCGTGATTATGTAATTGTGTGCCAAATATTCACAACAGCTTTGCACAGCATTATGCCAATGCTTTCTCAAGAGAACCAGCCTCCAATAGAGAGCCTGTTCAAGAAGCTCAACCTGCCACCAGTGTATCAGTCCTCAGTAGGATCAAACACCTCCTCACTGCAACAAGGGCAGCCACTCTTTTCTTTCCAGGGCCTGAGTTCTTGATTGTGATCCTGGCAATTGTTCTGTTGGTATTTTGTGCTTATTAAACTCTGCATCACAAGACTCACTTTTCAGTATTTATTGCAGCTTCAATGTTCTAGGGATATTTCTCCTTGCTACTACATGAAGTATCAAGAACATAGCAAACTTTAAAATCAGTTTGATTAATGCTAAGTTAATTATTTTTTAATTTTCTCTTTGGGGCCATGAAAGTATTAATGATTGGAACCCAAGATATCGAACTTCCTTGATAATCATGTTTGTGACCTGCAGCCGTTATGCTACGCTTTCAGAAAGTTTTCTACATTTAACCAGTAAATATCTGAAGCATTTTAAGACTTTTTGAAACATCAAAACAAAAACAAATGGAAGATGGAACAAGCACCCAGTTCTTAGTTATGCAGAAACAATAGAAATCTATAATAATTAAATGACAATTTTGAAATATCTGCATCACAAGATCCTCTTTCTTAGGTCTGTGTGGTTGTTTGGCACCTCCATGGAAAAGTCCTCAAACTCACAATGAATTCCTGGTGAGAATTCATTTAATGAAACATGTAACGTCATCAGTTATTAAAAAGTAAACAAATTTACCATAATTCCTCTCAGGGCACTTGCATGCAAAAACAAATTCTTTGCCTGGTTGGCAAGACATCTCCTTAATGCATTCATAATCTGTGCATGAGTCCCTACAGTCATCTGTAGCATGTTTACGAATATCTTAGGAACAAATTAAAATTTATTTCTTTGTTTCAGTAGTTGTTGAATGGTGAATCATTAGTCAATTGTGGGAATGAGAAGGGGCAAACTTAAGACGAAAACACATTATTGTTACATTTTAGGCATCAGAACAAAATCGCAAAGTCAACTCACAGGTTTTTCTATCTGACAATATGTCTGGTGATGAGGTTTTGCACAAATCGTACTCGTAGTTCAACTCTGAACTCATGATCCTCAAAAAGTCGATGCAACCATGGAAACCTTGCCTAACATGGCTGTTTCTTTGTTCACTGTTGAATATTTCAGACTATTAGGAAAATTTACAACACATGTTATTCCTAAAACTAACATCGTAGACTTATCAGGTACTGAGCCCAGATAGATAGGTAATCCCAAATCGAGAGACCTGATCTGTCCTGGACTGAGGCCGGCATCCTTCAATTCATCATCCAGCTTCAAAAGCCCATCACGACCATGCCTAACTGCACTGGCTCGATGCAATTGATTGAGTTTCACTCCCGAAGGGATCTTCAGGGTCGTTGAGCCGCTCCCAAGGTCATACCTGGCCAAGAGTGGGTCACATATTGAGGCCAAGCATAAGTACATACAAAAATAGTAATTTGTGTAAATACCTGAGCTCCAAGGAACCATTAATTATTGCAACTGAAATAAAGTCTCCTTTTTTGGCATTAAGGTGCCCAGCGTAAAAGAGAAGTCCATTCAAAGAAAGTGCTCTGAACCCGATCTCGATGCTGATGTCCCGACTTCCATGCTCCAAAGGTTTCAATTCCACAAACGAATCTCCAGTGAAATAGGGTGTTGTGTACTCTGATGAAGCTATACAAAAAGAATTTATTATTATATTCCTAACGCATTGTAACCATTTTGAAATAGCAGCATAAACTTTTTAATTAACTGAACCATTAGTAGGTCCATCAAATCAGCCAGGACAAACAAAACTCCACAACTAGTGATGTTGGATAACAAACATTGATTCCAATAGGAATGCTCTGATTGCTAATAGACTCTAAAGATGGTATTTGAAAATATTTTTGAAACAAAACTGCTTACATATATTTTCTGTAGTGGTAGGGAGAGTTGTGGCTGAAGTGGTTATTGGGGAAGTAGTTGAATTAATCACAATTTCAGGATCGGTCTCATTGTAAGTTGCTGCCATAGATACGTTATTGACACCTGTGAAATAGGTGATGTCTGCTGTTGTCAAATCTGCATTCTCTGTGACTTCAACTTGGACGGAAGAGAGAGTGGCGTAGTCTGCTGTTTCTGTGTTTTGTCGTGTTTTATTTGCTTTTGTGACCTTATGGATCCTTGTGTGTTTTGAGATCTTTGGCCTCTTGGTTTTACTTGAGAGTTGGGAGGTCACATATTGTGGCTGGGAGTTGGCTGTTTGGGCAGTTTCACCTGAGAAAAATTAGAATTTAAAATCGTACGCAATTTCAATGGTGTACCTAGAGATGTTGAAGTATGTAAGAGCAATTGTGCATGTTCTTCCTATTTATTCTCATAGTGAAATACACAGTTCTAATCCTAATACTTAGTCATTCTACTTTTCTGAGTTTATCTCTTCAGAACCCACCTGAACATCCTTGCTCTGTGATTGGATATCCATCACCGCACATGTCACATTTAACACCTGTTACATTTTCCAGACACATGCACTGTCCCGTCATTTGGTCGCAGTCATCTCTCAAAGAGCCATATTCATTACAGTTGCATGCTGCAGGTTGAATTTGGCATTAAGTACTGATACTTTACCAAGCAAAATATATCCTCAGTATATCAATGTCGACACAATCAGAAGCTTCAATTTATATCAAATAATCGATGAATCACAGATGAGCATAAACTAGTGTTATTATTTATAAACTAGTAGTAATAGTAAATAAATACTTTGATTTGTTGAATAATTTGAATGAATTAATGAAGTAATAGTAAAAGCTACAAACCAACCCTGACAGCCATCTTCTCCATCAGCAATCCTGAGGAAGCCCCAGTAGTTTGATTCACACCTATCACATCTCATGCCTGCCACTCTTGGCTTGCAGTTGCATCTCCTGGTGTCTTGACCGCACGTTGCTTCCAGAGATCCGAGAGAATTGCATTGGCAGGCTAACTCATCTGCACAAAGTTAATAAAAACTTATTATTTCATTTTTACAACTTTACTCGAAGCTCATTTATACAGTCTGCAACATATGCAACAGAGATGATTTTTTCTTTAGTATTTGTATAGCGCTTCTTCAAAAGGGCACTTTATCTGAATTGCAAATATTGCAACAGTAAACATCACACACAGAAATGCAAATCTCTGAGCTATTTTGCCTACCAAAACTTCAGTTTCAGATTTTTATGTCCATTCATTAACATGAATTAATTTAAAAATGATAATTTAGTTTTTAGTTAGTTAGTTTTTAAAATGTAACCTACCTTCTAGATCGCAACCAAAATAATCAGGACCAAGAGCAGCAGTTACAAGGTCTGGGCAACATCCATATTCACTCATCTCACAACCAGACACAACTTGGTCTGCCAAAATAGAATTCAAACAAAGTAAATGAAGCTAAAATACTGCTATTTCACTAATGTAGAAATTGGCATTGTATGACATAAATAAATGTATTTTGTTAAATGGCACACAGTAACTTGTTATGGAAATGCGTAGAAGATTGGTATGGTGCACAAAATCAGATCCGACATTATCCGACGGAACACGGGGTCAAGAAACTACAGCTGCTTCTTGCATTTCATTGACATGAATATTTACATCTAGATAAATTCTATATTTGTGAATTAAATAAATATTGAGACAAGAACATAAACTCACATCCTTGACAACATCTCCCTCCATTTTCAATGATGTGACAATAACCTTCAGGTGGACAGTCATCCACGATCTCACCTGCACATTGCAATTCCTCACCTGTTGATTGATTCCTCATTACTGGGAATCCATCACAAAACTCTTCTGTAGAACCTGGATCCAATATTGGAGTCAATCTAAATTAGAATCTATGAATGTTTTATTTGAACCTTAGCAATGTGAGAATAAATTGAATATTTGCTGAAAAATTTGAAGCAATGCAAAATAAGGTCATTAACATCAATATCAAAAGCAGATGTTTAACTCAATCAAACTTTTGCCATTATATCATGACTGCTCAATGAAACAATGAAAAATAATTAAGCAACATCAAATTAAGATACCAATATCAGAGATAGCAAGCTGCTAATTATGGTAAAAAAAAGACAAAGACCATCCGTAACCTTGGCAAAACTGCATTGGTCGAGGTTCAACGAGGGTCTGTTTCCTACATGAAGATCTCATGAGGTAGCATTCATTTGAATAAATTCTCTTGTCTGAGCCACACACAGACATCCTACAAGGTTACAAGCAAGCTTTTTAAACAATTAAGTGATGCACTGGTTGGAAGACAGCATGAAACATCTCTGAGAAAACATTTATAAGCATGTGCTTGGCATAATCAGTAAGCATGAACATTTCTTTAAATAATAATAACAACAATAAATTATGAATCATATTCTTGAATTAAACTTGAATTTTCAATTAGAATAACATTGTTATTACAACAGGGAGTATGATTGATTGTGTTATTGAGACATTTCAAACATGTTGGAAAAAGTACAATGAATTATAATTATTTAATAATAAATCGTCAACACCATGAGCTGCTCACTTATCTACTAGATAAACGAAACAGCACACATTTTAATGTAAGGACAACACCAAATGCTGCCACAAACCTTTCGGCTTCACAGAAAAATGAACATAGGCATTTCTCAACCCTTTTGCCATCGGCCAACGAAACATCACATCTACCTCCGTACAAACACGTCATGTCCTCGCAAGCATCTGCAATAATTAAATTGGTTACCAAAGGTTATCTTTCAAAGATGGTGATTGATTTATTTACAATGTAATTCATCGCTATGAGTAAATGCATCTCATCAAAACAAATCAACCTTGGCCAAAACCGACAAGAACAAAAATAGATTTACATGAAATGTCTTGTTGCAGAGTCAAAAAGTTGATTTTCAAATGGGCAATATATTTATTTAGTTAATTGCTTAAATTAATGATAAGGTCTTCAAACTTCAAAGTAATCAAACTGACTGCATTTAAATGAAATTCTTAAAAATAACAATTTGTTGATGGTGTAAATCCACTGTTAGACACATGCACATCATCACAAAACATGTGCAATTAATTCCTTTAAATTTTAAAGTTTGAAACAAACACTACCTTCAACGTGAACATCCTCTTCGCAGTCGCCGAGATAAGCGACGGTGATGGGAAGTCTCTGGTTGCAGGAAAACGAGAGCAGGGCACATTCGTTGACGTGCGTCAACCCGTCCGTGCCGCACACGGGTTCCTCCTCGGTGGAACAGTTCGACGGACAAACGCACTGCCCTTCGATGCAAGTGCTGCCATACCTACACTCCTCGTCGTCGCACGTGACCACTGAAACGAATGACCGACCGTATTAACATCATCCGAACGAATCAAGTTGCACACGCGATTACATATTCGGACACGAACCACAAGGGCCATTGTGGAGCAAAGTAATCTCCTGTTGTCTCAAGCAGGACGCCCTGTTCATGAAGCAGATGTTGTCGTAAGTCACACCATCAGAACCACATTGCTTCTGTATAACCTGCAGCACAAATGCAAATAATTTCGCCAGACATTAACTTATAATTCCTTAAGAAAGCCGACATCTGCATGATGAACCACTTTTTGTTATGATTATTTAAATAAAAAATTTAAATGTGTTGTGATGCCACGTTGGAGTATAAAGGGACTGGGGGAACGATCCTAGAGGAGGCGGGAAGTTCGAGTTCGATAGGGATTGCTAGTTTGACGATTTTGCAAGCGAATACATACTTAGTAGATATATTTCCATCTCATTTCGGTTTCAAAGTATTTGGCTGCCAATAAAGTTTCTGTTCAGCTTTATAGAGTTGGAATATTCTTACAAAGACCCAACGTAGTGAAATAATGAAAATTCATTTTGCTTGTGAGGCTCTCAGTTGAGATTGCATTTGTCGAACTTAATATATTTAGAAGCCCACAACGAAACGGCAATTCAAAAACCTGGGAACAATTCTGTTGGCAGGCACAAGAAGCCAATTTGTTGTCGTGGATAATGCACGTGGCACCGAAATGACACTGCAAATTCTGGCACGGATCTGAAAACAAACGATGCAGTACGTAAACATTCCGAACGGAAAATGTATTTCGTTCAAAATATTTTCAAAAGGTTGCAAGAAAATTTCCAATGCACCGCACGATCCTCGGTGGGAGACATTGATTTCCTTCTGATTGAGACACATCTTGTACTTGAGTTGGCACATGTTGCTGTATTCCCTGCCATCAGTTCCACACAGAACGTCATTCCTTCCCTCAAAACTTCCCTCGATGCTGTTGTTCTCCTCCTTGTCGCAGGCGTCGTCCCTCGTGCACGCGCAAGCGTACGACGGCCCGCGGGAGATGCACTTCGATCCGAGAAGGCATGTCACGTTCAGGCAGGGATCCTTTGCCTCTGAAAGGTAATTAATCTGCTAACAACAACGACGGCTCTTTTTGTGCGAGCAATTACGACCCGAGAGAACGCCGCAGAAGGCATTCATCACCTGCCGTGAGTTCTTGTCGAGCAACGATGCACCGAAGGCAGGAATGATTTAGCGACGTGCAACTGTTGCATTCCGACGATGCAAAACTTTCGTCGAAAGTTTTTGCATAACGTTTATGAACGTTAATATAACGAGCTTCGTGAAAAACATTTGAGCCGGACGGATGACTATAATAATGTTTTGTATTGCTCGTAACGATGCACGGCGAACGACGACTTTTACGAAAGAGCGGCAACGCGAGGACACGGCACTTGCAGAATTTTGTGGAATCTTCCACATTTCCAAGCTTCATCCGTCCACGAACGAACGATCCTTCTCAACTAACCGCAGGAGCCCTCGTGCAACACCTCGATGACCTTCTTCATGAGACAGGAAGTCTTGTTGAGTTGGCAAGAATTTTTGTACGTCTCACCATCACTGCCACACACCACCCTCTCATCTCGAGTGCAATCAAACATGCACCTGCACTGATAATAGCCTGATATGAGATTTTTGTGACATTGCCCTCCAAATGGACATGGCTTGTGGGGGCATTCATCCTGACCTGCAGCAAAGATATTTTAATGTTTCAATATTCGAAGCACCAGTTAATAATAGTAATGCCAATAATGCAAATTCACCAGAAAGTTAAGCAACACACTTATTTCATATTTTAATAAAAATTACATCGAAAATACAAAAATGATACCTGTTAGATTTAAACAGTCAGCATTTAAAGTTACTTTCCAATAAAATCAATATAGTCTTTATAATTTAATTAAATCAATATTGTATTTATAATTTAATTAAATCAATATTGTATTTAAATATTATAATTTCAACAATACAAATGCATCAAGTGATCAGTCAAGACTTGCAAGACCTGACTAAATGTAAAAATAATAAAACCATAAATATTCTTGAAATATGAGACCTATGTCTGGGGATGATGAAGATATTTATGATGATGATGATGATGATGATGGTGAAAGAGAGAACAGAAAAGGCAGAGAGATGAGGAATGCTTAGCAAAATCTGGCAATCAAGAAAGATATTGAACCTTTAAGGTTGAAGTAGGTAATCTTTGGTGATATGTATTGCTGCCCTGAAATAAAAATATTGTCGCTTTCTGAAAAAGAACTGCATATCAAGAATATTTATAGCAACAAGTAACTTAAAACCTACTTTTTCAAAACTTGTTACAAACAACAGATTGAAGGAATTTCCTTGCAAAGATGCCTCAATTAACAAAATTGTTCTGAACATTATTGCTAGGACTTTGTTTGCAAGGAGAAAGAATTTAAAAACATTCTGAGCCAAGACTGCTCAGCAAACACACGTGCAACCACCACCAGTGTGCACGCTTTAGTGCAACTCATTGATCCAGAACAAACAACTTAATAACGTGGATGCTGTGATTTGTTTCACAAATTATTATTTCACTTAAGTTAAGTAAGTAAACAATATCTGAAATGTAGTAGTTCAATATGATTAAATGAATTCACAAGTTATTATCATTATCAGCAGCTTCAATATTGTTAACATTTTTATAAAGTATCACATTACAGTTCACACTTCTTTAGCATCTTAAATGATCTACATATCGCACTTGAGAACATAAACTTAAATAAAGCATTTCATGTACATTTTTGCCTAGGAAGTATTGTTTTAACACAAAAGTGAGAATGTGATCATCATCATCACACATATCTACATGCACCATAACATTTTCAAAATGTAATATTTCATAGTTTTTGATGTTGTTCTCTTTAGTTGGTACAAGAAATGCTTAATTTTTTCATTAATTTATACCAGTTTAAGAAGACAAATGTCTGTGATAAACCATCAAGGCTTCTTAACATTCCTTAAGCAAGTCCCTTCCTACACAGCATTATATTGTATAGAATGGGTCATAATTAATCAACTTAAATCTGTTGAACATAATTTAAAATTATAATAACGAAAATAAACAAGCCCACAAGGCAAAATACCTTTCGCAGCAGCTTCTGTCCGGGCAATGCTAACGATGGACAACTTTGCCAAAGACGAATTTAAAAAGAGTCTGCCTCCTTCCGCATTTGTGAAAAAAAGCCATGTATCTCGTTCAAAAACTTTTTTGAAGCAAATATTCTCATTTTCAAATCCTTCTACGATGCACACTTTGTATTTCACCGGCAAAAACCTCCCCTCGACCTCAGAAAGAATCAAAAGATCGAGGCGATTCTCCCCCTTGAAGATTCTTTTGATTTCCACAAAAGAAGTTTTTACCTCTCCATTTTCTCTCTGGATTTTTCTTATAGTTCCAGTAAAAATAAAATCTGACTTTCTAACTCGCTGCTCGATAGGATCATCGAAGCAATTGTCCACTCTGTATCCTAATAAGCCTCTAAAGTGGCCACTATCAGCAGACGACCCGCGAGTAAAACAATTATCAAAAATCGCCAGAAATACAACGATTAAACAAATTAAATTATTGGTTGGATACATTTTACGTGAAAAAGATTTTATTGATCACATTAAATTTTTATTTACCAACTCTTCAAAGAATGTTGTTACAAATATTAGTTTTAAAAGTGGGTCTTACGAACACCAAATGCATCCCGTTTTCATTTTTAAGTTATCTATCAAGCTTTCTGGAGTCTGCGAGATACGTGCTACGGTAGTACGTTTCCCTCAAAGTGTCTGTATAATTATTCAATTCGTTATTATTCTTTAAAAAAATAGGCAAAATATCGTCTCTAACGCAATGTACTTTCAACGAGTTTTTTAATTTTAATCTTATGTATCTTATCAAATGTGTAAAATTTAATATATCTGATGCATACATTACCAGGCTTAAAATTTCGTCAATTTTAAATGAATTACTACCTTGCACTCAAGTAATCATAGTGGTTCAATGCTTTAATAAATCAAATTCATGTAACTTTATGTATTGATTGTATCAATAAAATTCTTGGATCAATATTTCAATCAATAAAATTCATGTACCAATACTTATTGATTGTATCTTGATTCGATGCGTCATCACTGTTATTTTTGGAGATTCCATTTGAACATGAAAAACAGGAGTACGTGAAAAATCAAGCAACAGAAACAAAAACTAAGTTCTGTTAGAAATAATAATTTTTTCGGCCAAGGCTGAGTGTTTGCTTCAAAGCTAAATATAAATAAATATCACATTGTAACGGTTCATATATGGGGAAATGAATAACTGCTTTAGTCTTTTCGGTCACAGTTATGATTACAGACTCTGCAAACATCTCATTTTTTAAATATCGATCAGTTCTATTGAGCTCATTGGTCTGACAATGTCACCGCAATGCTTGAAGATTTTAAGAGCGCATGTCTATATGTTTGGCTCTTCCAGATAAGTAAGGTTTATTAAACTCCCTACAATATTACAATGCTTATTACTTGTCTATGCTTAATTCTTTGGTTTTTATTAGTTGAAGAAAGTTAACATTTGAAATATTGTTATCGATGTGAATATTTTTAAGAATATCACTAACAATAATCAATTTATTGCAACGTGAAATGTAGAAATGCTATCTCTACTCTTAGATAGAGAAAAATGAAGGGTGTTTGTTTTCGTTTATTTGCCAGGAAATGAAAAGGGAGAGGTCCTAAAAATTTCAACAACAACAAAATTTCTGAGTTACAGAAAATATTTCAAGAAGTAAACAAATAAAGTGTTTGAAATAAAACAAACAAATTCAATAATCTGTTGCGAAATTTCCAATTTAATCTTCCAATCTACTGTGACAATCTATATATCTAGTATTAATAGAATATAATTAATATTCCTGTGAATGTACAAGACTTTCAATTCCTTTGAATAAGCTAATTGAATAATTATTTATTTTGTTTGACGAATTTTTGAGAATCATTTTCAGAATATTTGAATATTTCGTTCAAAATATGCAGCCTTTGCCGCCTCTAGCATCAATAATTCCTTATCAACATTTAAATCGACGATTATCGAATCAGCATGTGAATGTTCTAAAAGTGTCCAAGTAGGATAATTACAAGAAACAGATGCAACCAGCTGTTGTTTTTTGTTTTGTTTTTGTTTTTTGCAGAAAAATTGATCCCAATCTTCATCAGTCGACTACTTTTTTCGGTTTAATAAATTAATCAGTTACATTAATTGATCTCGCACTTTATTATCTCATGTTGAAATTTTCCATCTTTCCCTAAAAATGGAGTCCTTGAACATCAACTTATTTAATAAAGTCTTACAGTATTTAATTTCTGACGAATTCCAGTGCTCTTAAATGATCTTAAGATATTATATATATATATAAGTTAAAGTTAATAAAAAATCTGCTCTAAAATACGTAAGTATTTAATTGAAATCAATGAAAAATCAAAACAGCATGATCAGCTGAACACCGTCGTCATCATCATCATCATCATCGCGACGAACGAAAATGATTTAGAAAATATTGAGACTTTCTAAAGCTGTAAAAGGGTTTTATAACAGATCACCGATGTTAGATTTTCAAGTCCACTGCAAGTTCTTCTTGAAAGTAAAATTAAAGGAGACAAGATGGCTTTGTATGAGGTAGCCCAGAGAAGGTCTGCAGACACCAGCTATTTTCAGAATTAAAAGGCTATAAGCCGCCCGTGTATTAAAGTAGATAAATTATACAACCATGGCCTTTTTTGTTGGTCCATTACCAAATTGTAATTTGAATCTAGGGACTCGTGGCTGCTGTGCCTGAGGGCCAAATTTTTGTCGTCGATCCAGGGTTTATAAACTGGCAAGTACTTTGTGTCATTTCAGGTTGTACTTCCTTCAAACATCATAACAACAGCGAGTGTTTACGCCACGTTAACCTATTAAACTTTTACAGAGTAAAGCGATTGTTGTAGTATTCATTAATAAAATACTCATTAATTATGCATGAGAAATGAATTAAAATTTCAAGTAACAAAGACTTCACGCCGATGAGCAGAGGTTAACTTCGTGACCCTCATTAGCATTTTGCTTGAGGCTTGTTGGGTTTTACTAAACACGGTTCACTGAAGAAGTCGATTGCATAACTATTAATTTTGATTTTAATTATTGTTTTAAACTGACAAATTTTCTAGAAATGTTATTTAATTATAATACGTAGAGATATTGTTTGTTAAGCTAATAATTCTTATTAAAGCGACTTCAATAAAATACATTTTGCCAAAATATTTTTGTGGCCAGCGATACATTTACGCATTCAAAGTAATTAATTAATAATTAAAAATTAATTTAAAAAAAAATAAAGTTACAAAAAATTGCAAACCCAACTCAAATTGATATGTAACCCGTATCTGTACAACTTGAAGCAGCCTTTATTTATTATTATTTGTGAATAACAAAAACTCATACGTGCGATCAAGCACCGTCGACACCATTCAATCGAAAGAGCTATTTAACGCTTGTTAGTTCATAGCGGTGTGACAGCAGTGTGTTGATGAATTATTTTTAACGCATCCACGGGGGTTCAATACTGGGAGTTGTTTATTTATTTATTTACTCATTTATGTTTTTTTTTATTAAAGTCCGCTGCAGCCAATCGCATCTCCCCAGCTGGATACAAACTTGACCCCTGACGTAATCTGATGACCTTTTTAATTTTCTTTTCCAAGATCAAATTGAACTATCTTCGGATGTTTGGAAACGTGCACTTCGACAAGTGCAGCTGTTGAGGTGTTCATTCACGTGAACGTGAATGTGAAACCCCAAAGGGGACGGGGGTGGTGGGGTGGTAAATAAAAACTGTGCATTCGTGGATAATTGATAAAAATTAAATAATACTATTAATTGTTGTTATTATTGTTATTTTAAACTAGCTCATTCTTGTGAACGCTTGGTAATGATTCCAGGTGCATTGTGATTCCAGAAGTTGGCAGACGATCAAGAGCACGTCGGTGTTGTTTGCACGTTTTCATGAGAAGAGGAGAGGAAGTGGAAGTGGATGTTGTCGTTGAATTCAAATCCCCTGAATTGTCTTTATTATGAGATTTGCACCTCCTCGTGTTGTGCTGTTTTGAACCTCTCACTGAATGCTTCGGTAGTTCGACTCGCTTGTCATCGGTGTATTCTGCTCAAACAGCAGACAATGGATTCTCTGGCGTCTTTGAAATCTTTCTCATATCAACTCTCATAGGGGCGCAGTTCTGCAAGGATTTTAATGTTTCTGTGAGAATCGGTTTCTTTTGAATTGAAATTACGATTTGCCTCGCTGCTGTGACCAATTGTGGAATTAATTCGAGAAGGCGCTTTAAGTGGTCGACGGTTTGTACGTGTTCGGGCCTGCATTTCGGATAAAACTGAGCGTTGCTAAAACCAAATTCTCGAACTGATAAGAAAATTAAATTGATTGGAGAAATTCGAGGAAATGGCTCTTTATAGGAGCGAACCTTCAAAACAACCACTGACAGACTGGAATAAAATGATGGCAGAACTTTTTCACTCAGGTTGGTTTCTCTTTGTTTTCGTAAAAAATTTATTTTCGTTTACTTGATACGTTTTGCTCAATTTCAATTTTATTTGTACGGTTATTTCAAACAACTGCGATCACAAATTTATTTGTACGATTATTTCAAACAACTGCGATCGCAAATTTATTTGTACGATTATTTCAAACAATTGCGATCACAAACGTCAACGTCAATTTCTTTTAATGTACTATTATCGACATGTCAACTCTGAGTTGCAAATGTAAGTGATATTTCAATTTCACATGCTTCATTCATGATTTTAAAAACAACATATGAATCGAGTTTTGTTTTTAATCCAACATTTTAAATTGCGTTAAAAAAATCAATTCTATGCCAAAACATTTGTGGAATTATGAACTGCAGGAATATTTCCCCTGCATAATTTTAGATTACATTATTTTCATTTGTAAGCAAATCAAAAAATCAAAATAACTTATAATACTTTACGACAAAAAAAAATTCAATTGTGAATTAATAAACTGGCTATGTTAAAATGCGATGGTAATGATACTTACTTCAAAAATTTCAAAGCGATTGAAAGGTCATTCGACTCACAATTCATTCAAATGAAGTTAAACAAAAGGTCACAAGGTCAAATCGGAACCATTTTCTCGATGCCCTGGAGGCTTAACACCCTGCCATCTACCGCTTTAAAATACTTGATTAAGTTAAGCCATAAGCTTATAAGGATGATCATTATAAGAAATAACAAATTTTTTTAAGAATATCACAAATAACAGCAAATGTTGAAGGTAAGCTAATAACTGAAGACAGAATGATAAACGATGATAAACTTACGTTAATTTTCCATAATATATGCAAATGATTTGATGCGTTGATGATAATTGGTCTTGTAATTCTTACATCGCAGAGAGACGATCAATGATGAACTCGACCCCAGAGTCCAGTTCAGGTGTGGTTTCTGACGACCACTACCTCACCATCAGCGACCATTCAGAGTCCTTCACCTCCCCAAGACGTGCCTTCAACCACAGACATCCAAACTCCTCTGAGCAATTCAGGACCAGCAGAACTTCCAGTTCGACTCCTTCTCCAGTTGCACACCGTTCCAACGTCATCAGTCACCATCCATCACCTACTTCGCCGTCGCAGACAATCAACACTGGCATCAAAGAGTCTCCCGTTTACCAAAACCTACCCGCCAGAATAACGTCGCACAAAAAACACTCGAACACAACCATCTCTCCCGAGAAGAAAAATTCTGAAAATCGATTAAAGAAACAAATCAAATCAATTTTTCAAGTGCAAAATAAATTCAGTTTCGCTCAGCCATCATCTCGGAATCATCCGAAACATTTAAAAAAACAGTCACCTTCAAACGTCAAAGTTCATCGAACGGCCGGTCAGGCACGGTTGAATGATTTCGACGACGGCTTATTGACGCGCATCTTTCAGCGCCTGCCTTCCAATGAATTATGCAAATGCGCCATGGTTTGCAAAAAGTGGTACGAACTCGTTTGGAACCCTTGCTTGTGGTCACACATCGTCATCGACAACCAAGCCTTGGATGTCGACAGAGGCATTAAGTGTTTGACCACAGCACTCAGCTATGACGAGTTGAAGGTTTGTCTGATCATCGAGAGCATCGATCTAACTGGCTGCCACAGACTCACTGATAGAGGATTGTACCTGATAGCAGCCAGGTGCCCAAGGTTGAAGGAATTGATACTCGACGGGTGCCGAGAAGTGACGAACATAGCCATTTTTGAAATCGTTTCCAGGTGTATTGACTTGGAGTCCCTCAGTTTGTCAGGTGAGTCAAAGGAAGTTGTTTTAACTAGGCGGTTTTATTCATTACATCTTCTTATAATAACTAATAACTGCATGGATTTTAGGAAGGTCTTAGTCGTCTGGCTACTAAAACTCTACTGCAACGTATGTATATTTCAAAAACCATACGTGGTTGCATTTGTAACTGTATATGTAATATATACTTGCATATGTAACTATGGGCCAACACAACACGGCAGTATGTTTAGCATTTAGAGTTAATACATTCTTTCCCTTTGAACGAGAACCTTCAGAGTTGCCGCATTTCACTTCTTGCACATAAACACGGAATTGGAATTTCAATAAAATCCTTTAAAATTATTGACTTTATCAAATCAACACCAGAACTGGAACGTAAATAGACTTGTAGACGTTTGCCCATCATTCTTTTATTCATTTAAGTGAAACACCAGCAAACATAGACTTTTTCTTTTAAATAAATAATAATAATTTAATTTTTATAAACTTATAATAATTATAATTTTTATATACTTTATTATGTCTAGGTTGCCTGTACGTTACCTGCATCAGTCTGACACCTGAGGCCAACCTTCAAGCTACAACTTACGGCAAGCAGATCTACTTGAGCCACCTCGACATGACTGACTGCATCAACGTGGATGACTCGTCGCTTCAAATGATCGTCACATACTGCTCCAAGTTGTCGTATCTGTACCTTCGTAGGTGCGTCAAAATCACAGACTTGGGCGTTCAATATGCCGCCAGTTACTGCAACAAGCTTCAGGAGCTGAGTGTCAGCGATTGTCCCAACATCTCCGACCTCGGTATGAAGGACATTTCGCGCCTCGAATCGAACCTGCGTTATTTGAGCATAGCCAAATGTCGGCGGATAAGCGATGCCGGCCTCAAGTGCGTAGCCAGGAAGTGCCCCAAACTGCGTTACCTGAACATGAGGGGTTGCGACAGAATAACTGAAGAGGGCCTCACCTATTTGGCCGCATATTGCAACAGGTTGAGATCGCTGGACCTCGGCAACTGCGACGTCGGGGTCGACGATCAAACCTTAGAGGTTCTGGTGCAGTGCGAACAATTACGCAGGTTGAGCTTGAAAGGATGCTCAAGAATTACTGACGCGGGGATCGTCTCCCTCACGCAAAACTGTCGACAACTGCAGCAGTTGAACTTGGTTGGATGCAGGATATCTTCAAAGGCTTTAGAGCAAATCCACCTCAACTGTCCCACATGCGTCGTGGAGCATAACAACCCAGGAATGTGCTGACCAACTGTTTACCATTTCAAAACTTCCGATTCAAGTAGCATCATTTTGTTTAACTCCAATGTTATTTAACTGTGAATTATTTTCTTAATTGGGATTAAAGCATTCCACATCAGAGCCAAGCAATTATTTAGAATTATCATAAATTATCATTTTTGTGTCCTAAAAATGCATCACATTTAAAAAGAAAAAAATGCAAACACACAATTAAATCACTTGCAGAAATAAAACGAATTAAATTCGTCAATCATCTCTAAAATAATCAGCACAATTTTTCGACCAAAAATATCGATGTTGGCAATGTGGACGTGCAGAGAAAGGTTCGAGATTAAAAGCGAAGCTAAATCGAAAGATAAAACAGAATCAACCTATAACCGTACACAAGTAAGATTAACTGTGGAGATAAAAGTTACTATCAACGCAGCAAATGCATGCCTCGAGCCAATTACTTTCGTCCCGAATTCTTAGTCGGGCCTATTTACAAAATGAGATTTTGGCTTCAGACTAGAGGGCTTCGATCAGGAATTCTTAAAAAGTAGCTCGCTAACAAATCCCGTAACCGGTGACACTAATAATGGTATGATGTTTGGCCTCTACGAAAAAAGACATCTTAAGGACTGCCCTCGGACGGCGATGCTGCATTCTGACTGGTATCCATGGAGACCTGACGATCTGAAATAACATCGTCACCTCAATAATCCGATCACTCATGAACGTGAAAAATTTGTGAACAGTGTTAATGAAACTACTCGACACGAATGAATTTCCTTGTAAACCTGTGGTCGTCTTCTTATTGAGCAAACTGTTGAAGAAGTTTGCGAGGACTCCCGTGTCGCTCGTGGCAGAACTCACTCTCGCCTCGGGCTGTGCAAAGGTAAACGATTAATTTCAACATCGTTAAGCACTTAACAAGGGACGATAGACATGCAGATATTAATTAGCTTCATAACAAGCCAGCATTTTCATATTACAAATTATCTACCATGCAGAATAGGAAAGTGCAAATTCATTCTAAAGAAAGAAAACAATAATGCAATTCAATAGAGCGCGAGACAATCGACAACACGATGTTCCCTCTCATTCCCTGGTATCCATACAGCTCCTACAAACCTTTTTGGTCTGCAAACCAGCAGGAGAAGCAATAGACGAAGGCGAGGCCCGAGACGGAGAAACTTTGTTTGGCAGGAGTCCACTGGAAGGAGTCGAGTGACCGGAAGACACCTATCGACCCAATAAAAGATCAACACAATTGCTCACAAACATGCACTTAGGTTGATCCAACAATTTAAACGATAGAAATTCTTGAGAACAGGCTAGGATTTGTATGTAAGCAGCTGAGGCTTTCACTAAAGGCCCTGCAAGTTCAAATCCCAGTCCTCTCAAGTTTCTATTACTAAAGATTGATACATCATAAACATCCACCACAATTGAATTCAATTTATTTGTCAATAAAAATTATTTGCCAAAGTGACACATGAAAGTCATTCGAGTGAATGAACAAGTGAGTCGCATGCATGGGCAAAATATCAATTAAATAATGAACTAACGCAAGAAATTCATATTGAATTACTGGCAAAAGATATTCTATCATGTCCTTTAAAGCGCATGCATTCTCTAAAATAATTTCTAAACGAGGCATTAGGAACTTTTAAAACTGAAATTTGTATCATGAACCAGCCAAAAATAACCTCTAACACAAGAAGCAACATAAATGTAGCAACAAAGGTAAACTATCAACTAAGCTCAGCTGGTTCATTAAGTCTTCAAGAACTCACTCTTTGTGTAGAAGTATCAACAGGCTGCTTGGTCAGCTGAGTTTGCAACTTCATGAGGAAAAGTTGCTCCTCGTCGGCAATTATTTCCACTTCCCTCTGAACAGGCTGCATTAGGGAAACGATCGAAAGTATTTAGAAATCAATCAAAATGACGGGATAGCAAACACTTTTTCGGATAGCTTAAACTTTGTTAAAACTCAATTAAAACGACGAATATATAACAACTAGGATGAACTAACATTGCGAGTAAGAGGCGGTCTGATGATGTCGTTGAACTTGTCCGTGTGTTTCATGCTCGCAAGACCCTCGTACAGGATGGAAACCTTCTTGTCGTTGTCCCAACCTGCTGGACTGTTGAAGAAATGAGAAAAATGGATTCTAACAAAATTTGTGCAAACACTCACATAAAGACAGCATCTTTCTCCACCACACAAGCTTGCTCTGCAAATGGAAATCCATAAATGATGTGTGTCAGATACTTGAACAACAACGGGCAGTTCTTGTTTTCCTTCACGGAAGTGTAGAACAATGACGCTCCATCTGAAACATTGAACGACAATGAAGTGACTACTTGAAAAATAATTTATTCCTAACTAATTCAATGCTATACAAGGATTCCTTTATTATTAAAGACATTCAGCTCCATTGATATTCAAATTTCAGAAATAAACAAAAAAACAGTTTAACTTCAAACTTCATCTCAAAAAACTTTCAATTAATCAACAGCAATGACAGTTGTTTAAACAAATATGTTTAATAATTACTGAAAAAGCCAAATAAATAACAAAAAAAATAAATTGATTCTAACATTTGAGGCAGAACTTTCTGACATGTTGTTGGATGAAATCCCAGTGTTCCAGTTGGTAGTCATTGTTCTTCTCCAGATCATTCATGGCATCACTCTGTAACAAGAGAATTGTGTTTTGAATACTTCACATCAACATTTGATAGATAAACATTTCAATGGACCTTTGTCAACACAACAACAACGGGAATTCCAAGATTTTCAGTGAGCACATTGTCTCCAAGAGGGAGAAGTACAGCCTCAGATGAATCACTTTGACTCTTTCTTGGTTGGCCATTGCTTCCTTCTTCAGGTTCCTGATATTCTTGGTAATGTCTGTACACTAATGAAAGCAAACATTATATTTACCTTTGATCCTGTTAACACAGAATAATTTATGTGAACTTACTTGCATCTTGTCTCTCCTTCCTGTACTCTGGTGCCAGTTTGAGTCTCTGGACATGGGTAGAAAGAACTTCACTCCACTTCTGAAGGGTGTCCAAGATATCCCAGGGCTTTGCAAGGGAAGCGACCAACAGCACAGCAGAGTGCTCAAAGTTTTGCTCAGTCAAAGCAAACTTCAGCAAACCTCTATGGTGGAGGTCGCCATCAACAATCCATGCTCCAAGTCTTGTCTGATCTAGAACCAGCCATTAAATATTTCAGAAATTTCATAATATAGAATTTTGATTCTATAACTGTGACTTGCAAACCTTCATTATATTCATCTTTGACATTAATGTACATGTACTCCAAAGCTGCACCCTTCTTTGGGTCATCAATACCCTGACCCTTTGCAATAAGGCTTGTTTTACCCGCCTCGTTGTCACCCAATACAAGGAGAGACTTTGACACCGGAACTTTGTTTTGGGAGCTAGCAAGTACTTCTCCCAAGATGGTCACCCTTAAAGTGCAAATGATTTTACTGACAAGTTGTAGAATAAAAATAGAACAACTTGGCATGCAAGCTGGCTCAGAAGGTAGCATTCCTGTGAATTACAGTATGTGCCATATTCGCAACCTCTGGGATGCGGTAAAAGCTATATAGAAGGTTGAGCACTACCAATGATCTTTTCAAATAAACATATTATTATGTAACTTTTAAAGAGATGTCTTAATTGAGATAAACACTGTAAACGAGTGTTGATGCATTTAGTGTTTGGCATATAGATTAAATATTTGAAATTTACCTTAATACCCAAACTTTAAGCATGTAAAACTATTTAATTATCTTTAATCCAAGTAACCCAACAAAATTAAGTAAGTTAGGCCAAAGTTATAAGACTCATGTCTGCCAGAAACAGCTAATTATAATTAAATTGATGCATTGCATTTGAATAATTGTAGTTTAAAGCATGTTTGCTAAAACATAATACATTAGAGAACTTAATTTTAGAGTTTCAATTTGTCCATCTTGTAATAATGACTAATCGATTACTCATCATAAAAATGAGAATTCGCTACCATAAATTATCTTCATTTTTCTCATGTGGATTAAAATTTTCAAAGGATTCCTTCCCCTTTGAATACTTTTCATCAGTTGCAGGCATTTTACAAAGTAACAAAACAACGACAGTCCAAAACAAATGACCACGGACGTCAGCGATATTATAAAAATATGATATTATAATGACAATATATTAGAAAACGCAAGCACAAATTAATTTTACTGAAATTATACAAATTTAAGATTTTTAAAATTTGTTGATCATCAAATCGATCAATGGATTTTTTACGTTTTAATTTAATTTTATCTTTATCAATTAGCGTTGTACAATAAATAATTTTTAGATGTGATTTAGTAATTTTTAGTTTAAGAGAATCACAAATTTCATTAACATTAACATTTTAATGTTATCAATTTGAGCATTCGATCGGGTTTCATTTGAATTTAGCAAGCCATTAGATTAACATATAAATAAAAAAATTTAACTAATTTTGGTATTTTTGTTTTCCAAAAACTAAAATTACGCCCATGTGCATCAAACTGTTTCTTGCTAATAATATTACTCATATTAGCTCACATGTACTGTTACGAAGAACGAACCTATCCGGAAAATTTAATAGTACCAAACTAATCCTCTAAAAAATTACATTAACCCCCCATCTCATCATGACCTGTCCGAGGGCAATAAAATTTTGTGAAAATATTAGGCCTATCTCTATCTTGTATCTTTTATTTTCGAATCAGTTGCTCCGTCGTAAACGACCGTAGCGGTAATCGGATTAAAAACCGGGCGGTTACCTTCGAGGCATACACTTAGCAGATAAGAAACAGGTACAATGAACCTCAATGAACAACAGCAGCGAACGGCTTTGAGAGAGAGATTTCTGAGACTCATAACACAAATGCAGGGCAAGGAGGCACATTTCCATTTGTCCAACAAGAAGGAGGTCAAAGGGACTTTCCTTGGCTCAGACGTTGATGTCCTCCACTTCCACATCAACCAACTTCAGACACCCATTGGAGTCCAACAACATGCCTTGCTCAGAACTACTGATATCATCTCTACTACTTTCTATGACAAAAACAGTGTTTCTTAAATTTTCAAAGACAACATAACAATAAACTGGCTTCTACATTGTTTATTTCAAAAGTCCAGAATTATTGGGTTTGAGACAAAGGTTAAGAGTGCTGATGAACTGGCTTTTATGAAGCTTCTCCTGAAAAATATCAATTTATATTGTTAATAAATATTGCAAATTTTTAATAAAGTTCTCTAAATTAAGAATTTGTGATTGTTATTTGCCATTTTAATGAGCATTTTAAAGCAAAATATCATTGAATTGGAATGCTAAGTCATACTTAGAAGTAAGACTGTATTACAAATACCTTATTGAAGAACAAAGAACAAATGTTTTAGAGAATACTAGATTTGGATAATAGATTTTCAAAGCTCAATCAATAAACTGTCACTACTAACAAGTTCATGTTTAAACAACATTAAGATGGATAGATTGTTATAAATAGCTTACAAGGCAACAGAAAATTCCCTTATTTTGTGTCAAACATCACACTGTTTTAAATTATGGTACAAATTTCCATGGGTACATTTTATGGGTTTGAAAGCTTGCACAATAGCTATTGAACATACTTATCGGCTTGCCATCTTTCCAGTAGACGGCTCTAATAATTCCTGCGTCTCTTTTCAGTGCTTCTGCTTGCAACTCGGGCTTGAGACTTCGCCTCAAAATTCTCGCACAGATGCGAGAGAAATGAATGTAGCTGAATTATAAAATGTCCTCATTAACCCAACCATAAAGGCATCAAATGACGTTGCTTTAAGAAAGTTTTGATTAACATTGATTAATCTCAATAAATGACCTTAATCCAGCTTGTCTCCACGCAGCCATTTTAACCTTCGAAATCCGACGATAACAATAACCACAGACGAGAAACAGTCCTTCGGTTTGCTTCCGACGATTATCTATCTATTTTACATCTAAAAATAGCTGGTGCTAAACCCTATATAAAAATTATATTTTTTATGTGCGTGAATTATTTTAATTAATAACAAAATTGTTTCTCACATATTTTCGTGAGTTCCCCGACTTTTGCTCAAATGGTTATAGCTCACGCTCGGCTCACAGGACGGTTGCTCACATGACAGTTGCGAACATAATTTGTTGCGCACATAGTTTAATTTGTCAATGTGCAATTGCCTATGTCCAAATCATCTCAGTTATGCAAAGGACTATAATCAAATAAATAAATAAATAAGACAATTGCCTACATAGACTCTTGTGCATATTTAAGTCAGTGGCGTACCAAGGTGGGGCGGCATTTTGACGAAGTACGTAAAAATTAAAAAATTGAAAAAATGACCGCACCTTTTCTGTAGTTTTTCTATTGTGTCCTTTAAAGGATCAGATTTAATTTGGCATTTAGTATAACGCATCGATTGTAATTGTAACTTCATTTATATAGCGCCATATGCATAGCGTCAGAGGCGCAAAAGTAGCGTTTTATTAGCGTCCGTTGCATAGCAAGATGATTGGGACGGTGCCCCCGCAGCGAGGTTTGAACCCCGTGCTGCCATCGTGAGAGGCGCAGCCTTAACCGTTAGGCCATGCTGACGCACACGCGTCGGGGGCGCTTGGTTGGTTGGTTATTTATTAACGTCCATTTCATAACTAGATGATTAGGACGGGGACAACAACAGAGGAGAACAACAGGAAACAACGAACATCGAGGTGCAACCAGTCAAAAAAAAAAAAAAAAAAAAAAAAAAAATATATATATATATATATATATAATAAATAAATAAATAAATAAATACATACATATATAATAAGTAACTAAATAAATACATACACACATGTATAATAAGTAAATAGTATCAATCAATGTCACAACATACTTATGTACAGAGTTTATGTACAGTCAGAGGTCTTCATCAAATCAGGTTTTTCTTCTTTTCTTGGACCCACCGGAAGATGAGATCTATGCTAGCGTGATTGCTAAGCATAGTTCTCAAGTCCAGTGTCTGTATCTTGAGCTTCGACCTGATGTTCCGCCTGAGGGGTTCCTGACTAGGGCACTCCATGAGGAAATGTCTAGTGGACTCC
Source organism: Whitmania pigra (assembly GCA_021613335.1). Lineage (NCBI taxonomy): Eukaryota > Metazoa > Annelida > Clitellata > Hirudinida > Haemopidae > Whitmania > Whitmania pigra. Next base: position 338,333 of record JAJTWR010000254.1, on the reverse strand, counting down.
TCCACCCGAGGACAAGTTTGGCATTTGCCGCTGTTGAGCCTCTTCATTTGGAACAGGTAGCGGTTCAGATGACATCTTCCAAGCCGGAGTCTGGAGATGAGGACCTCCTTCCTCCTGGAGGAGCATTGGAAGATGCTCTTTGTCGTTGCCTGTCTCTGGACTTCATGATGGTGAGTGCCAGTGAAGGAATCCCACCTTCTCTGCCAGTCCTCTTCGGTCTTCCTGGCGACGAATCTTTTGGCGTCATTGATAGATGCTGGGATTTGGCGATCTATCTGGCCTCGAGTTGTCGCAAGCTTCGCCAGAGTGTCGGCCTTCTCGTTACCTGGAATGCCCACGTGGGCTGGTACCCAGACGAGAGTGACTTGCTGGTCTTGTTCCATGAAATCTGAAATCAAAGATAAAATTCTGTGAATTTCAGGATCGTGGTAGGCATTGTTTCGATTTCTTAGGCACTGGATGGCACTAAGAGAATCGCTTAAAATTACAATGTTCTTGTCCTCCCCCTGGTAGGAGGTTTTTAGCAGCATCAGGCAGTCCTCGATGGCTGCTAATTCCGTTGCAGAGATGCTGCTGTCGGGCGAAGCTCTGATACTGAGCTCCACTCCTTTCTTGGGGATGAAGATTCCTATCCCTGCCTTGTCCTTCATCTTGGATGCGTCCGTGTAGCAGAGCAGGCTGGAATCACTGATTTCTTCGATCTTCTCCCTAGCGACCAGCATCCTCAGGGGATCGTCGGCCGCTATTGCCAGGGTGGAGGTGTCGAAGTTGGGGTTCTTCAGTGTCCATGGTGCTCTGAGAACTTCGGCATCCAGTTCTCTTGTGATGTCCTTTTGAATGTAGTCAGGCAGGAGACCTGATACCGTTTCAAAAGGGCATGGACGATTGCTCTTCTTCATCTTCCAGTGAAGTTTGCCCTTGATGCTGGAATTCCTGAAATTAGGAGCAAAATAACATTCCCTGATGGGGTTATTAGGAGTGGCCAGTGACCGGATAGCATGATTAGCAGTGATCTTCTTTCGACGAAGGTCTAATGGAAGTTCACCGCATTCAACTTGTAACGACAGATTTCCACTCCCAGGCATGCTGCCACAGCAGATCTTGAGAGCCTGGAATTGGATGCTGTCATGTACCTTCTTGTTCTGCGTGTAGCTGAGGTCAAAGGCTTCACTCCCGTAATCCATCACAGATCTAATGGTGGCTCTGTACAGGTGGATCAAGCGGGACTTGCTGGCTCCCCAGGATTTTCCTGCGACAGCTCTCATCACGTTGAGGCGCTTCCGGCATCTGTTTTTAACAGCGGCCGTTGGGCGTTCCAGCTCAACTTGTCGTCCAGGGTGACTCCTAGAAACATTGCGGATTGGGTCATTGGGAGTTCCTCCCCAGCTATGCGCAGTGTCGTCCGGGAGGAGGCCAGCCTTGACTTGTTCCTGTTGAATAGAACCGAACATGATTTATTAACAGAGATTTTAAAACCATGACTGGAAAGAAACTTCTCTGTTTGATTAAGGTGCTGTTGCATCCTGTTCCTCATGGTGGAAAGATCGCTACCAGTCGTCCAGAGGGCTATGTCGTCGGCGTACATAGACACCTTGATCTTGTTCACTGGCTGGGGCAGACAGTCGAGCATCACAATGAACAGCAGCGGGCTAAGGACACTGCCTTGGGGTGTGCCATTGTCAAGGGTGAGAGGGTTGGAGAAAGTCGCTCCGACTCTGACTTCCATGGTTCGATCTTGTAAGAAGTCGTTTATCCAGTGAAGCATCCTCCCTTTGATGCCTAGTTTGGATAGCCTTGCGACTATTCCTTCTCTCCACACCATATCAAAGGCTTTCTCCAAGTCCAGAAAAACTCCAAGGGTCATCTGCCTCTTTGTGGAAGAGGCAGCTATGTCTTGCGTTATTCGGACCAGTTGGTCTGAGCATCCTCTTCCTTTTCTGAAACCGGCTTGGTTTCGGCTGATGAGATCGAAACTCTCTAGGTGCCATCTGAGCCTTGCTGCGATCACCCCCTTTCAAGGAGCTTGCAGAGAGAGGAGGTCAGAGAGATAGGTCTGTAGGAGGCCGGTTCCGAAGGAGGTTTTCCCTTCTTCGGGATGGGGATTACCGTCGCTTTCTTCCAAGAGGAGGGAAGACGACCTATCGACCAGGACTGGTTGAAAAGGGAGACAATGCTTTTGAAGCACTGTGGGGGGAGTTTCCTAATCATTTCGTAGTGGATGCCGTCGGGGCCTGGGGACGAGTTCCCACATTTTCCGAGGGCATCCATTACTTCAGCCGTTTCTATGGGATGGGACAGAGGAGAGTTGTCCCAGCCATCTGGATCGAGATCGAAAGAGAAATTCTGCTTGATCTTTGCGAAGTGCGGGGACAGATTTGCATTGCTGCTCGCGTAAGCAAAGGTTTTTGCAAAGATTTCCGCTTTGCTGAAGTTATCCAGTGGGGATCCATCACTAGAGGAGATCGGAGGGATGCGAGCTCCTTGAGAGTGACCGCTCATGCTCTTGACGGTTCTCCAGAGGGTGCCCAGGTTTGTTGACCTGTTGAAGCTGGCACAGAATCTCTCCCAACAGTCTTTCTTGGCTTTCTTGACAACCCATTGAGCTCGCCCTTTCGCCCGCTTGTATTCCGTGAATGCATCGACTGTCTTCATCTTTAGGAGCGGTTTCTCAACTGGTTTCTTTCTCTGATTGCCGCTCTGCAGTCCTCGTTCCAGTAAGGGACGGATTGTTTTCTGCGGCTGCTTGTGGGCTTTGGAGAGCAAGCCTCCGCCGCTCGGACAATGGCCTGAGAGATGAGGGATGCATTTTCCTCAAGATCTTCTGTGGGGAGGTCCTGACCTAGGGTGGCTAGACATGTCAGTTGGTACAGATTCCAGTTGATTTTCCTCATGTTGATGCGAGGTACACTGATTGCCTCATGTAGTGGTGGAGCATCAACTGTGATCTGAATGACGAAGTGGTCGCTGCCTAGGTTTTCTGTCAGGACCTTCCACGATGATCTGCATGCAAGGTTGGGAGAAGCCAGAGAGATGTCTATCGGGGTAGACTTGCCGCTCCTTGTGAGATGGGTGCCCTCGCCTGTGTTTAAGAAGACGAGATTGTTAGCCTGGATTAAATCCTCAACTGACCTACCTCTGGCATCAGAGTGTCGAGCTCCGAAGTCTGGGGAGTATGCATTTATATCCCCGCAGATTATAGCATCCTGGTGGATTAAGATTTTCTCCAGCTGCTCCTTCGAAAAAGGTTTTCCGGGAGGAGCGTAGAAGTTTACAATCTTGATCCTCCTGGTCTTCGCGATTATGGTAATCGAGAGGCACTGGGGGTCATGAGATGTGATGACGGAACTGTATGACATCCCATCCCTGACGCATGTGAGGATGCCGCCTCTGGAGACCTCGTCCGTACGATCGAACCGCTCTATCTGGTATCCTTGAATTCTGAAATTATGTTTGCTTTTAAGAAATGTCTCTTGGAGCAATATAACATCAGGCAATTTTTCCAAAGAGTTCAGAAAGGAAACGAGTTCACCGGTTTTCTGTCGGATCCCCTGGCAGTTCCATTGGATAATGTTTAGAGCACTATCCATGGTGGACTGAGATTTCGGCCAGACTTGCTTTCGTTGCTGAGCGGACATCTTCAGCTACAGACTCCTCCTGCATGCAGTCGAAGGTAAGCACGCAGATGTGGGAGAGGACATCTAAGAACTGTTCTTTGTTTCCTCCATGGAATCTCTGATTCATCTGCTCAGCAATTTTTGTAATTAATCTGCCGAGGAAGACTTTGGAGACGCTCAGATGCGACTCCACCGGTTCCTCAGCAGGTTTAGACTGTTTATTATTTTTATTCCTAGGCTTGGGCTTAGGCTTATTTTTATTAGACTGAGAGGGCTCAACCTGCTTAGTTATTGATTTTGAGGTTTTAGCGACCTGAACCGCGGGGGCAGAAGCAAGCTGGACCCCCTCTATCTTATTTTTGGCGGCCGTAAGGGCTTTCGCATAACTAATGTGCTTATTAGCTCTTATGGAGATGGCCTCCTTTTCGATCTTGCGCTGCGGACAGACAGCCTGACCAGTAAAGTGACTGGTACCGTCACAAGTCGCGCATCGCTTTTCCGTCATTTCCTGCTGCTGACACTCTTTCAGGGAGTGTTCCCCTAAACATTTAGGGCACTTAGCCTTATGCTTGCAGCTAGCTGCTATGTGCCCATAGCCGTTGCACTTAAAACAGCGCGTTGGCTCACGCACGTACGCCTGCACCTTAAAGCTAAGATAACCTATCTTAACTTTAGCTGGCGTCGCATTACGGAAACTAAGGATGACCACCGAGGTGGCCACCTTCTTAGCTCCAACGGTCTTGACGACTCTGGTTGCGCTAACACAACCAGCGCATTCAACGACCGTCGCATCATCGACGTTGGCGGGCACTCCAACGATGCAGACTCTCGGCTTAGCCGCGACTCGGACGCTAGCCGGAACACCATCTAGCTCGGATAGCTTTACTAACTTAGCTATCTCCGCCTCGTTCTTGGCAAGAACGATCAAAAGATCCTTGCATGCAATGATCTTAGCGTCGTTCCTGCCAAGAACCCCACTCACCTGTTTCTGAACCCGGACTGGGTTCAGCCTCCTCACTTCCACTTTGATGAAGACCTTCGTGGTCTTCTCTGCAGGGATTTCCTGCGCTGCGTCGCTTGAGACAGAAGAGGAAACTCTTCTGCGTTTGCGATTTTCGACGGTTTGAAAACCGTCGTCCATCGTCTCCATGTTATCCATTCGTAGAACGCACGAAGCCGAAAATTTTTTTTTTTTTTCGCACAAACGAATGAGAAAGCTATCCGTACGCTGCTCCAATTTCAAATTTCTGACCAACTTTTGCTGCGGGTCGGGGGCGCTTCTTGAAACCATTTATATAGCGCTCCTTCCCAAGGGCGCTGGCTCCAAATCATCTCAGTTATGCAAAGGACTATAATAAAATAGATAAGGACGCTGGCGGCAGTGTAGGCTGGGTTCCGAACACATTACGACTGTTGCATTACCGCAGTATGCAGGCACGTAACCCATTCGGCTAACCTGCACCTGCATGATTGATGTACAACATGTACGAGTCATCAATGAAAATCACTTTAATAATTTTTTAAAACGTTTCGTGAAATATTAAATAACGTCAATTCGTGCTATACCAAGACCAGATTTTATATTTTATTCGTGAGCAGTCTGAAGCTTCCATTCATTTTGTAATTTTCAGAATCTTTGTGTCATTTTTCAAAGAAGATAGTAAAGGAAACCAGCGCGTTCTTCCATAGATTTGGCAGTTTTCTCTACAGAAAGGGAACTTGCCGACGGACTAAATTTTGAAACTGCTCCACTGATTTACTTACATTTAATTTTTAGTTTCTAATTATTTCAAGGGAGGTTCGAACCCGTGTCGGCGTGCGCAATAATCTAGGTGAGCAACATCCTGTGTGCACAACTGCCATGTGAGCAAGTCAGGGAACCAGCTGTGTTATATTGAAACAATATTATGAGGAATCTGTCTTCGTTCTACTACTATTACTGCTACTACTAATAATAATATGTTTAGTTATAAAGAACCATTAGCGTCAGGCTTGCAGGGTTTAAAAAAATGAATCATACCGCACATTTATAGATACATTACCATGTCTTCTAAATAAATTATAGTACATTTCATGATCAAGACAATTCCTTAAACAATATAAAAATTATTTATTTGAAGCAGATAAACTAAGGATAAACAACATCTGTTCAAAATATTCCCATTTTGAGCTGACAACATTTTATAGTGCTAACTCACAACAATGTCCAGCAATACAAAATATGAGCACAAAGCCAAGGCACAATATGTATAAATATTTATCATCACGATGTAAAAATAGCTTCTACTATTCAGTTAAATGCAGAAAATATTCACAATAACTTGGAAGACATTGCAAGACAAAGAAAACGTCAAAACTCATGTCACGCAAAAACAAAAACAAAACAAATAGAACATTCAAAATGCAACAACGGTTGCTCAAATGCCGAAAATGAATTTTAGGCCACCAGACCAAGCCTTGAAACCTTGGCTGCGAGAAAGTTGTGGAGAATAAAAACAAACGGCTTTGGACTGACTTCAGTGCTCAGCTCCTAAATATCAAATGAGAAAAACTTAATTACTGAATAACTATAAGTTGCTAATTAACATGAGCTTAAACGAATAATAAGAAATTAATCAGAAAGCACAATGTAAGGTTCACCTGCTGCTCAGCATCAGAAAATTCAAGCCAAACTATTTTAACTCCATCATCTGAAGTGGACTTCAGCTTGTCATAAGACTTTGACCAAAAAACTTCATTACTGCCCAGCTTACTCAAAGTGAAACCATTTTCATAATGCAACGTCAACTGGCATTGTTTCCCTTGCCACTTTACATCTGCAATGTGAATTTTTGTAACTGAAAAGAAACCTTAAATAATTTTTAAGAAAAAAAGTTCAAAATTCCCAATCACAATTGTAAATTCTTCTTAATAATAACTTGCTTAATTGCATGCGAGTTGGCGTAGAGGGTTGCGTGCCTGCAAACGAAGGTGAAAGCAACAGTCGTTACGTGTCGTGTTCGCAACCCAGCTCGCATCCTCGAGTAGGGGCGCCATATAAATGGTGGATTGATTAAGAAGTGCCTTTACATCCTGTTCGGATACATAAGGCACTCAAAAATAAAATAAATACAAAATGGATTGAAGTCCAAAATAAGATACTTTCCATTTTTTTAAAAATCAAAGTGCACACACATGCATCGGATCAAATGACAGGAATAGTTTTTAGCGGTTTGTTAAAATCTGTGACACTAAATATTTTGACTTACAATGAAATCAGAGTTTGTACGAAAGCAGAAGTTAAAGCTGTTGTAATATCATCGCAAAAAATGTAATCAAAAATAACAAAATTCAAGAAACAATGTTAATCAAATGTAAAATATCAAGCTGATCAGAAACTTTAGATTATATAATCATTTGAGATGACAAGTATAATTTAGCTTAATTCTTAAAACAATCTTTTCAAAGCTTGTCTCATCTAGAACAATTTAAAGAACTTTCATTTTGATCATTTAAGCAATAAATAAATAGTAATTCAATTCCTTGAAAATAAAATTACTCAATGCTCATCAAGTAAAAAATGTATGCACCAACATGTTGCAACCTCTTTGACGAGCATGACTGCATTGTTGACTCCATGAACGAGTGCCCTCGTCCAACCGCTTAAATCTCTCAACGTCTCCACTTTAAACACATGACCATCGACACCCTGGGATACGCCCGACCTTGTTCCAAACAAAAACAAGTCGTCGTTGTCTCCTGGTGCACTTCTTTGCTGTCTGCCAGAATGAACCAACCTAATGGCAACAAAACAAGGACATAAAAATCTAATGTTCATCAAGAATACAACTCTCTTCACAGCAGTTTGATGACTTAAATGAACAAAATTCAAACCTTGTTGCAAGCAGAGAGTAAGACAAAACAGGTTGATTCCACTGTTGCTTTGTGGATGGCACAGAATCAAACAGCAAGAATTCAATGCCTGTGATCACTCCAAACACTGGCTTCCACGGTTTTCCACTTTGTTCGGGAGTAATCTTCAATAATATTAATAATAAAGATATTTGAAAATTAATTTAATGTTGTCAAAATAAAAAAACGAGTATAAATTATACATCAGCTAATTAAGCTCATCTTCATTAAAATTGCAATTATTCTAAATACCTGCTCAACCAACCACCCCATGTGCTGAATGTCATTCTTTTTATCAACAGGCCCTCTCAAATTGTTGTAGTGCAGCTTGCACTGCCGCACGAGGTTCTCGGCAGCTCCGAGGAGAGCGGACGACCACTGATTGAATATTTGCAGGTCGTAAAACCTCAGCAGGCACGAAAACTTGCTGTTAGGCGAATGAAGCTCCAATATCTTCAAATAAACATTGAGAAGATGTTTAAATGGTCAACAAAATACATTACAAAAAAATTGGTGGAAAAACATATAGATATTAGAAAAGTATGAAGTAAATGTCCACATGAAGCCATTTTCCCTTGGTAATGACAAAAACCTGCTCTGCACAGAACCTACATGAGCAGTTTTACTTGCAGCTTCCCCATGACTTGTATTTTTGCAGATGAAGCACATTTGTAGTGGGATTGACTTCTGCTTGGAAGGACAAGAATTGTTGCTTTTGTTTTCATCTGACAGGCTGGGCAACGTATCTGAAGACTGCCACATCAATTCTGACAACAAACCTCCCTTCCTGAAGTAGGGTGTCACTTCTCTTAGGTATTTGACTGGAAACAACAAAATCGACCATTTGTGGAGGAACGCTTTGTCAGAGAATCATCGACCTTTTACCTTCGAGTTCCACCACCTTCCCCGCTCCTTTGAGGGCCTTCACAGCTTCGTCATGGGTGGCATCCTTCAAATCTTCGCCGTTCACAGACAGGACGGCATCTCCGACGTACAACTTCTCGGTCTTGTCCGCTGCCATTCCTTTGAAAATCTTGCTGATGATGATAGGCATTTTATTTTCTCTGCCACCTTTGATGCTTATCCCGAGGCCGTTGTGGTCTTCTTTGAATATTCGAACAAGTCTCTTCTGACCGGCTATGGCTTCTAAAGTGTCTGAATTGTTGTTCATGCCAGGCATCTGCTTGTCTCCTGATTAAATAGACAAATCGCAACAACGACATACAATAATTATAAAAAATTATTAATCCGATTTAAATTTTGCGATGACATTAATGTAGCCGTTAATTCAAAATGATGCTCTCATCAATGTGACCTTCTGAAGACTCATCAATGGAGAGAATTAGGAAATCATCAGAGAGTTTTGCCAAAACTTCAACCCATTGCTGTCCTATCAGCACTTCTAATTTCTCCATCAATGGACAACTTCCCAACATCTTTAAATTCTTTTGCTACTTTTTCAGTGTTCTTTAGGCATGGAAGTTCTGCAAAAATTTCAAGCACTTTTTTTAAAACAATCCAACTGTTTCTAACTCCACTTTTGGCACATTTATATTGTGTTCTTATTAGTATTGAACAATAATAACACCTAAACACCACATCAAAAACAAATTCTACGGCTATTATGGCAATGAAGCCATTTATCATTCTAAATTAAGGACACAATTATTTTTATGCAGAACATGCATACAAAACAACCAAAGTTTCCATTCTCATTTCGTGACAATGATTTTCCATCCTCATGAAGAATTATGTTGTCCAATGTCAGAAATACTTTTAATAATTAAATGCAAAACAATTCTCAAATCTAAATCAAAAATCAAAACATACCAGTTTCAATATTTGAAACTTGCTTTTATATAAACTTTCAACTTTACATTTATTTAACTTATGTTTTAAGTGCCCTACATATACATTTCAGACATCAAGGCAAGTCTGGACCAACACAGTCAAAAAATCAGTCACAAAAAAGTAAAAAGAAATAAATAAATAAAACATAATTAATAAGTTAATAAAATAAATTCAAAATTAGTGAGTGAAAAAGGCCACACAGCATGATTAATTATATTATGAGTACATTCATGGATAAAATATCATTATATAATCCGAAACGTTATATTGGCTACATAATAATATTTGTCTGAATCCCCAACAATAAAGGCACAAGATTTCATCACTTGAGCCTCCTAGGAGCATCTTTAAATACAAACTAGAATGATTTAGCAAGTTTTAGAACAATTAATTATAAAGCAGGAGCATATATCCCTCTAACCCTTTTCGCTTGTACTGCAAGTCTTAATTATGTTTATCCAAGGTAAGATTCATTTCAAGAAGTTTAAAATTCAAAGCACACAATCCATCAACTCAGAAAAATTTATAATAAGGATAATATATAATATACTTTGCGAATATCAATATATTTAATACACTGCAATAAAAAAGTGTACTTAATAATTCTATTAAATATAAACAATATTTTTCTAGTTAACACATAATTCCAGGAGACCATATGAGCACAAATCATAGCGTCAAATATTTAACTAATATCCAATATTTAATATAATCCAACACTGAAATATTGAAGCCATTCTACTTTATTTCTCCAAATGATAAAATTGCAATTTAAATGTCATTTTCAATTTATCCAAAGTCAAACAATAAATAAAGTCGGTTAAGAACTGGCACTATAATATTTTAAAATATTCCAAATGCATTTTGTTGAAATACTGTTCTTGAATTACATTCATTTTGCAAACCTTTCTCGCGGTATTCGCAACTCGAATCAGACGGGTCACATAAACAAAAGCAAAACTTAAATAATAGTTTTTGGAGATGTGCTGTCCTTGTCAATCAATATTTAACAGTTTCAATTATTTAATATTTGGTATATCTGATTTATTTTGATAGATTTTTAAATTTGTTTTTTAATATTTTGATGGTGGTAAAATTAAAATGTCTTTCGCAAAATATCAATTGACTTAAATCTGATTAATGGTAATAATAAGTCAGAGTATTACTAGAGTGGCATATCATACCACATGATATATCACCAAAGATCATTACAAACTAGAAAGTATTCATTAAAAAGTAAATTGCAAGACAATAAAATCTGGCTGGATTAGAGTTGGTTAGTGAACGTCTAACAACCAAAGTACATTAGGCTGGCAACTAATATATTGCAATACATTTTAGAAATATCCAATCTATATAAATAGCGGTTTAATTGAAATTTATGCTTTTTTTTTAAAAAAAAAACTTAGAAATTTTATCCCCTTGATAACTACCGCTCAGAAGAGCAAATCGGACATCATCCCACTCCGGCACCAAATACATCGCGCATTATAGGCCCGAGCTAGTTTTAATGTAGTGATAATTTTTCACACTTCCCACTATTAAGAGCTGGCCGCTCTAATTTAACTAACATGGTCTCCGCTTAACGTTCCAACTAGGCATCAATTCCAACGAAATCCGTTCCAGCGCTAGCTTTGCTCCAAGAACAAAGGAGTATTTAGGTCACTGGAGAGATTGAGGCGTTTGTGAGAGGCGCGACCTTGAAATTATCAGCCGACCTTCACAACAGACTCCACTGTTCGTGATTCATAGCCTTGCAACGCTGCTGTCCCCGACTGTAAAATGTTTCATTCATGGAAGAATCATCGAACGTACGAGTTGATGATTACAACATTGATTATTGTAAAGTGTTAAGGTTCGACGAGAAATAACAGCAGAGAAGCGCAAAACCAAAAATAAAAACAAACAAACGACTCTGAACGTCACAAATCAGATTTCACTCACTAGATCACTATAAAATAGAGGCTTGAACGAACGTACAGAACGGAGAGTGAAAAGATTAAAATTAGGTGAGAAAAACTCACCAGGAATCTGTTTGGAAAGTCTGCTGAACCATTCTACAAAGGCACAGATACCAAGCAAACCAGAGATGAAAGTAAACATCAACAATTACAATTTGAAATGCAACACATTTTAAAATTGAAAACCTCACTCAAATTTAAAACATTGTTGCTCAATATTTTGGAAATACAGTTTTCTTGAGGAACACTCCAACGAACAAATCACTCACAATGTTGAGCAAAGAGATTATACGAATAAAATAAAAACCGCTTCAGCACTAAAAAGCATTCTTATAAAGTCTCCAAATAGAAAATGTAAACATTGTGACATAGATCATAATATCAGCTTGAATATGAAATCTCCCAAACTACAGTTTCACTTAGGACTGCGTAAAGTTCCATAGTCAGTCTGAAGTTTAATCTTTGAGATGAATGCCATTAATTAGCTGAAAAGAGTCTTTTTCTTCTTCAGTGTGCTGAAAGCATTAATCATAGCATTTAGCAGAAACTATGTTTAACAGCAATTATATTATCACCCATCTTCAAGAATGGATATAATTGAATAACTCAAATTTTGACAGAAGTTTAAAATGAAGCTCAGTTGAAAAGATGCAAACCTTGTGAGTTCAGCTTCGTGCTGTTTTATCTGTTCCTCCCAAGTATCTCTTTCAGCATTGAAAGCTTTTTTCATCTCTAAAAACTCAGCTTCCTGCTGCTCCAAACTCTTCATCATCTGTTCTTGTCTTCTCCGAAGCTGTTCAAGAACAATTACCTCGTCATAAAAGCTGTGTTGTGATCATGGATGAATCAGCTCTTTGAATCGTCATGAACCCCATCAGATAATTACTCGTAACCATCATCACCAGCACCACCACTTTCATCATCATCGTATACCAAGACATACCTCAGTATCAGATTCCTGCAGTTTATTTCTTTTTTCCTGGACCTTGGCTTCAAAGACAGCATGCATTTCTGCTTCCATCCTCTTCAATTTCTCCTCATGCTCTCTCTTTTCCTCTTCAATCTGAAGCAGAGGACTCCTGAAAGAGGATTTCAATATGTTTTTCCACAAGTCTCGATGATGTTTAAAAGTGGATCTCAGAAAATGGATCCAGTAGTAGCTTAGCGTTGTTGTTCTAAACATATCACTTTATAATAGAACCTTATGAGTAATTATACTATAAGTATAACCCTTTTTACTTTGAGTTACAAGTCATTCTTAATATTTTCAACTTCATAGTAAAAATCTAACACAAGGAATCCTAATGTAATAAAATAACTCAAACTTGTCCAATGACACTTTTCCATTCTTCTCAGTTCCGACAGAAGTTAGAAGCTTGTCGTAACGAAAATTCTCGTAATGGACGTTGTTGGTGACGTCTTTCAGATCGTGCAAATGCGTTCTTAAGAATCAAATATTAATTATTAATTATTCATCATCACCACCACAATTTAAATATTTAATGGCCATATTTAACATAATCTCAATGCTAGTGAGAATGTAGGTGAACAAAAGCAAGAGAAACGGAGAAGGACTTGAGTGAATATGAAAGAATACAAAATGGTGGTGATGACTCACCTGATGAGCATGTTTCTCAGGGAAAGGAAGTCATTGTGCTCGAGGTTTTCCACTGAAAGAAAACAACAAGTCATTCGTGAGAACGAGATGGTGGAACTGAAATCTAATCTCGCTAATAATAAGCCGATATTAAAATGTTTATTTCTCACAATCATTTTACTTTATCGTGTAACAATCCACTTTTTATCACGGCGTCACTAATATTAACCGGAGCAATAAACAGAATGTCAGACATTTAAAGTGCACCAGTTCTAAACAACCTTCAACTACTCCCCAGGGATACGACCTTGCTCGAACCTTTTTTCCGCCGACATCAATGACCGTGTTGCTGCCAACAACAGCGAACGGGATTCTCTCCTGGTAATCAAGTTACATCCAAATGAAGCATACACGTGGAAAATATTCCAGAAAAAGAACCTGCCTTCATCTTTTTCATAACTTTCTGCTCGTCTTCATCCTCACAATCTGGAAATTCATAGATCTTGATGTTGTGTTGTGCTATCTCGTCCATTATCTGAATGATGGACAATTATTAAAGTAAAACATAATTAAAAATCAAGGAAGAGAAAAGGGGCTGGAGTGCTCACAATCTTCTTGAAGTTTTTGCACTCCTCGACGGTCATCGAATCGGCTTTCGAGATGAGGGGAATGATGTTCACTTTCTCGTGCAGTTGCTTCATCACTTCGATGTCAAGAGGTTTTAAGCTGTAATGTTTAATGTTAACTCAAACCTCATGCTTGAAAATCACAGCATTTGAAAAGCAATCAACTATTTCTGCCAACACACACACACACGCACATGAAATACAATCCTTCACAAGTGTGAGAAGTTGAGGATTTAATTTTCTAGTGAATGATTTGGCCTCACAAGATAATAAAAAAAGACATCATCCATCTTTTCATGGTGTAGTTTGCGTGGTACTGGATTCATTCGTGCATTGATGTATCAAATCAATTGTACAAAGCCTACAGTGGGTTGTACATCTACTCAATGGAGTCTAAAAGTTCATCAAAATGCACTTCAATGAAATCAAGAAAAACAATCACAGAAAGCCCTTTAAACTGACCCATGACCATTTGGAGAGATGAAATAAAGGCAACAGTGAACTCTGGTGTCCTCATTGACCTGCCTGATGACTCTTGATTCGGCATTTAAGTACAAGTTGTACTGCTCGTCTATGTAGTCGATTATAGGCTTCCAGCTGAAAACAATTAGATAAAAAAGTTATTACAGCAACAATAATTTTGATGAGGAATTTTTCCTTAATTAAGTTTAAACATGGAAGACTTTGGAAGCTAGAGAAAGAGTTATAGAAAGCACAATGACATCCCATAACAAGCATGGACACCTACACGTGACAAAGGATCCTAACAAACAATGCTCGTCATTCCGCATATTAATTAAGCACAGTGCAGTAATTGTTCTTCGCTAAATATTTCAGATGATAACCATCAGGCACATCAAACGCATTCACTATGCATCAACAAATGGAACCAGCTTAAGGGATGCAAGCGTTAATGCTTAAAAAACATAACGTTGGCTTCATATTCCTCAATTAAAAATGACTCCATAACATCAATCCATCATAATGACAAACAAATCAACAAGCTGTTAAATCAGAGAAGGTCAAATGCCATCAACAAATGTAGTCCTTAATACAAGATCATTAGCTCATACATATTCATGAGGATTGAGTAAAATTTTAATCATCAGCACAAACGTTCATAGCTTGGAAGTGAACCATTCACTAATTTAATCAACATAGTGAACAAGACCAACAGCACTAACGCCTCAAAAGCTATTATTATTATTATTATTATTATTATTATTATTATTATTATTATTATTATTATATTATTATTATTATTATTATCATCATCATCATTATTATTATTCTATTGCGCAATAAAAACTTTCCTCGAATGCTTTCAGATCATCAGGAATGGTGAATTGATTATTTGGATGATGACATCAACCTAAAGGTTACTTACCAATTGGTGTTGTCCACAGAATCTCCAAATCCAGGAGTGTCAACCACTGTCAACTTGAGCTGAACTCCTCCCTCTTTCAACACCACCTGCATCTTCTCCACCTGTTGTTCGATTGTTAACCTTTCATCAGAAGAAATTCATCATCCCACTACATGACTCAGAGCTCAAAGCAGACGCAAGAGTTGATAATGATAGCATGAATAGTTCCAGACAGGATCGTATGCAGAGAAATATGAGGTCACAAGAGAATGAATTGCATCACTTAAACTTGGTACCACGACTTGATCAAATTCAGGCCTCAAACACCCCCAAGCTTTTTAAATGACCCACCTTGACAGTTTTCTGAGATCTCAGTGATGGGCCAGGGTACTGAGCGTTGTAGAGATCTGTCAGGAACATGGAGTTCATGAGAGTGGATTTTCCCAAACCAGATTCTCCTGCAACACGAAAGCGATTAGTGCCTAATTAAAAGTGATAGTTACTAATTATATTTTTGCCTAAAAGGTTAGGGCAGCATATTAAACAACTTTGCAATTGGTTTGCACTTGTAATGCCAGTTTAAGATCAAATATTAACTGCGACTGCAACAATGTAATTAACATTATGGTGAGGACGGATTCAATTTTACAGAATGAATTCTAGTTTCTTAGTTGCATATTGCTAATCAAGTAACAGGCCTGAAATAAGACAAGCACAGTGATCCAATCGAGTTGTTAGGAGTTATAATTGAATCAGGGTTAATGCTCAACATAATTGGCTGTTATGTCGAATAATTTTTGTGCCCGCTTATCGTGTAGGAAATAAAAGGAATTCTGTGGCTATTTATTATCGAAGCATTCAAATGATTCCTGTCAAAACTTGTTGCCATTCAATGATTAAAATAAAACTCATATTTTGCATTTCCAAACAAGTTGTTTATCTTGAAACAATGAAAGTTTCAATGCAATTCTGTGAACCAACCCACGAGCATGAGAGTGAATTCGAATCCCCGTTTCACTGACTTCCTGTACACTTGGTTCGGGAGGTTTGCAAATCCAACGTAGGATTCCTGCTCCTTCAAACTTTTACTTTTGTTGCTGGCCACGACTGTTGCCGAGTGATTGATCGAGGGCAAAGAAATAACGGGAGCGGTCGAATTGGCGGAATATTTCTGTGGCAAGGCATCCTTCTCGTGGTTGGAGGATATGTTGTTCTGCTCTGGGTTGACAGATGATGGGTCAAGCTTCTTGCTCAAGCCCATGGTTTCCGATCTCAAGAACGCTTCCCTGGCTTCCTTTCGAGACTGAAAGTTGAAACGAGTTGGTTAAACACTAATATAGGAATTACTGTACCATTCTTACAAGGATGACTCATTGAATATTCAAAGCAAGTTAAGTTTATTTTTGGAACTAATTAGGATGTGCATGTCAGCCAAAAAATGAGAAATTCTAAAAAGTGCAAGAGTTAAAGATGTTAAACACTCTCAGATGAGTGCTTAAGTAATTTCTCATTGGCAAAAAACAGACAATTTAAAGATGAAGCAATGAATGGCATAAATTCGGTCAAATGATTTTCGTACAGAGGATGTAGAAGCCCTGTTTTAATGTTCAAAAACAAATTACTCCCTGGGCTTACAACTGAAACAGACAATGAAAACATCGGATGGCAATTTTCAGCTATTAAAGCATCATGTTTACATGTTGTGACATTGTTTAACTCCAACAAAATTGAGTCCTTCAGTTGTTTGGATAACTTTTCACTGAACATTGTAGAGAAATAAAAATATTTCCAGTTCAACGTTGAAACACGAATAGCCTCATGATAGGATTATGTTGTGTGAGGCAATAAAGCTATATAAAAAGTACTAAACAAGGTAAACTTTAAGCTCACAAATTCAGTCAAACATGTTTCTAAAAGTAACAGCATTCAAAGTAAAAATAAATAAGAGCAAGAATAACAACAAAAACAGACTATCAGGATCTACATTCATACTGATTCACTTTTTGCAATCATTTCACTGATAATAAATATCAGATGTGATTCAGCACCTCAAGTCATTCAAAACATTCAATCTCCAAAAATATGACTTGAAGACTCCAAAATCAACATCGCTTATTTTATTTTAATTAGTTTAATGTTTCCCCAAGCTCTAAATTTGAATGACACTGCTTGTAATGACTCACCTCATCAGCAATAATCCCATTATCATCCTCATGCCTTCCTGCATTAAATCCACTCGACCCCAACTTCTCATTACCAACAATTCCTTTAAAAGACTTCTTAGGTACAGGAAGTCTGTTCCTTCCAGAGGAGTTTTGTATGTACGATTGTATCTCACCACTCATGCTGTTGCTGACAGAAGAACCAGATGAAAATGATGAAACTGACATGTTATCCTTCTCATCCACAGAGTGTTCATCCAAGTGACTCAGACCATCTCCTTCTTCTCTGTTATCATTATTTGAAGCATCATTTTTTCTGCTTCTGATAACGGCAAGTCTCTTTAAGTCGGGCTGAAGACGAGGCGTTCTGCCCGTGTTCATTTTCTGGAATTGTTACAAAATCAGCAGGGGAGACAGCAATTACTTAAGAAACTGACAATGCTCGAGATAGACATTTCTCTTGAATGTATGACTTCAGTTATTTATTGGCTCCGGGTTCAACTCTCAGGCTGATGCAGCATGTCCACGAAAGTAGAGAGAAAGAGCAAGTGAGATGTTGAGTAGGAGGGATGTTTTAATTGGGCTGCGATGAACGCAATAATGAAATACTTATTTGGGGCCATCGACCACAAAATCTGCAAATGTTAAGATCTGATGTTGCTCAGGCCCTACTTTTGCAAAATCTTGACTTTTTTTAATTTTTGGTTTGTTCAACAATCAGAAAAAAAACCTTTCCATGCACTTCTTAACATAATTCTTGCATAATTTTAAAAAAAGGGCACCGACGAAACAAATCATGACAAACATCTATTTGATGGGATTCGATAAAATAATGACATTGTCTACGTAAATTAGACAAAACATCCAATCATTAAACTCACCATGTAAGCTGTTGATTCGAGTTCCATGTAAGTAGAAAAAACACATTGAGTATGCAAAATATATATATATATCGGAGCTCTAGTTCTCAACTTCAAAAACCGACAACTTCTAAAACGAGCTTGATCAAAACTTGCAACGGGCAAATAAAATTATCTTCTTAATCAACAATACTTTAAGCTTTACCGAGACTCAACTGCAAGAACCTACCTCCACAAAACTACTTATTATCACTATCCAACGACAAGACAAAGAAGCTTCAGAAAAAAAAAAGACAGCTACAATAAAAATTTCTAACACATTATTGCAGGAGAAATCAGAATCCCAAAACCTTCTTATCCTGATTGGGAGCTGATTCTCGGACCTAGAAAATACAATTATTGAATTGAACGTGAACCGCTTAATACGCTACAACGAAGCCACGACCGACAAGTAGCCCATTGTACGGAATAATTGCAAACTTTCGCCCGCCTTCTCTGGACGAATTTATTCTTAACCTCTAAAAACTCATAAAAATTGCCTTAAATTTTACAAAAAATCATTTATTTGATAGCAGCTGACTTAAACTTAGCAGCTAAAGAATTGTCAATATTAACTACTTCATGGACTTCGAAGTTTTAAATTTTTGGCGGTATGTTTTTAAATGAGGAGTATGAAACCATTGTATAGGTGTCGGACTGAACCAGATGTCTGGAACTTTTGTGCGACTCAGTTGGACATTTTGCAATTCAGTGAAGTGTTCAAAATAACAACATTAATGTACATATAATTGTAGATGTCTGGAATTCCGGATGTGCTTAGATCCTCACTAATTAACAAATTAAAAGAAGGTGGTGAAAGCCCTTTATCGCTTGAGCTCAAGATATGCTCAAGCAAAATATGGTTGGGCGTTGTGTATTTTGTTGCGTATGCCCGATAGGAAGGGGAGGGACCGGGGCTGTCATTTGGAGGTGCAAAAAAGTCATATCCTCATCTTATGCGCAAGAAAAAGCTGAAATGACGTCTCTGCA
Source organism: Whitmania pigra (assembly GCA_021613335.1). Lineage (NCBI taxonomy): Eukaryota > Metazoa > Annelida > Clitellata > Hirudinida > Haemopidae > Whitmania > Whitmania pigra. The sequence goes on along the minus strand of JAJTWR010000254.1, from coordinate 319,376 downwards.
GGCCTCCTCAACCTTTGAATAACTCCTTTGAATGTATATTAACTGATATATTGTCCGTTGAATAACGAGATTATTTGGAAGGACCACCTGCTCAATTTCAAAGCCGTTCCTGATTCCGTTTCTGACTACTTATGTAGAAGTAAGGCAATAAAAAAAATCTGACAAATACAAGCACAAATTGCAACTCAAGATCTTGCTTCGATGGATTTTTTTTTATTGATTTGGTTGATGTTAATCAGAATCTCCTCAAGTCACATCTAATTTGACCTTCCACGGTTCAGACCGAATGTCGAAAGAATAAATCTTGGACAGAACACACATTTTGTTAAATATGCCGTAATGCAGTTTAAGGACAATGACCAACTTTATGCCAAATCACATCATGTACATCGTAGGGTGTAAATAAATAAATTAATTAAATAAATTAGGAGGTTCATGTGACATCTGCATGCAAATAACGTGGAATTATTAACACATTATAACAAAAAAAATAAATTCGGGTGGCAGTTCTCGACCACCGCGCTCGACAAAAAGAAGTAAACGAAAATCCACCGTCGGCATTTAACACGACTAACAAATAAATTAGAAGCTTTTTGGTTGCATTCTGAATAAATGCAGGAACTTGATTCGAATTAGACGCGAAAATGACATCAACCATTTGATGCAAAATATTATAAGGTAATACAATCTATCAATTAACGGTCGTTGATTAAGTAAGCAATTTTATGAGGCGCAGAACAACAACATTTGGCCCTGGCCATGACTTCATTTAAATACCAATAAACTTACTTACGTAGTAGAATTTGCGCAGTAGACATTGTCGGGTCATAGCGTCGGAGAAGCGAAGATCCAAGTGGAAAAACTCAGCAAAAAGACCTTTTTAAATACTTCATAAGCGCTTTCTTCTCAGAGTTTTATCGTCAAAATGTCATTGATTTTACATGCCTGACATAGCGATAAGCGCTAATTAACGTGATTTAATGCACATGAAAGACGCTTTAATTAGCATACAAGTCGCTTCTTTACCAAGTTCAATAAAACCACATGCATTGTCATCTTTTTATTTCATTATCCGCAGCGTCAAAGATCGACATGAAATTTGAAATGTCAAACATGTTTTGAAATGGCAGGTGATTACAAGGAAGTGTAAATTTTGGCTTCACAGGAGTCAACAGGGATGAGACGACCTGGCTGGAAAATAACATCCACAATGAACCTTTCTGGTACAAGCTGCTCAACATGCTTTTGACATTCCTGCAATTGCATTAGAAGTTACATGATTTTATTATGCAAGAACTGGAACTAATTTTTGAAGGGGCCACTCATATGGGTCCTACTTGACTTTAATTAACTTTGTAATATATAGCAAAGAAATTAGCAACTTGGAAAATGTAATTCAAATAAGCATTAAGAAAAAAGCAAGTGAAAGGTACTGGTGAGAACAAGACTCTTTCCTCCATCAAGATAACTTCAACAAAGCCCCTGTTAAACTCTCTCCTGCTCAAACTACAAGGCACTTTGAGACGGTCTGCAAGAACCTTCAAATCAAGCATCATCACAATGAAGCAAGAATCCATTAATCAATGCGATGTAAGTAAAACAAAGAATGCGTTGACGGGAAAAGGCATCAACAAACCTTGAAGAGCAGAGCCCTGTGAAAATGTATTCCACATTTTATCCTTCCAAGTGGAACCAGGTTACTCTGCTGCATCAGGTCTTTGATGTGGTTGTCCCATTCAAAGCCATTCAGGTATTGCTTCAAGATCTGACCGCCCATTGCATCTGACACCAAGCTAAAATATTCATTCAAAAGGTAATGGATCTTGTGGCTAACATCTAAATTGAATACCCAGAAAGTTTCATTCATACTTCACATTGTCAAGGAGATTATGATTTACTGTTTAGCCGATGATTTTATGAATATATTTTGCAAGAAGATAGCTAATAGATGTCATCATAGATCTGTGATAAGTGAGTTTCAGTGTATGTGTAAGGAAAGGTTAAACACTATTAAAAACCTACAATAGTTCCGGATTTAATAATTACATAACTGTGGACGACTAATAATCACTATTATTGCTACATTAGTTGCCATGCTTGAAATGTCCAAACCTTGCAAGACCAACTATTTGATGTTTTGTTGTTGGTAGGCTAGCCAGTTCCCTTTGACATTTATCGATCAAGTTAAACAATTCCAAATCTTCGGGAATATTTGGAAGTTTTGTTTCAATTTCAGCCTCAGCTTCAGGTGAGACTGTAGTGATTTCATTTTGTGGAATTGGTACTTCAGACTTCTTTATTGATTTTTTTCTGATTTAAATATGAAATTATTTGTAGAAACAAAATGTAAAAATGATTTCAAGTGAATTTGAATAAAAGTCACTTCTTGTTTGTAGAATTTTTTTGCGCTGCTGAAATGCTTAGTTTGGAGCTGACTGACGTCTTCTCTGCATCTTCGGCTAATTTATCAGCGACATTTCTGCAAAGAGTTAAAATAATTCTTGTCAGTAGTGATTATAATAATTATTGTTTGTTTTGTTTCAGTTCCTTACTTGGGTGGTTTGGGATTAACAATGTAAACAGCTCTCAATCTGTTATTTACATCCTCGCATAAATAATCTTCAAGAGGTTTCAGGATACTCAGAGGAACTTTATCAGAATTATTTTGTCCAATATCATAAAACCCATCTTTAATTTCATCTTCATAAGCTATTGTTTCAAACAAATTGTATCTTGAAACATTTCAAAATTGAGGAGACATTGATCAAGATCAACTGATTCACACTTTTGTTTGTGGCCTAATTGGCTTTAAGTTACTATTTAAGAATTTATAAAAAAAAATAGAATTAACAAAATTTACATAAAAATCCTTGAAATGTAAATTTCTCCACCGGTTTAAACCTGTACAGTTGATTCAAGGCTCGTCTTGAAAACTCATTGTTTCGGCTTCTTGATTTGTGAATGTCATAAAGTATTTGCAATCCACTGGAGCATGTTAATGATTATATAAAGAAAAATCAAATGCAGAACAAATGCACACAGTTTATTAACAGTTATTGCTATAGCTCTCTACATGTACACTTGCATTTTTCCACTTTTTTGAAATATTAATGATTTATTGTATATTACTTATTATTTTTAATATTGTTTACAGATTAGATATTATTTTTCAATTGGAGATGGCTTAATCTAAAATCAATCTAAAAGATGAACATTCATCAGCCCTACATCAAATCACAAAACTTACCCAAATTCGTAGATTTTCTCAACTGCATCCTTATTGGTGGCCAGTCTTGAAACAAGAAGTGAGGCTGCTTTTTGGACCTTCAAATGACTGGAATTCATGAGACAGACAATCTCCTTCACCACACCAGTCTCTAAAATCTGTAGAGGTGAAAAATCATAAATTACATGAAAGTCACGCAGGTTATGACTCCACAAAAGCATAAAACTAGTTATTTCTGACCTGATTTTGGACACTCTGGTCAAGTGAGAGGCAAGCAAGAGCGAACAAGATTTTCTCAATAAGAGCATAAGATTCTTGGAAAGGAAGCCTATTTAAACTGTCAACATTTATCAAAGCATTTAAAAATTGCATTTATAACATATGTGGTTCTAGTGGTTAAGAACTTCAATTTCTATTATAAAGAACCATTTATCTTTTTTTAATATCCTTAAATTGTCTTAAATGAACAACATCCATATTTGTATTGAGTTACTAGTATCATTTCAGGCCACTTTTTATGCTCTAAAACCATACAAAAACATATTTTGAATTCTCAAGCATCCTGCATTGGCATAATGCTTGCAGTTTGAACAAGTTTTAAAATATGCTTGTTTTACATACAAGTCATCATACAAATTTTTACAATGCCTTCCATTTCAAAATCAAACTTAGTTTTAATTCATTCGTCTTGTTTTAATGCATTCCTTAATTATAAAATAAATCCAACATATCTCTCAACAACTTAAACTGAAGCATAAATTAGTATTAAAAAAAAAAAGAGTAAATTATGTAATCAAATTTAAACTGCAGTTTAAAAGTTAAATTAGCAGAAGCCATCAACAAAAATATTTACCTGTTTTGATTATTCGGATCTGTTTCTGAGTTACTTTGTACTTCTGGTGTAAGCGAAGGTGAATCTGATGACAAAAGTCTAAAAACGATGGAGTCATGTTGTTCAACTACAATCCACATAACTCAGATCATTTAGTTAGCTCCCAAAACTAACGATTAACATTCACAAAATTCAAAGTGAAAATTATAACACTCTGTGAGCTGTTATGAGCTTTAAAATTATGTCATGTCTGCATGAGTCATAATTAATATGACATTACATAATAAACAGCGAACTAACTGGCTTTTAAGCAGTTCAACCAAGGGAGGAACAACACCATATGAAGTGATATTTGATCTCGACTCAAAACAAGACGAGAGGTTGCAAACCAAGCTGCACGTGTCCATCAACGCTTCTTCGCTCGAACATTTCAGCAAACTAATGACAACTGGTGCCACGTCGGAGATTGCCATCAACCTGATCGCATCAACGAATAGTCTTCGCTAAATGCCATTCTGTGTCTTACCAGATTAATTAACTTATAACTAAGTTTAAATAGGCCAATTATAAAATTAATGAATTTTACTATCACATTTAAAACTGTAAAAGTATTTTTGCCTCACCTGCAACATTTTTGGCTATCATATGATAAATTGGCCATGAAAAATGATATTGCTTTTAAAAGCGCAGGATCATTGCACGACATGTTAGATGAAATCAGTTTGAGCAAAGGTTCAACTGAAAATAATTTATATAAAATATACTTACTCAATAAAATAACAAATTTTAGACCTAATTTAGTGTGTTCAAAAGATAGGTTGGGGATAAATCAAGCAGAATTTTTGTTACATTTCATTGAAGAACTGAGAAAATATTTTGTAAGAGTGAGTTTGAATGATACAATATCAATATTTTAAAGATATGATATCAATGTTCTTTTAATATTTCATATGCAAACAAATAGAAACAAATGTAAATAAAATGCAATATATACTAAAACCTGTATGAACCACAAACAATTAATTAACATAAATTATTCAATGAAAACAACTGTGCATTGCTTACATTTCTCCCCAAAATAAAGGCGACTTTTTATGTAATAGCACAAAACCCCAAGGAGGTTACAAAATGTTGTGAAGTTCTTTCCTGACGTTTCAATAGTTGGAAGGAGAGAGATCAGAAGATCATCAAAGTTTTCTCTTTGCAGAGCCCTGTAGAACTTTGCTGAAAGGAAATGAGCAAATGCTAACAGTAATACTAATGACATGAACAACATGCAAATACTACAACAAATACTTAATTCAATCGTAATAAATGAACGAGGAACTGACGTTGCATTGCAATTCTCTGCAGGCATTCAAAAATGCTGTCAGTTATGTCTTGGACTTGAATCAAATTGAATTCACCCGTTGTTGTTTTTGTTTCTGTTTCTGAAAATGAACAACGTAGGGGAAAATAACAACAAATCCATGATTGATTTTTTTGATATAAAATCAATAGTTCAATCATATTCCACTCTATTTGTGTCAAAATAACCATGATAATGATTGGATGGCATGCCAATGATATAATCAATAATGCAATGAAATTAATATACAATAAATTATTTATTCGTCATAGTGACCATGCTCTTTTTCTTTCTTGTTCTTTGAAGGAGCAGTCTTTTTATCAGTTTTCTTTTCATCGGTTGGTTCTTCTTCGTTGTTCGAGTTTCCTTTCAAAAGACTCAACAGAGACTCGATTCCACAACGAGAACAAAATTCCTGAAAATCACAAAACAACAAAAATCAATGCAGAAATCAACTCAATTTGAGAGTGAATTGGAAAACATTTACATTAAACATTAAATCCATACTTTACTAAATCTAATTTATTTATTATATTTTTTAATTTTTAATTGCAACACCACAAAAATCCAAACTTATCCATTTCTTAATAATTTCTTTCTGATCAATCAAAGCTTCTTAGAAAACAAAAAACAAAACAAAAACACAATTTATACAATTAATGTCACATCATAAATGAAGAGTTTAAACAAACTTCGAGCATGTTTGGGATGCAGAGGCATTTCGACAGAAGATGAAGGACGTGCGGCAGTGATTCTCCATCGGGGTTGCACATCAAACAGCCAAAAAGCATTTCCATGATGCCTCTCATTCCCATCATTACTCTCATTGGAGCTGAGTTTGTTGGTATTAAATATTATTATTGTTGTTGTTGTTGTTATTATTATATTGTTATTATTATTATTGAACTTTTTAATTCAAATTAATCAATATTTTGATTTAATTGATTGACATTACTAATATAAATGTGTCCAAGGTGTTTATTAAATTTTATTGCACAGGCACAAGGTGAATTAGAAGCAATGAAAATGGAAAAGCATGTTTTAAATCCTTAGTTCATACCATATTCTATAGCTTGTATGAAGACAGTTATGACCAATTGTTTAATGATAGTATGTTCTGAGAACATGAGACCAAACATGTACTGAATGTTGTTGCATGAGTACAAGGCAATCTTTGCATTGAAGTACTGAAGCAGGTAAATGAGATTATAATAATTTTACATTAATGAGTGAAACATAATTGAATTAAATCAATATACTAAAAATAAATAAATCAATTAAAATTAAAAAGCATTACAAATAAAACAATTATTATTATTATTATTCATTTTATTATTATTATTTTTATTATTGTCGTTATTGTTGTTATCATCATTACCATTACCATTATCATTATCTGTACCATTATCACTATTCAAGTCTAGAAAAATTAATCTCGTCCAACTTTGTAACTCTACTGTTCCAACCTGAAGAACTAGTGCCATTGTTTGGAGGGCATTTTTGACAATGTCAGGATCTTCTGATTGAAGGCAATCAAGCAGGGGAACTAAACCTCCTTTGTCACAAATAGACACTTTCCAACTGAATTCATTGGCCAGAGATGAAAGCAACAACAATGTGTTCTCCTTTAAGACATCATCACCTGAGAATTTCAATTATTATACCAATTTGATAAATTTTACATGTTCCATTAATTTTATTATCCAATTTAACTTTTATTACTATTTTGACACACATTTTCAATTAAGGCATAGAAGCTTTAGATTAGAAAAGTGTTGCAAAGGTATCTGTCACAAAAATGATAAATTATGAAAAGTGTTAAATTTAAGATAGAAAATATTCATGTAAGATGAAAGATATAGTTAAGTGTGCCACAGGAATGCACAATTTGCTGATGCTCTTGAAAGACTAGATTAATATTTTGAATGTAACAACATTAACCTTCACATTTAATGAGATATAAAAGTCTCTTAACAAGACCTTTCGATTTTCTTATTTCCTTTCGGACATTTGCTGGAAATGATTGTTAATACTCATGATTAGTACTCATAGCAATTTATCCTCAAATAGCACCCACCACTTAAACTCAAGCTGGCCAAAACCATGCAAGAAAGCCTCCTGACACTTAAGCATTCATTGTCAAGATGTTCTATCAACTTCTTCAAACAATTTTCTGTATTTGATAATACTACTTTACTTTCTTCACCTGGAAATAGTTTCAAACTTTATAAATTGTGAGCAGGTTTTTATTAAATCCGTTTACTTTTTTCTGCGAACTGGTAAAGAGCAACGCAAGCATTGCTTATTTCATAATCATGGGTGCTGTTCAATAACAAAACATCATTCGACACTTGCCCAACGTCTGAGGTCCGTTCTGCCTTTAGAATGCAATAAAAATATAGTCACTTAGATTTATAATGTTAGGAAACTTCAAATAGGGTAGACCTTAGTTTTAGCTTTCTTCATTTAGAATGACTTCACAAGTAAGAAAAAATAATTAAATATCAATGCAGAAAAAATAAAAATGAATACGAGGATAATAGCACAATTCTATAGCAATCTAAAAACTCGCTATTATTGATGCCATGGAAACTAATTGAGACAACTTTAATGAAAAGTTTTCACGATTTTGAATTTCAAAATATCACTTTGTTGGCATTAAGAAATGTAATTAATTTTGTAGTAACATTAACATTTTTCAAACCAACAATTATTTTTGAATAATTTGTTTTAAAATATCTTTTATAGACATTAATATTAACATTATTTTTATTAATTTCCTTAACCTAATTGCTAAAGCATATTCTGCTATTGCCTTTATATTTTAAATCTCTATGTATATCGAATAATATTTTGTTAGTTTATATACATGTCTATAGATTTAAGACATAAGTTGTCGATCATATTGATATGTTCTTGTTTGATACTTAATGTCTGATATCATGTGCTCCCTTTAACTTCAACGATTGAGTTTCTCATATGTTCCTGATGATTATCTTCTGATGTACCTCTTCGATTACCTCAAAATCCCGCTGGAAGTTTAACCGTTTCTGTTAAGCTTTCGAAGGTTGCAGTAAAATATCAAGCAGTTAATATTAAATTGATTGAGAATGGAGATTCAATAAATTGAAAAAAATTATGGCACATCGAAAAAATTAATTAGCAGCTCCATCCTTCATCATGTGACTATCGATTCTGTATCACCTCATACAATAAAGCAATACATCAAATTAATAAAGATGTTTTCAACGCAGCGGTTAACTCATTTCGTTTCCGCCAATGTGACACAATAGTTAATGCACTGATGATCTCGGGTACAATAATAGTCCGATTCAAACGAATTAAAATATGGACCACTGATCTCCACGTGTGAAGGATGATGGCCAGTTAATAATAATAATTCAAATTAGTATCACCGAGTCACCCCTTTTAACCTGCTCCTCGCGTTGAGAGGTTCTCGATCAAACTATTTGCGCCGCTTGGAGTATATTTCTAGCTTTTTGGATTTGGGATAAATGGAGCAATATACGGCAGGAGTTTTGAATCGTTTAAAATAATTTAACGTCTGCGAATTTCAACAAATTATGAATAAATCAAATGATGGCGATGATGAGGAGAGGTATTTGAATGAGTACAACATGTACTCTCTCAAGTACATGCTGAAGAGAGAAAAAGATGTGAGTATCATTTGCTAATTTACAAAATAATTAATGTTGGATGTTAACAAAGAAAATGTGCTAATAGCCGCCGATATGAGAAACTTCTAAAAAAATGTTATATTCTTATTGAAATGTTTGCATTATCTTAAAAGTTAAAAAACAGACCAAATGCCACCTACATGTCTGACCAGCGTCACGTGACCCATGAAATGAGGACGAGGCTCTTTGATTGGCTGACTGCGGTGGGTGAATTCTACGCCCTTCCTCAGGAAGTCTGGTTTCTGGCTCTCAACTACTTCGACAGATTTCTCACAAAAGTCGTAGTCAAGGAGAATGATGTTCAGTTGCTAGGCATGACTTGCCTCTACCTAGCATGGTTAGTTTATTAATTGACTAATTAATTTCTTCTATGTTATTTTTATTTTTTTTTTAAATTTCTGTAGATTTGCCCTCATCTGTCACCATATTGTATAACATTATATCATTATTGCGTCACTCTCAATTCAATTGTTATTGCAATTGTAATATAATAATAATAATAATAATAATAATAATAATAATAATAATAATAATAATAATATAATAATAATAATAATAATAACAGGAAAATGGACAACAACACAAGCGTTAGAGAAATGAAAGATTTTGTGAAGCTCTCTAATGGAATGTACAGTATGACAGAAGTTGGAATGATTCATTAATAATTAGCCACCCTAATTAAGTCATTTAAAAATTCATTGATGTTTCAGATGTTGGAGATGGAAACGATCCTCTTGAAGGTCCTAAACTTTGACCTTTCCCCTCCCACACCGAGCTTTTTTTGTGACAAATTTATTCAGGAAACCCAAGCTGATGACAACGTCCGGTTTCTCGCCATGGTATTTTATTACTAATTTTAACAATCTATTAATATTAACACTTCCAGTACCATGACAGTGTTTGTATTAACAACATTGAATTTATATCTTATATCATTAATGTTAATGTAACAATTGTGAAAATTATCTTTAACGTTGGCCTTTAGCATTCAATTCAAGTCCAGATATCATTAGTAATGATGCAATTAATAAATTAATTAAAGTCGTAGTGATAAATAAATGTCTAAATAATACTTTAACATTGAACAACATTGATTTTCTTATCGACAGATGCTGATGGAGCTGGTTGTCATAAATGGAAAGCATTCATTTCCTTTTCTTCCTAGTGAAATTGCCGCGTCTGCCATTTTCGTGGCACGTCTCATTCTCCACAAGTCACCCTGGGTAAGATACAATGCAAAAGTATTTTATCAATTGTAAATAAATTTATTTATAAATATCTTACTAGTTCGTTTGCTCCTATACTTTTTCATAAGTAATTCTGATAGATTGATAATGAAGAAACAATACCTTACTTAAATATTGCTGCTAACTTCAACAGGACGAGAAGTTGGTGGAGATTACCGGATACGAATGTAACTCGTTAATATTCTGCATCATGGAGGTTCACAACATCTTTTTCACGCAGCCGATGCCTTTCTTCGGCCATATTCTTGAAAAATACTCGTCAAAAAGGTCAGCCTCCATCGCAATTCGAACGTTGTACTGTGGCCAACAAAGTAATTTGTTATATGTACATTCAATGACAGCTGTTATACACCATTCGACCGGTTCAAATCCTCATCAGAACTATTTGCTAAGAACGAGCCTCAAATTACACAGGCTTCATGCGCTTTGCTTTTGAGTTAAAACTAAGCTTTTGTAGGCGTCACCCGCGATTTTTCTTTACCTGACAATTACAACCGACCTATGACAGATGGTTACATATTTAAAGCCAACTAAGCCAACAATTAAAATGAGCTGACCTAATTCTTCTGCAATAGGTTCAACAAAGTGGCCTGCACAAAGATCCTACCCCTCACCTCGTACATGAACGTGTGCTCCTACCTCAAAGGTAAACCTAAACCCTCAAGAACTGCCAATCAAGCAATCACAACATCAGGAGGAATTGCTCTGGAAAAGAAAAGCATTTCCAAACCATCTCAACCACGTCCAGTTCAAAGAGTCATTCACACTGCGTTCATGCGCAAGTGAATTGCACATACTTTGCAGTCAATTTATTGAACTCTGTAAATACAAATTGAAATTAACTACAAAAGTTGAACAAAATTGGTACATCTGGGTCCTCTGCGACTCAACTTTTCTAATGAAATTTCTGTCCGACCAATTACTGGAAAAAATAAAAATTCAACTGGAAGAGAATCAAAATAATTTCGGCCAAATCTAATATTGAAAATTATGCACAAACTCTTCAGCAAACCTTCAACGATGAACAAATCACAATTTCAAACGATGCAATTCAGTCAAAGCATCCTCTTGTTAATTAATCCTACCACAGACGAGCGACAAATGATAGATAAATGGATGTCTACGAGAATAAAGTAAATTGCACAAATTGCACATAAAACTTCGATATGGAGACACGCAACTTCTAAGGAAGCGAGACTGACACGAACACGACTACACGAGAACGCTCGTCCGTGGGATGCTTGCGCATGAAAATGAATACTTCAAGTAGGAAAGAGATGTAACTTGTCAGGCCGATGAACACAGTTGACTCAACAACACGAACTCCATTGGTAGGTAACCTGACGCATTTTTGCACCATAAAAACTTCTCTGCAATTTAAATTCACGCTCCACAGGCATGAGAATCAGAAATAAGGAAAAAATCATGATCATTGGAGTGACCCCCAGAATGGAATAAGACTTCTTGAACCCTTATAATCAACAGCAGTGAGCTTTCAATTTGTGAATGAGAAATGCAGTTTCAATGTTAAATAATTCTGTACAAAACTATGGGCAAGAAGTTTTTAATAAATATGCAATGCCACAGGTCTTTAGAAACTTTCCATCTTACAAAACCCCCCAATGTAAATGTTTAGTGCAAAACTTTAGAAAAATTGTCAAATGATCAATAAGTCAAATCAAGAATACAAATCTTGCTAAAACAATTGCAATGGAGATACAAAAAGATTGAGATGTCAGGAATTTCACAAGAATATTTAAATTCTGATGTAAACAAACTTCAAAAGTTTAAAATCCCTCGACCCTCATTATGAAAATCACATCTTCGACCTCGATTCGGAAATACCGTACGATCTGGAGCAGGTCAATTCTGCTTCAAAGCGTCGTTTTGGTAAAGAATGCGAATCTCTTTTTCCTCCTTCTTCCTATTCCTGGCCTCGTATTCGAGCCTTTACGAGGAAATGAGAATGCATTAAATTTGAAGATGAAACAAAAGAGGACGACATAAACAACCTGTGGGTGATTATCCTGTTGATCAGCGACTCGGTGGTCACGTCGCACTCGGAATCGATCAAAAGGAATTTGCCACGTTTGCGAGGAACCTGTTCGTAATAAATTAAAATGATCCCAAGAAAGTTTTTTAATATCAAGGTAAACCTCGAACAAACAATACAATAGTTTAAAATAACGTAATTCGGGCCATGCAATCGTAACACGTTCGGTCAGGAGTTCTAAGAACTCGCCTCGTACGGATCCAAGCCATCGTCGTCGGCACAAATGGGGGTCTTTCCGTGGCAAACGACGTCGACGCTGAAATGGTCCATCAGGTCCTCCGTCACAGAATAAGGAGCTCCGATGACGACCTCAGAGACGTACTGACATCATTTTGAAATTTGTATTTAAATCTCTTGCCACAAGTGTTGCATTTTGAGGAGCGGTGGAAGAAATTAAACGAAGGACTCACTCTGTTGGTTAGAACGCTGAGAACTCTCTCGTGAAGGTTCATGATGGGGTAGTTGGAACCTTTGTAGCGGTTCACAACCTAAGAATTACAAAATACTTCAAAGTTAACTAATTCAGTTTAATAAATTTATGAAGAAATAAATCAAGAATATCAAGTAATACTTGACTTAGAAATCCTAAAATGCCTTTCGTCTCACTAACAACGCTTTGAAATTCGATGACCCAACAAAAACCTCTCGGACTAAAATAAAATAATGGCAATAAAATAAAAATCCGACGACGCCAAATACCGACCGAATCAGAATGGATGCCAACAATCAAGTAGTCTCCACACTGTCTTGCCTTCTCTAAGAAGTTTAAGTGTCCAATATCTGATATCCCAGTTAAGGAATGTTTTAATCGAATGCACGTGTTACAATGTCAAGGAGCCAATAACCGAACTAACAACCGCTAACGAATCTGGATAAATCTACGAGTCCTCGTGCACAAGATAACTTAATAATCTAAAGATGTAATTCCAAATTATGGTGCGATTTTCTTTGCAAAAGGATACGAAAGAGATCAAAAGCTCCCGTCACGTAAACAACTTTATCCCCGGGCTTGGGTTCGATGCCGGAGGAGAACTGGGCGATCCTCTTGGTAGTGGGCAGAAACTGACAGGTCCCGGTGTAAGGACTGCGAGCCTGTCTGTCCTGTTGAGAGAAAGGAACAATTGTCCCCATAGTCGAAGACAATTTATGATGAAAAGGTGATATCGGTTGCATCACCTGTCCTATGGTCTGAATGGACACCTTGTCCGGAGCCTTCGAGTCGTCCCTTTGATGGTGAGTCCGAGTCACCAACAGCATTCTGTCCGGGATGACGGAAAATTATTATGTCTATTACTCAAGTACCATTACTACTGACAGGTCAAGTGGGATAAAAAAAAAAGAGGTTAACAATTGCATTTCGTCCAAAATTAAAAGTTGAATTTTTACATATTTTAATATGAAGATTCATCACATGCTGAATGAAAGTATGATAAATGAATGAAAGTAAGACAAATGAATGAAAGTATGGTAAATGAATGAAAGCAGGGTAAATGAATGAAAGTAAGGAAAATGAAAGTATGTCAAATGGATGAAAGTAGAATAAAACGACCTCCCAACAAGATCTGTGGTTGAAATTCCCTGCGTTCTCTGACATTCCCTGAAAATAAAAACATTAATTAATTATAAAATCTTAATTAGTTAATTACAAATTGTCATGCTTAAAAGTTGATGTCAGAACGATATCCTCAAAACTGACGAATGCTATCTACCTGTATCTTCCCATATCTTTGACCATCTGATAGGTATCCATACCGTCGACAGTGGTGGAGATGTCATCTTAAAAATAAATGCAACTTTAAACATCTTAACTAAATAAACGTTGCTTAAATATAACACTCCGATTGTCTCTTAAAAGCCAAATAACGAAAAGATATTAATTGATAAGACATCCATCTTAAAGGCAAATGTATTCAGATCACAATCATCAGTAAAGCCATTTAGCCAGAACAAGGTCCATTAAAGCATTCAGAACATTTCTGAGAAAACAATGTGCTCGAGATAACGACTGATTTTGAGGCACCTGCACTTTGCACATATCAAGTGAACTATTAATTAGTAACTCAAATAATTAGTGATCGATGATCATTTGAACGAATACTGCCGTTATTTTGCGATCAAAAATTTAAACTTTCAGAGAGGTTCTCCATAAAACATCACCTTTTGTAGATAATTACAGTTGCATTTTTGTAAATGTTACTTGATTCACTGCTTATATTTTCCATTTAATGATCCAAGACATTTTAGAAAAATTTTAACATATGAAATTAGCTATTTCAAACTCACCTCCGTGGACGCAGAAATCGCAGTTGTACTTGTCCAATGTTTCAATCGTTGTTACGTAAGGTGCATTTTCGACCACCTGCACATTATTCAATTTATGTTAATTAGCAGCTAGAGTCAAAGAAAGTTGTAAGAAATCAGAAGGATGTCATTAGCTTTGAAAACACCCTCCATTTGAGGCTCTCATTATTTTACTTTTATTCTATTATTTTATGCAAAAGCATTATTTTACTTTTATTCCATTATTTTATGCAAAAGCATTATTTTACTTTTATTCTATTATTTTATGCAAAAGCATTATTTTACTTTTGTTCAATTATTTTATATAAAGCTATAAAATCTTCTGCCCACCTCATCCACCCATTTGATGGATCTCACCATCTTATATCTTTCTTCTTCTGTGAAAACTGGGGGTCCTTTGTGCTTGGTGATTTCCTCTGAGGAATAAATAAAAGTAAATAAGAATAAGATGTACTTAGTCTTAATTAGAAAAATAAATCACCTAAAATTTCTGCAAAAGCTGTCAAACAAAGTAACTATTCAAAGAATCTTTGTGCAAAATAACTTAAGAAATACAAACACGCTTCATAAACATCGTACACTAATGACAACACCCTAAAATTAATAATACCGGAACAATAACAACTTCAAGTTGAAGAAAAAACAAACCATCCGAGTGAATTCCAATCACCAGCACATCTCCCATCTGCTTTGCCTTCAAAATTTAAAAATCAAATTTAATCAATGCATTAAAATTCTAAAAGATTTGTTACTTTTGAAATTTAAATAAATTAAAATGTCTGAGATGCCCGCTTAGTTAGCCATCTAAGTCAACTGTTGTTAAGCTAACAAACACTTGGTTTTTCTCATTTAGTTCAGACCC
Source organism: Whitmania pigra (assembly GCA_021613335.1). Classification (NCBI taxonomy): domain Eukaryota; kingdom Metazoa; phylum Annelida; class Clitellata; order Hirudinida; family Haemopidae; genus Whitmania; species Whitmania pigra. The sequence goes on along the minus strand of JAJTWR010000254.1, from coordinate 303,809 downwards.
CAGAAAATTTAGATTAGGACAAATTATGACATTTAAGTATTCATCTTCATTTGTTTCAACAGATTTTAATAATTTGAAGACTTAGCATAATTTTAAGAATAACAACAGAATACCTGTCTTAGGGCATTAGCATGACCAAAGTGAACCATGTCAAAGCTACCAATGAAAAAAATTCGAGTTGATAAAAATTTCGATTCAAATTCATTGCAACGCAGTAATTTAATACAGCTTGTGCGTTTTTATAATCATTTTAATTATTAATCGCCTGACGTAATTGATGACAAAATAACCAAAACATTAACTTTGCTTCATAACTTATAAATTTCGAAATTACGTGATGAGGTTGATCAAACCGATATGTAAGGCACAAGGCATGGCAAGAAGCAATTAATGAGAATTTCTTCAAAAACCAACCATCCATCGACCCAAACTCTGATAGGTCTTTTACTATTTCGCATTGGTAATCCATTCGTGTAGTTGATGCAAGACATCTTCTCAATCTCAAGCAGTTTAAAGACAGTACGAATAAATAGGAACACTAGCTCGAGCGGCTGAGACCATCGGCTGATTATAATTTTGGATTACTAATGCGGAAAGTTACAAAAAGTTAATGCAATATGCATTAATAGTAATTTATTTCTTTACGAAAAACGTTATATTTAATAAAACTCTCACAATTTAGTGCAAGTTGTATAATTAACTTATACGTTTAATATTAAGACTCAAGCGCTAGCCTATTTGTTACTTAATTACCTGAACTTTATATCTTAAATATTTATAATTGTTTTTCAATTTTTCAACAATTTTCAGAGAATATGTAAATTAAATGTAATTATGATTGGTGGCATTGGTAGCACGTCAACATTAGTTAAATCATTTGTCATATACATAATTTTGAATTGGGTAAAAAAAATTGTCATTTTTTTTTATCGATCTTAACCATTAAAAGCTATACTGAGCTTGCATATATTTAAACTTTCAATTGACAGATGATTTCCGTTAAACAATGTGTTTTATTGGCACTCCTTTTATTACATAATTTAAATAACTATTAGATATTAAGTAACATGTAGAATAACCAGCCATTTACTTATTAAGAATTGAATTACATTGAATTTTTAATGTAGCATAACCGCAGCTGAGAAACAAATATACGATCTAATATTCGGATTTATGCGCAACAAGCCCAAGTATACAGTTGTGTGTAAGACTAAAGATAATAATGTTTCCAACCTCAGAAATACATTAAAGGTGACGTTGAATGGATTCATTATCTTATGAGTCGAAAAATTAAACTCTGAAGAAATTATTTCCAATCCTGTTGGTTTCCATATGTTTTTATGCAAGAAAACAGCAGATTAAAATTTAGAAACATAAAAAAACATATATTAAATAGAATAAATATAGTAAAAATTCTTAAAATTTATCTTAATAACTTTATATTTTTGGCACTTTATAGCCTGGTTTGATATTCAAGATCACTAGCAACTCCAAGAACAAGAGTCACATGATGTTAAATATCTCCAATTCAAATTTTCCATGCTTTGCAAAATTATAATTCCAGCAATAGTGGATGTTGAAACTGGTCAGTTAGCTCAGACAGATAAAGTTGTTTCAAAGTTTATGATGAACAACTGTGCCTCAAATTGCATAAATACGAGACTAATTGAAAATTAATGTAATATTGAAAATGTCATAGAAACTGCCTTCTGGTATTTAATAGAACATGTTGAGACAAAAATTATAATTATTAATAAATTTGAATCAAATAAAAAGAAACAATAGCATTTAAAAAATTGTAAATAACTTTTGTTTAACAGTGTTCTGGAAATTAAAACATGCAAAACATTTAAATAGTAGAAGAATGACCATAAAAATTCCAAGTCTAAAACAAATCTACAGATGCACTTAAGTAGATAAGCTGAAGTTAAAACATTAACTTAAATGATAAACTTCATCACAAGAAAAGCTAACAATAAATAAATCCAGACACTAAATCATTGTGTTTCAGTCTTATGTTCTTTTGGAAAAAGAGCAGTCATCCAAAACGTCAACACGATTTTGTCTTCACTTTTTGCCCCGAGAACTTGCAGAAGCTTCTCAACATCATTTTTTGACCTTTGTCCCCCTTTTATGAACGCATAATACGCCTTGGCTTTGCTATAAATCAAATTTCAAGTGATGTTCAACGTTAGGTCTCATTAAAAAGTAGTTGCCTAACAGAATATTAAGAAGCACAAAACAAAACACTTACTTGAACCAATCTTCTCTCAGAGATGCCAAACACAAATCGACAACAGAGTTATCGAGGCATTCATTCAGAATTATTTTTTGGATGGTTTCTAACAGGGTTGGAACTTCGAAATAAATAAATAATAAACAATAACATAATAATAAGTATTATAAATGACCAAACAGAAATTAATGTGACAAGTGCTCACATCAGTGAAATCTAAAAGTCAGATACAAACTACTTCATTTCTCTCTTAAAATGTATTTCAACCACATCTATCATTGGACTGTATTTAATGTCATATTGAAGCTCAATCATGACTAAATTTAATTGTTACTTATTTATTTGTCAAAGAGTATTGCCTTAAAAATCACAAAATTAAAAAAAAAAGGAAAGCAAGGTAAATTGACATTCACAAGAGCATAACATGGTGCTTACTCTTGGCAGGGAGGTAAATCTTTTCAAAGGTGACCATGTAATACCTCAACAGCAGCTCTTCGATCTCGTTTCTCAGACACTCGTAGATCCTGCACTTGTCGACAGGAGGTACTTTCTTCAACGTGTGAAGTCCGCTGATGTCCAGCAACAAGCACGGCTTCAAATCGTTCGGCAACAGGGGCAACAGGGGCATGCCGACGAAGTTGCAGCCGCTGAAGCTCTCGTAGTCGGTCGTGAAGTAAGCCACGTTCTTGCATCCGTCGGGAAGCAACGACTTCGATTGTTCGAAACTTTTTAAAAATTACTACTTCGACGTCAATAACGACAAGAAAAAGACTTCACACCTTAAGGCAATCGATTACAGATTTTATGACTTCCTTGTCTTGAGCCCTGACGAGCACCTGAGTGCCAACGATGACGTGGTACAGGACTTCCATAAATGATGACAACCCTAACACCTGCAGTTTTATTGAGCTATTTGAGACAAGCAAGTTATATTAATTTATTAGTGATATTAATCAACCAAGATCGGGAAATAAGCGACCTACATTTCAACTACTTCAGAAATAAATTAATATTTATAGTACTATGCACAAATAGTTCATCATCTAAATTAAAAATATTGAATTATCACTTGCCTTCATGAGGCTCCTAAGGTGAGTAAAAATGGCCGATGAATGTTTTTCGGGTTGTTCCGATACCTTTTGTTCGGCTTTCATCGGCTCGCTGAACAATTTCACGAAACCTTCCTCGGTTTCTGTCGGACGAAATCCTTTTAAAAGTTAACAAAAGTGCAAAAGTTTCCTGACCCTAAACTACCTTCAACTTTGTTTAAATCTATGAAGCTGTGAGGAGATTTGAAGACGACATTTTCTGCGAGTCGACCTCCGTTGGTTTTCATTAAGAGGACAAAAAATTGGTGAAGGTTCAAAAAGATGTTACAATTTTCAGTGATGTCACAAAGCGACCTGGTTTGATTGTTTTGGATTTTCTGGGGTTTGCCACTTTTCAAGTGGAATGTAGTCAGAGATGATGACGTTGCCAGTGGAATGGATTTCCCGGGCAAATCTTGAGTATCGAGAAAGTGCATTAATAAAAGTCAAAGTGATAATAAAACGTGCAAGCAGACTTGTTCCATGATGAGCATGCTCTTTAACAAAACATGCTTCTGCCTCACTCTTTAATTTGGAAACAATGCCTTCAAGATTCTTGCAATAGAAGTCCCATGAATTCAAGAGATGAACCTTATCTTTGGATATAATATTGATGCTATAATTTCTTTTAAAACCTCTTGAATGGAAATCTTTGAGAGAGAACTTAAAACTAAATGTGTAGGATATTCCTTCATCTCCAAAAAACATTGGACCCACTTGCCCAGGGTATTGCTTAAAATTTTAAACAAGCAATAATCTTTACTTATTGGAAATAGTTTGCTCACAAATTATTAATGTTATATATAAATGAGTGCAGAATGTTAAAAATAATTTGTTCACCTCGCATGAGATACTCTGAAAACAAGTCTGTTTCACAATTTCATAAAAAACATCATCATAGGGCTGCTGAGTGGTCAAATAAACTTTCAAGCTTGCTTCATCTCTAGTAATAAAGCCATGAGTTACATTTTTAAAAGACTGACATGCCTGAAAAGATGACACATTTTATTAATTTATTTATGAGTAACTTTGACGTATGAAATTAAATTTAAAAAAAATATAGAACATTATAATTAACACGATATCCCACGATTCCTCAACCTTGCAAGTTTTCTGTGAACAAGTCTTGTCCGTATTTTTAATTTCAGAGTTTTCTGTGGGTTTAATAAAGGTAGACAAAAATAATTCCTCGGTTATTTTAGAAATTTTCTTTGGGAGAACAATTTCCTGAGTGCAGAAAAGAACTATTGGCCCGTGAATCTCACAGAAGTGACATAACGAAACAATCGTATTCATAGCAAGTTCTGACAAAACATCAGAAAAGTGTGAGAGCCTGAATGAAGCAATCGACAATCACATGACAAGTGAACAATCATCTCCATACTCAAGCAAAACAAAACTAAAAGAAAACACGATTCAGAAAATGGCCATATTATGCAAATAGTTAATGCAAATTAGCTATTACTTTACCTATGTAACAATCTATTTAGATTATTAGCTTTATTTCTGACATTTTGTTTGCCATGTGTTGTTAGAGAAATCATTGTTTTCTTAAGATAAAGATTTTCATGTTTGGAAGGGTCTATTAAAACACATGGAGAATAATTAATTAATCTGCAGAATGTCTGACCAAAGCTTAGAATTACTTGAAGTTGTGGACTTGCCACCGCCTTAACAATGGTTTTTCTGTTTGCCTTTCAGTTGCGTGGCTATTATATATTATTTATTAGCCCACACTTGTCAAAATAATCTAAATTTTGCATAAATGTATGCAACTCACATCTAAAATAAAATCAATTGCAATATGAATAGGATATTTTTTATTAGCTTAAGAAATAATTTCTCAAACATCTGGACCTACATGTGCACTAACTAACATTTACACTGATTTATGAAAAGCGAACCTCGAATCTCTTTATTGAAAAAAGTGTCTCCTGCGTTGGCCAGAAGTCCTAGGCGACTTCCGTTCGCCCTTCCACCGCGGTGAGGTGCACGTAGGACTTTGGAAGGGGCGGATTGAATGATTGATTGTGGTAATGACGGCTGAGTGATTAGTGTTAGCACGAACACAAAATTCCTTATAAAACTTAAATATGACTCGAGGGGCATTCGAGCAACCAGCGGACGTGGACGAATACCCCTGAATAATATCTCATTTGCCTCAAAATAATAACAATAATAATAATAATAATAAAATAACAAAACGTATGCTTACTTACTCGGTATACTCAAGTTCAGGTTCCACTGCGTGCATGCAACTTGTAAACTTAAATCTTTTGTTAAATGAAACCACTGACCATCCATGCTAGCAATCTCAAAATCAACCATGATAAATAAATGTTACTAATGTCCAAGTCTTGCTTTCGCGTCTCCTTCTCTCCTGCAACCGTTTTCTAATGTGTTTGTCTAATGAAACATAATCCCACGATATTATCATATTATTATAAATTAACAACATTTGAAAATAATCTATTCAATAAATCGTTATCTTCAGGCCAATTTCCCAGTTCCTTCAAGGAAGCACAAGTTCGACCTATACTTAAAAAAATCTACTCTTGACACACAACTACCGTTATCTTACCGTCCAATATCCAATCCCAGCATGCTCTCAAAACTTCTAGAACGTCTCGTTCTCATCCAACTCCTTACTCATCTCAACAACAATGCGTTACTCCCCAAAACGTAGTCAGCATTAAGCGTCAACTTGTATTACAAAAAAATCCGTTCCTGAAAATAGGCCCGTAGACGCAGTTTTTCCGTCTATCAAGGTGTCTGTATAGGCAGTTTTTGCTGTACTTTCACAAAGAACTACCGAAACATTAAACGATAATAATACATGGGCTTTCAAACATGGGCTTTCAAATGCATCGCGGTTGCCGAGAGCTTGAAAACCTGATGGGCTTGTTCCTTACCCTACGATGAACTTAAGTGACTTTTTGGTGCTGTAAATTCTCATGCTATGATTGGCTACTTTTAAATTACTTGTCCAAAACTCTTAACTTCTGCATTTTGAATCCTCAGTTTTTAAGGCAACCTGCAGCAGCGACATGAGATTAAAAATAACTTATGAAATATTGAAATATAAGATGTAATTACGTTAGGGGGCAAACATTTTATAAGCTGATATTACCAACTACTTAATATTTATCGCATTTAGAGCGAATGGTATTTTTAAGCATCTGTTTTCTTTCTCTGTCAGTGTGTAGCAGTGGAATTGTGAAATGTCTCTTAATTCTGATTGAGATCTTCCACTACTCGATGATTAATGTTACACAAATTCTAAATCATTCTATCTTCTGCTCTCGTCTGTAAAAGTTCTAGAAAATAACGAGTAAGAAAGTAGAAGTGAACAAATTATATTAATGTAATATGATGTGGTATCTATGTACATTAATGCCGTTCAAATCGACGCTTTCGTGTATATCTTCGACATAAGAAAACTTACAAACGATTAATTTTTATTTAAAAATATACATATATATATATTAACATTTCAATTGACGAAAGTCTGAAATATTTAGAAATCTAAGTATGTTGTAAAGAAACTGATAAACAAAAATTGATAAAAATTATCGTTATCACCTCGAAACAAAGGCATGATTAGAACATCTTATTCATTTTCAATCTCTCAATGCATCTCTCAATGCATCTCTTTTCCAAAAAAATTCATTGTCATAAAAAATATCGGTAATGTAAACATTCAGCCAAAGGAAGGCAATATAATCACCATTGTCATCATCATCATCATGAAGAGGGAAACACATCTCAAAGCAAAAATTCAAGGCCTCAAAAATGTCTTCCTAAGGTCAGGCACTCCTGCGTAAATTTGCGCAAATTTAACTCTTTTGACAAGAACTTTAACAAGTGATTGTTGTCGTAAATTAGTGACAATAAATTGAAAACAACACTTAAAAATACTTTAATTGAGCCAACGTAAATGAGAGATATAAACAATTTGAAATTGCTTTGAAAACAACAAAAACGATGTTCAGAAAAACTTGTGCACTACCATCTACCATCAGACAGCCTCGGCTTTGAAATGATGAGCAAACAATTTGAATGTCGAGTCCGTTGAAAACTCTTCAGAAGCACTGCTTTTGATTTGACCAGACGGGGGCGAGGATTCTGGTGACGAAGTTTTCATGCGTTCCAGTAAATCATTCTCGGAGCCCGGATAAATGAAAGAGGGACTGCCATCGTTCAAAAGATTGAGCTTAATGGTGGCGGAATCAGTTGGTGAAGAATTCGATTTCGGAGGAGGAGGAGAGTCCCCCGGCATGGGCTGGGCATGAGACTCCAAATTCGATTGCTGCAGAGAAGCTGGTCTGTCGTCGACGTAGTGCTGCAAGTTCGGCACGAGGATGGTGCCGTTTTCCAAATGAGAGAGAGAATGAAGTCCTATGGGAGTGGGTGCTGGCAAATCATTTATTCTGATCACCTCGAGTGATTGTTCTCTCGACAGAGTCATGCCCGAGTGCTGGTTGATGTAGAGCGATGGTCCGACGGATGTCATCATGTTGGACATTGACTGATCCACAGTTATCCCTGTTCGTGGAAATGACAAGCTTTATTGTTTACTGTTGGTGGTTTGTAGTAGTAGTAGTAGTAGTAGTTCTATATATAATGTCTGACAAAACCGGTTCTAATGTTATTGTGCGTAATCTGAGGTCAAGAGAAAACACAGACGAAAGGGCCAAAGAGGACGCACAAAAAACACTTTCAATAATTCATGACAATATTTCGAAAATTTATTTAACCATTTCAATACTCCTATTCGAACTCAAAATATTTATATTATGGTCCTTGGGTGATCCCTGACCCGTATGAGGACTTTAAATATTCGGGTGATGTTTTTTTTGATGATGGTTCTAGAAAGTGTCAGAGGGCTAAATAAAATGTTTGAAAAGTATTATGGGACGATATCAGTGATTTAGTAATGTACTGATTAATGGAAAACCCAACAATTCATACCTAAGAGCATCTCTTGAACGAGACTGTCCACTTTCACCATGCCATAAGTTCGCGCAAAGTGGATTTGGTCTACCAGCTGATATGTAATACTTTGCAGACTTGGTAAAATAAGAAGAATCTCCCCGAAGCGACCTCTGGTGTCGTACTGTCTATCGTTGATGTAATCCTCTAAATTCACTTGTACTTGGAATCTTATGGACTTTATCTTCGACGCATCGCTTATTCCTTTTGCATCTGAAAGTATTAAAAATAGTCTAAAATATATAGTTAAATAGTTAAACTATTAAAAATAGTTCGCAAATGCTGCACTGGAGTCTCTTAAATCTACAAAAGTCGCACATTAATTATTATTATTTTTTACTCGGTGCTTCATTAGATTTCAAGTTTTTAATTGTCAATGAATATTCAACGCATTGTGATTTGTTTGCAATGTTGAAGGAGGAAAATCAGCTAATTTCTGATACTCGGTCAAACAAATTAGCAGTGAGTGTTTCTCGTCAATTTTAAATTTAAGAAAATCATTTACGAAATCGTGTTTTCAACAATAAATTGCAGCTTTAAACAGATCAACTTTATCAATAACATATTGCATCCGAAAATGAGCCTTGATTCCGCGATTCCGATAAGTCGTTAAAACATCAAATAAATAATAAATGATAATTTTATTGAACAATTCTCTTCCTCGGTTATATACTAATAAATTTCAGAAACACAAAAAAATAAATAAAAATAAAAAATAGGAAACGACCATCGATTTAAATCCCGAACCAGCCTCGTTATCAATGAATTACTAGGGACCAGTTCTTTTATTAGTCACATTCCAAGAGCGCAAAACTCACTAAAGGATCGATAAATTTTAAATAGTTCTGCACTAACAAATAATTTGTAAATTGTTCGTAAATGGTGCAATTACAGTCACATGGAGGCAGATAAGGATTGAAGCCACACCTTTATTCGACCAGGTTTTGTGCACCGCTTCCGTACAAATCACATAAAGTACCTCATGCAGATCTCGACGCGTACTTGCGATAAAATTAACAGTACTTACATTATAATTGCATGTACTTGCGAAATAACTGCATTTAACTAACGATATAATATCACATCACAATCACAAAATATCACATAATATCGGTGAATAAAAAGTAACTTACCAGGGTCAAAGAAGACGATGGTTTTCAAACAAGCGAGCTCCGTATCATCCATTTGAACCTCTTTCATTGGTTCGACTATTTCGTCCAGAATTCTTGCGGCCAGTCTGTTTATTTCAGAATCAGCTGTTTGCCTGGGTATGATGCAGTCATTGCCCAGCAACAAAACATCTTGGTAAGCCATGGATCTCCTTGCCAATGTCAGGAGCAAGTGCTCACCAGCGTGTGCTCTCAACAGAGAAACCTAAAAATTAAATCATTAGACATCGAATATTCTGAAACAAAACTTTACTAAAACTACACTCCTTGTCATTAATTATTTAATAAATTATTTACCATTATGTGCAGACCACGTACGAATTATAAATGATATAAATTGAGGCTTTTCAGTTTAAAAACGATCGATGGCTTCGAGTGATTCATAGCAACTGGAGAGGCACTTTGGGAAGCTGTCGAGTTGTGTTTACATTGTTGGAAACGTGTGACTGAGGGCAATTGAAGCCTACCTACAAAGATATCAGCAACGAGTTGTCATTCACCAGCAGTGCACATTTTCAGAGCCGGTTATGCGTGCACGTGTGACAAAAGACGGTGATGTTACTGTTTTTTTTTTGTAAATTTTATTATGAATCGATATACTTTATTGAAACGAGTGATATTAGTGAACATTTTCTCCAGAGCGTTATCACTGTAAGACCTCATTCAACACTGACGTATTTGCATTTGCACATCGAGGTTCTGCCGCAACTTAGGACACGCACCATTGTTCGTGAGCGTTTTAACTTTGTCGAATTTTTTCCTGTTCGTTCTTTTCACATTTCAACGCCGTCCTGCTATCAGATGCAAAATATCCATATATTCTGGAATAAAGTATTTCTTTCTTCCTAGAGTTAAAAGTACTATTTCATTGTTTTAGCAAAATGGGCATTAATACACAACCACCATTTTCTATTTCTAAACGAATATCAAATAATATTAACAAGATTTACTAGAAACTGAATCAAAATAAGATAAATGAACTAAATTTCAACAATGAATTCGTTAAATTCATAATTTGTCTCCACTTTTATTCCAAGACGGAATCACCAAATCACTAAATAATTGGATTTCAATATTTTTGCAATCAATTCTTAGAACAATCTCAAATAAACTGCTAACAAACAAAATATATTGATGTCGTGAAAATTTCTTAAACCAGAAATCAGAAAAAAACCCTAAAATCGCCAATCGCAATGAATTTCCTAGAGAAGCAATTGCTTACATCTTGTAAATTTATAAGTAGAGTTCTTAATTGCGCAATTCTTTAATTAATCGTGAATGTATAAGTTGACTAAATATTCCCTTGTGATTCAATACCCTAATATATAATTAAATCATCCGATTTAATAAGGTGTTACAGAGAGCATAGAATAGCTGAGGAGATTGATGTTAAATATTTTAAATTACTTAGGACAAATATGCAAAATCAACAACAATAACTTTAAAACATTTCAGAACAGTTGAACGTGTGTTATTTTTATTAAAAAACATCTGAGATGAAATGACAACAGTGAAACACGAAGCCTTTTGAAGTCATTTTGAAAGAACTGGAGGTCATCAACCTCATGAAACGTTTTTGTTGCTGCTTTCCTTCAACAATATTTTTTTACAATTTCTTTGACTTATCCAAACTCAGCTCAAACGTTTTACCTAGTTCTTGTCATTTCTAACTTTTTTTTACTAAGGATTCTGTTGTCAAGAACAATTCTAAATGCATGGTCACTTGCATAATATATCCATTTAAATTACATATTCTTACTCGTGCTCCCGCATGGCCTAACTGTTAAGACTGCGCCTATCATGATGACAGCGCGGATTCGAACCCAGTTGCGGGTGCACCGTCCTAATCATCTAGCTATGCAACGGACGTTAATAAAACATTTTTTTGACTTAAAAGTTAGTGACTCATAGTAGTGGAGAATAAAATTGTCAACTAAATTTAATGTAGCGGATATATTTCGCAAAAAGTAGCACCAAGAAAGGGCGTGTTGTGCCGGCATTGGATCTGCCAGATCAACAAACAATTATTTATGACAACCTTCAAAACGACAACAAAGTGTGTTCTTGTGTGACTCGCGCGTATCTGATTCAAATCAACCGAGGAAGTCTCTAACCTGGTCATCCAGGGGTAGTTCGCAAAAGCTGGGAATAAATTTGGCCCAATCGACAAGAATAAGAAGCTGTTGATTGATTGACTCGCAAATATCTGACATAGTGGCTACTTTCTTTTGGGAAATGTCGATGCTTGAAATTGGGGCAGAACTCTAAAAAGCATGAAAAGTTTTTTAATTTAAAATAACCTATTAATTATTTATTGTTTGTTTAATTATTTATTGTTTGTATGTCTCGACAATCTTACCTGTCTGGATAAGATTTCAGCATTGTGGAGGGAGTTGACAGTCAGGGAACCACTTTGTATGACGTCTTCGTACGTGGCACGTCTCACGCTTATCCGGTCTCTCTCGTTTTGAACCGCTGAACAGAATACATTTTGGAGTCAGTGTCGTTGAAAATATTATTAGAGCAAACTTAATTATGTGAATAAATTATCTGTGATTGTCAGTCGATATTGATTTTTTAAATATTTGCTTCGCTATCGAGTTACACGACGTGGTAATGCGATATATTATAAAAGGTCTTTTTACCGGCATGTTTATCAAAATTATGAATCCATTAGCGCGCCGTTGGTGATTTTCAAAATGGCGTCTCAGAAAGTAAGATATATGATGGTGTCGCTTAGCAGAAGAAAAACGTTGTAAATCTTGAAGTACATCAGAGAGAGCAGTTGATAAATACGTTCAGTTTTTAAAAAAAGGTTCGCGTAACGATAAACAGGTCCCAACTTTGTATTACGACTGTAACAATTAGGAGAACAAGACCTGCACATGTTATTCTGAAGCATCCAATTTAAACAAAGTCGAAGACGGCATTTGAAAATAGTAGAATAACCTTTTCAATATTTCTTATTAATGGCTTCAGCAATTAACTATTAACATGCAAAATGGGTTTACATTTAAGATTTATTTTACTTATCTATCTTATTAAAGACTTTAGAATCTTTACTTTATTTAAAACGGCAAAGTATCCACGGTAGGATGTAAAGGGCACTGTGGCAAAATCAGTCAATCATTTTGAGCAGACGTTATGTACTGTACATATTATAATATCAATAGACATTAAATTATAACTTTAATAATTTTACATCATTTGGGTCTATTTCGTTAAGGGATCGTAAAATGTTGTTATACGCGGTTATAACAAGTTTGAATATTTGGAGCTACCTATTATCAATATAAACCAAAAATATTATTAGTTATACATACTTATCAAGTATTACAAATATCATCGTGGCTTATTCGAGGATGAAAGAAATGACGTGTTCGACGGTAAATTAAAAATATGAATTGAATTATGAATTGAAAATATGGCTTGTACTTCATAAAGATCTTCTTGAGTATAACATCATTTCAATGCTTTCAAGTGCATCACATTTCTGATAATATTTGCGAAGACGACATTATTTCAATAACTTGTTTGACATCCTTCGGTAGTTTTTTTTTTAAAAGTAGTTTAATGTCATCTTGAATTTTAAAAAAATTTAAAAGTTTAAAATATTTGTAAATATTCCTGAACGTTAAATTTGTATATCGCATATTTATTAAATACGCTTTAAATATTAATTCAAGTAACACGACAATGACTGCAAAAACTGGAACAACTTGACAACAGCCACTACAGGTTGGATGGTGTTCAAGCATATGGTAACGGTAACATTGAATTAGTGAAGTAATTGTGATTGCTATTCGATAATGTTTTTTGGGATTATTTAATATTGCTTGCTGATGCGACCTAATGTGTCGTGTTCGCAACCCGGCCATCACCCAGGGAGCGCCGTAGGGTAGTGGTAGAGATAGGATGCTTGTACTTGAGTTCCGTTTTCAAGTACTTGTATTCGAGCTTGGACGAAGTGGCATGTAGAACCAGTTGAAAATCAAGCATATGAGGCGTTTGTATTTGTACTCATATTTGGTCCCATGTTTAGGCAAGGAAGGCCGTATAAATGGTCGAGCGATTAAAAAGTGCCTTCACAGCACATTCAGATACATACAGTCATAAAATCGGCTAGATGCAAATACAAAACAGCAATAACTATTCTGAGCAACTGATTCTGAATCATCCTGCATCGCAATTCTTCTGATGACAAATAAATAATAAATAAGTACTCGGTCTTCGGTGCTCAGCGAATACTCAACAAATAATAAAATATTAAAATATCGTTAACAAAGAATCACAGGAGATGTTATCATCAGTTACCTTCCTTCTTCATGCCAGCCCTGAAACATTTCCTCAGTCTGCAGTAGCGGCATTGGTTCCTCTTGTCTTTGTCCACGACGCAGTTTCTGTTGAACCTACAGGTGTAGACGTGGTTTTTCCTGACGCTCCTCCTGAAGAATCCCTTGCATCCGTCGCAAGATGCTGCTCCGTAGTGCTTACCTGTTGCTCTGTCCAAACAAATGGCACAGAAAGGACTGACAGAGGATGGACTTAGTTCAGCCACTGGGATGTTCTGAGATGATTGCTGTTGTTGCAAGCTGTCCTGAATGCTCCCCATCGGAGCGAGATTGTGGGTCCCAAACGAACTCATACCCACACCTGTTGGATATTAAAACGTTCATCTCTGAGACCTCTTAAATGACATTCGTTCTATCCTTTTGATCAAGCTAAACATTGTTGAAGAATCACATTTTAATATAAATTTTGATATCGTTAATGGTTTGAAATACTTTTCGAAATCGCCTGCGAAGGCGATGAAATGTGGAAAATATGTTCGTAATAATGACGGAACGCTGACAAGTTTTTAAGCTATAAATTCGTTCACTTCATTGGCGAATTTGTTTTCAACTCAACAAAGGTAATAATTGGCAAATACAAGGAGATGAAAGACGGAAAAATGGAAATAATTGTCCTTGTTTTTGAGTTCTCACCTTGACAGAGAAACTCAACCTGAAAATCCGTAGAGTCGTCAAATTCAAAGGCCTTCATGTCAGATGGATTCACGTCAATCCACCGGAATTAAATCCAAACCAGTGAAACGAATTTTTGTTGAAACTCGATCGAGGCAAATGAGCGGGAAAGTTGCAGACGTATTTGAAGAGAGCATTTCACGTGCACAGGTAACGCGCTCCACTCATTCACAACTGCGAGACCCTCGAAAAGTCTCGAATATTAGAAAATTTAGAACACTTTCTCAAATATGTTTTTTTTTTGTTAATAAAAAATCGTAAAAGATTTTTGCCATCATCGAGTGAGTGTTTCTCAGCACTTCGTGTCAACCGAGGTTGATTTTATTGCGCGCTCTTTCTGTCACTTTAAGGAGAAAAATAATATAATTAAAATATGACTACTTGATTTATATTGGAGAGAATCGTGGAGATAGTGAAGGCACAAGCGAGGGGAGGCAGTGGTGTGACTGTCAGGAGTGAAAGAAAACATCTGAAGACGAATGTGATTCATCCCTTCCTCAACTCCACACGAAACTAATTGTTCCTCATTATGCTACGAAAACTACTCTCTGACGTGGGAACGCTTGAAAACATCCATCATCATCATCACAACCACCATCACGGTCATCATTACCGGTGCCATCATTATCAGTACCATCATTATCAGCGCAACCATCATCTTTTGGAGCCCCTGACGCTAAGAACGTGGCGTCTTGAAAATAACTGACACTGTCGTTGTTATAACTAGCGTCATCATCATCAACGGCTTAGCGTAATTTATCACTTTTCATCAACCCTAGATGCCGAGTCATGTTTAGTCTTTAAGGACAGATTCTTAACCAAGCAATTGCATGTTTACGGCACTTTTTGAGGAGAAGAAAAAGATTTGAGGAGTAACGGAAAGTTTTCAAAGGTTGAAACGTTGGTCAAACTCGTGCACGGGGCTGTTTTACCAGTTATTTTCCACTTGCACCTCGTTTATTGCCAAGAGTTTTTCTTTTATTTCGTTTGAATTTTTAACGGTTTCAACGAAGCGAGTCTCAAAAATAGAGCGTTAAAGAAGAAATGACTTAATGTAAGACAGAAGACCACTAATTGAAAAATAAAAATAAAAATAAAACAATGCTAATTCATAAATAACGGTCTCTTTCATCTGAATGGTTGTCTCTTTCAAAAGTGTTTACATCCACAGCGAGCCTCGTTACAGGCTCGCATGGAATAATGCCGTCCCATTATTTACATATTTATGTCAGCCAATCACATTCAGCCAGATTTTAATTAATTTAAATTTTTATATTTTTTCAACAAATCTTCCATTTTACATTAAGATAATTACATAATAATAATATAATATAGTATAAATTTGCTAACGTTGAAAATCTTGCACATGACAAATGTTAGGAAAATAATCTCAAATGCGTTCAGACGCGATCCACAGTAACAGGTTTTAGAAGAAACAAATCTTCCAAATTAAAAATAAAAATTTATCGAATAATGTAACCATTATTGGCAGATTATATCTGCAGTAAATAGGTTAAGAAACGTCCTATTGAGTTTTTTCTAATAAATTATTTGTCTTATTACATCTGATTAATATTCGTCGTTCATGAATAATTAACAGGTCAATCTGTCCACCTGTTGATAGGCTGATGTGTCGAGGGTCTGAAAGAAGATAAGAAGAGATGAAATTAAAGCTCTCGAGTTCCTTACTCAAAGGTAGCAATAAACGAAAGATAAGATTATTTGCCAGCGATAACACCGCATTGTCCCTCGTCTATATCGAGCAGGGTTGGCCAATTCTCAGCGATTGTAGGGAATTTGCTGATAGGAATGTCGTTGGCTGTTTTTGTCTTTCATTGATTTGGGAATTGCCAACTGCCAACCGCTCCTATGCTCGAGACGAACGGAGCGCTAGGATCCAACAAATGCACCCGAGATGAGATGGGGAAGCTCGATCTGCACGAATAACTCGGAGCAGATAAAAACATCGGCATTTTAATGGGCCAAGTGCAGAACGATCTTGTATCGAATCAATTTTCCATATCCCTGGCTTGGTATTCGCAACGCCTGATAATTTCAATCCACCCTTCGTGTCACGCCTGGGGAAACTAGGGACGGTTTAAGAACCGAGAGAGAGGCCCAAGAAAATGTTTCATAATCAAAAATGCATGACAGTCATCTGTTAAAAAGTTCGTCAACGTAAAATGCTGACGCTCCTAACGAAGCATTAATCATGTGCTAATCGAATGTGACAATCGAAGTCGTTCAATCTCATCTATAGGCAAGAAGCTCGTAACATGAATATTGACAAGGTACAATAAAGATAACTCGCTACTGATGCGGGGACAGTGTTCGCGTTGTAGAGATGAAAGAACATTCTAACCTCTGGCCTTGTACTCCGAGCAAGCAGGCCTGAAAGTTCCTCAAGTGAAATCAAAGTCCAGTGAAAGTTCACTCTTGTCCCGCTGTTCGTCAAAAGTCCACTGCAGGCGCTGTTGGCGTTTGTTATAAATTAGTTCAATTAAAGCACGTTTTAGGTTCGGCCGTCATGCACACAAACTAGGAGTGAGTGAGTGAGCGAGAAAGAGGAGTTCAGGTCCAAACTCCAAATCGCTGTCAACTCGCGTGCACAAAAGCCAGAGTTTGCAGAAGGGTAGCTCGAGAGATAGCGATGGGAAATGAGGGTAATGGGTATTTAACGAGCAGAAATCAGCTCCCCAGCCTCTTCTTGTCCTAACTTCTAACTTCTCACTTGTTGACGATCACGTGACCGTCTAAAATAAGTAACAAGTGTGTAACGCTCTCATCTTGAACGACTCTCTTCAAGTTGAAACTCAGAAACATTTGCTAACGTCATTTATTCTTGAGCTGCACTTGAATTCAACTTGAAACAAATTCCTACTTCTTTTGAATAACTTCATTTAATTGATTCAATTAAACATGGTAAGCATTCACAATTTGCTTAAATAACTGGATTAATGAGCATAATGGACGGTTAAACGGTGATGATCGGCCAAAGTAATTTGAAAATTCGTAGTTCTAAAGGCTTCGTCTTAATAATGTCATTAATGACAATAATGGCAATCATCTTTTTGTTATTATTATTATTATTATTATTATTATTATTATTATTATTATTATTATTATTATTATTATTATTATTATTATTATTATTATTATTATTATTATTATTATTATTATTATTATAAAATTATTATTATTGTTGTTGTTGTTTATCATCGATGCTAAGGTTTTTTAAATATATTCTTAATATTATTATATTTTATAAAAGACAAGCTATAACTATACTGAGCCAAACACGGTTTGGAAATATTTGATAAACTGAAGACAAGTGACAGTCAAATGCTGAAAGCGATTTGAAATTCTGTTTCCAGCGAAAACAAGACTCGAAATAATGGAAAGAAATCGAAATGAGTTTGAATTATTTCAGAACATGAGGTTTAATTTCATGGATTTGTAAGCAGAACAAGATTAGAAATTATGATGGACGACTTTTTCATTTTTCTGTTGAAGACTGCTTCGCAATTAGTCACGCTTATCCAATTTCTCTAATAAATGTCTCTAATAGTCGAATGATGATGATAAATATAATCATCGACCCCACGTTAACTATCGCATCATTGTTAAAATATCAAATCCAATCAATTTTACGACCATTTTAATGGAAGGAATTTCTCACAAGAAGTAATCATTATTGAGGAGGGTAATTATGCTATTATTAAATCATAATCTCCTTTATTACATTCAGAGACTTGTGATTTCTTTTCGACTTGAGGCTGTTAAGCATCGTCTGTTTAATGCAACGTGTCAACACGCTCTTCTAAGAATTTAACGCATCAATCTTCATCATTTCAACCAACATTTTGTTAACAAAATATTTAAAGGCGGGTTATTATTTTAAATGATTAAAAATAATATTATAATAATATAATATATAAGATAAAATTATAATAATATTAATAATATAATATATAAAATAATATAATAATAACATTATTAATAATATAATATACAAAACAAGAGTCCATCTTCTATCCATCATTAAAAATAGGATGATGTTGAGCCTTTAAAACCTTCCAATTTTATAAGTATTCTGCAAATGAAATTGTTTCGAAATTAACAAACAATTATTTAATCAATAATAATTCAATTTTGGCAAATTAATTACATAATAATTGATCTTGCCATAACTTCCATGAATTTATGTTTTAAAATATTATTTAAATTTTATTATCTAAACAATCTACAACCTAAATTCACAGAGGGTAGATTTCAGTGAAATTATTGATTGAAACAATTTATTTAAACAATTCATTAAAACAATTCATTAAAACAATTTATTAAAACAATTTATTAAAACAATTTATTAAAACAATTTATTAAAACAATTTATTAAAACAATTTATTAAAACGATTTATTAAAACAATTTATTAAAACAATTCCTTAAAACATTTTAGAACACCTCTGCCTTGAAATGAATATCATTTGTGTTTTGTGGCCTAATTTTCAGAATTTCCTGAAATCTGATCACAATAATTTGAACATGATGCTTGTATTAAAACATGTATCAGCCAATTGTATTAGTGTTTTTTATTTTTATCACTTAATAATAATAATAATAATACTTTTAATTTTTATCACTTAATAATAATAATATTTTTAAAACTATAATAATCGTTTCAAATTAGTTAAATTTCGAATTGAAACTGCACAATTGTGATAAGAAGAAATAAGAGAAGAAAATGTCAACTGAGTGCGGATTGAGTTTTTGAAATGGTTTCATACTTTCTAATTATTTTCATACTCATTATTTTCATGTTTATATCATTATTGAAACAACAGTTTAAATAATTAAACTATGTTTATATATTAAATCAATAAGGTCTTAATAAAATCAATCCGCTTAATTGGCTATTTCTACAGCTGCTACCATCTTGTTATAAAAATTACGTCAGTTATCTTCCAGAGCCAACCTTTTTGTGCCTCCCTTAGAGGACAAAATGTGGTCCACGGCCCCCATATTTTTTCAAGCAAAAAAGTAATTAAGAATAATTTACTGTCAAAAAAGAACCATGGGATGTATTTTGAAAGCAAATTTTAATTTGAAGGTTGCTCCTGCTTCTTGTTCACAAGTAGATGGAATCTGGGTTTTAATTTTGACAGGGCCACTCTCATGTCATCCTTTACATCAATGATTGTCAGCAGGGTTAAAAATCCAGCTTCACAGAGGTAGGTTTTCACAAAAGGAATGATGAATGTCATAGCTCTTTGGCTGGACCTGGGTATGGTATCATCATGGAGTACCAAAGGTCAGCCAAACTCTTGACCTGAAACTCCCTCTTTAGCAACTCTTTGTGCTTCAGATCAATGAGATCATCTTTGGCCAAGTCCTGATCATCCACACTTTCCAAATTAATCAAAAATAGATTCCTTACCCAGGCATCATGGGGCTGCAACTCTTTCGTAATAAAGTAGTCATGAAATTATGCCATCAGAGTTCCTAGGTGAGCCAAAATGGCGCCTTTAAGAGAAGCTGGTATGGTGCCAGCTGCATCCAGACTGGGTTGCAGAGACTCTTCTAATCTTGGAAAATTGGCAAAGTTGTTATTCTCCACTCTTCTGATCCACAGGGGGAGCTTCTCCAGAAATGAGCCGAGTTTCTCACGAAGGTGATAACTGCCCCTGTTCTAGCCCCTTTTAGGGTTTTTTTTTATAAAGACGATTAAAAATCAACCGATAGAGATAAAAATGTTGCGGATTGTTTTAAAAAGTAGAAGAAGGGTCAAAGTGCCAGGGACGAGCATTAAAAAAAAATTAAAAAATCGGGAACTATTTTTAATTAATGCTTGAAAACTTTGAAGATTTTTTTAGGGTAGATCCCTTTGTGCGCTAGTCAAGTCAGTTACATATTTAAATTCTCCTGAAAAATATCTATCAGAATATGTATAACATGTATTTTTAATTCGGATGGTTATTAGAAGATTTACGAGAAAGGGAGTACGAAAACGGCGATTATAAATCAACCATCCCAGTGTTTTTTAGATTAAAAAAAATTTTTTTTGCTAAAATTGACACTTTCCTGTACTTTATCATAAACTCTGCTCCATACTCGTTACTTGTGCATAAACATTATTCTCGGATTTTTTAAAAAGTTAGTTTTAAAATAATTTTGAAAATTTTGTATGCTTATTTTTGAAAAATACTCCACGGCTTCCCCTATACGGCTCCCAGGTTGGGAACCCCTGTTCTAGAGAGTTGTCCAGCCAGCGGCCCGCCATAAGTTTTTATTCAGCCCTCGAAGCTTCTCTTATTTTGTAAAAATTTTTATATTTAAATAATAATTTTTTAAACATTTCCAGTTTTGGATTTGTTCTTTCTTTGCTTGTATAAATATATCCACGATTGTGCTGTTAAATAAGCGCGCTTTAAACTTTAAACGTAAACATTGTAATGGCGGCACAGGGAGTTTAAATTTTTTTTGGAGTAAGTGGGCCCAGATCACGATGACGTGGTTTAATTCTGACAAGTTCGCTTGCTTCATCAACATTATCCAGATTCTGGAGTCTACGTGATGAATTAAAGACGTTAATGAAAAAAAAATTAAAGGAAGTATGTTTCCTGGATGATGACCCATGGGTGAACGACTTGGCGTTTCTAGTCGACATAACATAATTTATGGCCGAGTTAAACGTCAGACTTCAAAGAAAGACCAGCTGGTTAACAAGTTATCTCAAAATGTTGTGACTTTCATTCAGATGTTGAAGCTAATTCAGTCACAGCTGGTTCTGAAAAAAGTTGTACATTTCCAGTTCTTTTGAGGCTTTTATTGCTGGAATAATTTCATAATTTTTCATAATATTTTTTAAAATTTTTCTATACTTAATTTACATAGCGCTCCTTCCCAAAGGCGCTGGTGTTAGAGCAGGCTGGGTTTCGAACACGACACATTACGACTGTTGCCATTACTGCCGTGTGCAGGAACGCAACCCATTTGGTCAATCTGCACAAGAACTTGACAATGTAACAATGCATTGGTTTTAGTCACGACCGGGCACGCAAATGTTGTCCGTGCGCCCGCAATGCTAACGCTTAAAGCTGCGTCTCTCACGATGGCAGCGCGGATTCGAACCCCGCACCGTCCTAATCATCTAGATATGCAACGGACGTTAATAAAACAAGCAAGTAATCGTCCGATGAGATCAAACCACATCTGTTCAAAAACGTGTAAATCAATAATTTCAACAAATTTTTTTTACTTAAATCCTTCACATGCACAAGTTTAAGATAAATAAAATTGATGTTGTTCAATCTATATATATATTATATATAATATATTAAATGATATATTATATTATAGTTAAATTCGTAGACTTTTCTAAAGTATACGCTATTTGAACCCCAAGGACCTGGAATGTAACTTTTTAGCATAGACCGTATGAGGGTTAATTTAAATTTATTTTAACATTTAAATAATTTAAACAGCGTGTCCTCAAACTAATTAATTTTACCCGACCAGCTTAAAAGAAATGAATTTCTTATTGTAAATAATGAATTTTTATTTAATTTCTCTCGAGGCGTTTCAACCTCATACACTGGAGGAGATTGCAGTCGATTTGTCACGTACTAGGTGTTTACTCAAAGATTGGAAATGTAATTTGGAATAAAACAAAATTGAATCCATAATTATTATTTTTAATCACGATCTTTATAAATACCGAGATATTTCAGTTCGAAAAAAGAAATCGATGATGAGTTTGATCGAGAGTGGAATAATTTTTCTTTTCATTTTGCCATCTTTTGAGCTGAAATCTTCATGCTTCATTCTTTCGTCATACCATCCTCAAACAGGAATCAATGGAGTCGAATCTCCTCGCGAAGAAAATCTGTGCATTGCTCATCTGACGATGCATGACTTCCTGAAATATTCTTGGGAATGTCACAATGGGACGACATGCCGTGGATTTCAAGTTGGAATTTCAAATGGAAAACTTTCTCACAAACTTCTACGCAATGAGTTCAAATCTTCAACTTGTTCTGAAAAAAACGGCGAAAAATGCATTTTGTTTAAAAGTGAGTCACTTAAACTTTTCTTAGCTTGTTAGATTAATTAATTACTTGAATGAATCACTACTATAACAATATTTGTTTAAAATTTGGAGATCATTGAAATCCTCTATGGAATATATTGAAGCAATTTCTACGGAATACTATCAATAGCTATTAATTCATAGCTAAACATAAACAAAAATAATTAATTTAAACTTATTATATAGACAATTACAATTATAATTTCAACAATAATTAATTTAATTTTAAGGACGTTCGCCATTAGTTCAACCAAAATGCGAAGAATTTTCAAGTAAGGAAGACCGTTGGATTGTGAGGGAAATATCTTTTAATCGCTTTATTTAAAAAATATACGACCATTGCGCAATCTTTATCACATGACTGTTTAATTTGAATAAACGATTATTACAAACTTGTTGAGGTTATTCAAAGACGTAGGGACGGCAGCGTGAATTTCACAAGGGAGTGGAAAGATTACGAGGAAGGATTTGGAGATGAAGATGGCGAAATGTGGATTGGTTGTATTTCATATTTTCCTATTTAAATTATTTTGTCAATCTTATATTTATTTATATAATCAGTTACATTTTAAAAATATTACATATTATATATTATTATTAGCGTGCAGGTTGGCCGAATGGGTTACATTCCTGCACACGGTGGTAATGGCAACAATCGAAATGTGTCGGGTTCGAAACCCAGCCTGCACTGCCGCCAGCGCCCTTGTAAAGGAGCGCTACATAAATGGTTTCAAGAAGCGCCTGTGAAACTATGCATACATAAATGAAATTACAAGTTACAATTAAGTGTATGATTAAAGAGACCCCTAATTTTGGTTTAACTGATACATTTTGCCTAATTACTATTTGGATTAATATTTAGATATTTGAATTAATTCTCTAAAATCAAGGAAACCCATTGTCAAACAAGCCTATTTTCAGTTACATTAAAAAAACTTATAGGCAAGTTTTATTTAGTCGACATTGAAAAACCTTTTCCAGGAAATAAAGTTCTGCATGAACTGACGTCAAAAAAAACCTACAAACTTCTGATTTCATTGGAAGATTTCGATGGTCGAGTGGAGTGTGCAACGTATTCTACATTTTCTGTTGGACCAAAAGAATCAAAATACCGCCTCTCTGTGGCGGGCTACAGAGGAAATGCTGGTATTAACTGCATTAATTAATTATTGAGCTGTTATTAGTAATATTATTATTTATGTATTTTTTTATAATAATCATTTTAATCTAAGGAATGCCTTTCAGAGAGCGGTCGATGATTACAATATGGGTTTGCCATAACGACGTAACTTCTTGATTAAAGTGAATACAAATTTATTCGGCTTTTAAATAACTTCTATAGCTTGTCTAAGCCTAATAACTTTCTGTAGCCTGTGGTTCTTCTCAAAACGTGGTGTAGATTAGGCAAGTAATTATGGATAAAATGAATAACAAATGGACTAATTAAATCATTGCATATATTTATGAAATCACTATCTTTATGTAACTATTTATCGATTCGATGGCATGTACTTTGAAGGTGATTCTTTGACCTATCACAACAACCAACCATTCAGCACTTTTGATGACGACAACACGAAACACGATTGTCCCCGGAAATACAAAGGTGCCTGGTGGTACAAGAAATGCTATGAGTTCAACCTCAACGGACTTTATTTGCATGGAAAACATGAGGGTTTCTCCAATGGGGTCATCTGGAGAACTTTCAAGGGGTACAATTATTCACTTAAATTCGTTGAGATGAAAATTTCAAGCAAGGAATGACATTGCGGAGACTCCTTAGATTAAACGCTTTTAAGTACCTGTTCGGGACATCTGTCTTAAATTCTTGATTACATTTAGAACAATTGCAAATTACAAATCAAAATTCATGATTTTGAAAATATTATTTGATAGCTTAAAAATATATAATCACCGTAATATTAAAGTGTGAATTCATTTAGATATCCAAAAATTAAATTCAGGTTATGAATAGGCATTTATCAAATGATTTTAAAGTCGGCAAATCCATAACTCCGGGAAAAAGATCGCCTCTAAGGGCTGAGCATGTCGGGCTGGAGTTAGAAGCATACCTACAGGAAACACATGGAAGCACCTGATTAAATAAGCGTTCGAATTAAATATGTAAATTCTTAAAGTAGTTTAAAGCTGGGCATCGGAGGAGTACGGGGATCAAAATGTAACCATCCGCTCCATCTAAAAACATTCACAATAATTTTGTTAAATCTGAAATACAGTTTAAATATTTAAACGCATTAAATTAATAAAAATGATAATTGATTAATTTTTAAAATAAACGCTTCAAAAGAGCGAATGATTAAAGTGTTTATTAACAAACAAAATAACGTGTCTACTTCACCCATTTACTTGAAAACTTCAAGAATGTCAATTGCAGAAAGAACAAATCTCTGTGACATTATTTCGCAGAATGTTTTAATCGATTGAAAGAATTTTAAAATGCATTTTAGTAAAACCATTTAAACGTAAAAGCATCAGTGATTCATTAATTTATTTTCAAAGCAAAATCAGGTTATAAAGCACGATTCTTTGAATTTTCCTTCTGAACTTAATAACTTCAACTTGCACCCAATAAGGCTTTCTTCTTTGTGTAATTTTACCCATCAATTTGACTGGAATTACTCGTTACATGAATTTAACATCGCTATCATGCCTTAATTCACGATGCCTTTCAAAAACACCACAATTGGCATCATACGTTTCCGATTGATATAAATGCTTACGGGATGTCTAATGTTTGTAGGCGGTAATGCTCGTGATAGGGGCAACATACGGGCACTCGATGTCCTGAAGCCCTTGGGAAGGTCTGAGAGCGAGGTCCACTACCCCCTAGAAGGGGGCCTTCGTAACTAAGCGGGGGATGGCGTAACCAGTAACAGTTCCCCAACGCCGCCGGTGGCGCGAGATCCTCGCAGATGAGGTGATGCCGTGGCTCCGTGTGAGGGTTGAAACTGCGTCATGACCGGCAACGACAGTTCGATTCGCGAGATGGCTCGACGAGCCACAACCCAATTCAGACTACTCTTCCGCCTCTTTTTACATGATTGGATGTTTACTTTTACTTTTTACTTTTATACGATACTTATACAAATCTTATTTCTTATTTTTTTAGTAAGTAATGTTTCTTGATTCCTGCATTTTATTTTATCGTTGTTATTATCGTTAAAATGTTTCTAGCTTCCATCATTCAAATGTAATTTCGCTGATAAGCGAATTACGAGTTTCCCGCGAGGCTATAAAGCTTGATGCGCTCAAGTGTCCAGATGTTTATTTGAGACTGTGAGGAAATTATTATTATCTTCTTTCTTAACATTTTCAACGATTTCGGATCTACCTGTAGCTTGTTCATGCATTTACTGATCATTGAATTGGTTAGCTTTCAAATATAAAGAGTTTGTGTGAGGTCTTAATTTCAAATTATTAAGCAGTTCATGTTTAATGAGAATATTAAACCATTCATATTTTAAATTAAAAAACCGTTCTTGCTTGAAAGAAACTGATTTGTTGGGCACCAAATCGCTTTTATTCGGATGTCAGAGTCGAATGAATTTAAAAAGTCGACAACAAGAAGAGAATCGTTCCAAAGAAAGAAAACATTTGGTGAGAAATTGTTCTATCAACGTTGCGAATTGAATATTGAAATTATTATATTACTATTATTAATATTATTATTATTATTATTCTGAAATTGTTATTTCGAAAAACATTCGCGGATGACACATCATTTCATTGTATGTTAACCTATTTATCGATTAAGAATTAC
The DNA here is from genome assembly GCA_021613335.1 of Whitmania pigra. Taxonomy (NCBI): domain Eukaryota; kingdom Metazoa; phylum Annelida; class Clitellata; order Hirudinida; family Haemopidae; genus Whitmania; species Whitmania pigra. The sequence continues at coordinate 277,431 of JAJTWR010000254.1, read as the reverse complement.
TAATGGTCGTTTCTTTCCTTTGAAGATGCTCACAATTTTGCAACACAATAAGCTTAAATAAACGGAATTTGTGGCGCTACAAAATGTCTGTAATTTGTTTTGTTGTTTATGGAGAATCGCAAATTAGAAATTAATGATTCAAAACAACTTCGAACACACACCGAGTGAGGCTTCTTGTCCAGTTTGAAAAAAAATCTAAACATACTTTGTTGTAATATTATAATTTATAATAATTGTCAATATACTTACTGTCATGTCAACAAGTTAGAGATGAATATGGTGATTGGGATGATGATGTGATTTATGATCATGATGGCGGTTAATAATGTGGTTACGATGATGGAGAGTATTAATTCATTCCTTAAGATGGATATAAATTAATAGAATAGAATATAATTAATTTCTTAAGATGAATATAATTAATAGATTACATGTTCAGTTTAAAATCCTCAAAGTGCCGTGGTGACCTTCATCACCATAACTACATTCATCATTACCCTATCGTCATCGTCATCATCATCATCATCATCATCATCATCATCAATCATCATCATCATCATCATCATCATCATCATCATCATCATCATTCATCATCATCATCATCATCAACATCATCATCATCATCCATCATCATCATCATCATCATCATCATCATCATCATCATCATATCATCATCATCATCATCATCATCATCATCATCATCATCATCATCATCATCATCATCATCATCATCATCATCATCATCCATCATCATCATCATTCATCATCATCATCATCATCATCATCATCATCATCATCATCATCATCATCATTCATCATCATCATCATCATCATCATCATCATCATCATCATCATCATCTCCGTCATCATCGTCATCAGCACCAGAATCTGTGATTTTATTTTCCTTTTAGTCAAAACAAAAACTTTCAATAAGATGAGGTTCAAAATTCATTTCGTCTGAAATTTTTGAAACAGCAATTGTTTCTTTCAAACTAAACAAAATCTTTAATAAACAGTTGTGACGTCAATATGCAATTTTTAAGGATGAATAATATTAATCTTATTAATGTTAATGTTAGTATTACTTATAATAACTATAATATAATATAATAATATTATTATTAAATAATATTATTATTAAATTATATTATATATATTTTAATTGAACACACTGTTAATATGATATCAGAATATAATATTATATTACATTATAATATTAACTCTGAAGACAAGGCATGTTTTTATATGTGGACATGAAATGTTGCGATCAATTCATGTAAACAATGATTGAAGCTTATTGTACGTACCATTGAATCGTCAAACATTTTTTCAGCAGGAAAATGTTCGACTATCTTAGAAATGCTTACAAATATTTGTTGATCATTGTTGCATTGAATGAATTACTTTGTTTAGTAACTTTAATTTAATTTTCAAAATTGAGCTATATAAATTTACAGATGAGAGAGTTCAAGAGGTTTTGGATATTGAAGAAAAATACCCTAACAAAATCCCAGTTAGTTTCGATTTAGTTCTGTCTGTTTTTAAGAATCGATTTTTGTAAATGCCGATTTGAAAAATCAAATACTTTTAATCTCTACACTTAAACTCATCAGTTCGTCATAAAGTATAATATTTGATAAGCATATTTATCGTAAATTTTTTATTATTAATATTAATACTAGTTTATATTATTGTCGATAAAAATAACTTACTTCCTGCAAGTAAGGAGCAATTGACGTCATCGTCCACTTAACATCTGCTGCATTCAGTTGATGAGTCACACTAGTCATAAATGTATGCAACAAAGAGAATGTTTAACTTTTAGCCATCCGTACTTAATTTGTTCCATAAATTCTCGATTTATGCTAATTAATTAGCTGACTATTATTGGTAATTATAATAATTTATTAATTCAGGTGATTTTGGGGAGAAGCGAACATGAAGATCAACTTCCGGAGTTGGACAAGTCGAAATTCTTGCTTCCTTACGACATGACGGTTGCTCAGTTCATGGCAGTCTTCAGGTGCAGATTTAATTATTTTCAACCGTTTCAATTGAAAGTACTATTTTTTTATTATCCAACCATTGACTGCGTGCTAAATAATATTTAATTGTAAATTATTGAAAATCTTCAGAGACAGACTCTCCGTTCCAGCAGGACATTCTTTCTTTCTGATAATCAACAAAAGGACAGTGGCGTCGATGAGGAGTACTTTGAAAGAACTTTACAGAAAGGAAAAGGATGAAGATGGCTTCCTTTACATCACATACGCCTCTCAAAACGCATTCGGAAGTTAGGAAATTAAAAAAAAAACAAACGTGAAAAGCTTTTTGCCAAAATAAAAAATCGAAAGAAATTTTTCAAAGCAGCTCCATTCAGAAAATAAATCCACGTGGAATCAGAGGATTCGTAGGCAATTCATTTGAACATCCTCACCAAAAGTGTTACAAACTCCATTTGGTCGCTGGATGATGGAAATTGTGAATATTTAATAAAATAAAATAAAATTATGCTTGTTTTTTATTAAAAAGAAATTTAGGATGAAAATAAGATGAAATGCATAAATACAAGAAAATATGAATGGATAAATGTTTCACACAAATCACTCTTCACAGCAACAACAACAACAACGACATGTTACTGAATGACTATGAAAAATTGAGTTTTAATGCACTTTTAGTATTTTTAAAAGGCATCAAATCATAATTGCAATGAAATGAGTAATTAAATTAATGTAATTTAATTAATGTAATTAATTCAAATAATTTTTCATTCGAGTCCAAAGCCTTCGGCATTTTGTATGGCCACCAACAATTTCTGTTTGAGCAACTTCTTCGAGTTATAAGCAGGCAGAACCAACTGATTGAAACAAGTTTGGGAAACTGGTAACCTAGAATCATCAATGTGGATATTATCAAACGGATTTTTATCAAATTCATCGATAGTTTAACAGTGGTAACATTCCTTAGATATTTCAATAATACTAATAATAAAAATAATGTTTTCCGTTTTTTCATCCGTTAATTTCCTCTCACATGTTCACGTTTTCCACCCTGGTGACCTTGAACTGCATCTCAGACATTCCGCTGATTGGAACTCTGTCGCTTCCAGTAGAAAAAAGAAGAAGTTTCTTTTGCATGGAGAGTGGCATTGCCATGACAACATCCCAGAAATATCTGCAAAAGATGATTCTTAAATCTACTTAAAACATTACAATAGTTCACGGGAAGGGACTTAAAAAATTCTTGAATTTATTAATGAATAACGTTTTTAAAGTTTATTTATTTTATATTTATTATTGGAGTGAAATAAAACTCTAGGCTTCCAACTTGATTGTGTCCGAGTCTGGTGTGTAACCGTCATAAATTGTGACCTTTTTCAACTCGTTCATGTCGAAAGATGGATTCCCACATACGAGCAGTTCTATTTCTTCTGGTCTCAATAGCTAAAATCACATTTATATTTCATGTACATCTTACATAATTATCTTATATCATTTTTTCTCATCATTTTGCATTAATTATAGATTGAATAATCAGAAGAAATGGGATTGGAGTAGCTATTTGAAGCTATTTAAACAGTGGTTGCCTGAACAAGCAAAGAACAAATCATGCTTAAAGCTGATTCACCACTAAAATCAACGCCATCTTGAATTTTAAAAACGCATAAAATTCCAAATAAATATTCCGTTACATTTATTTTTAATCCAAGTTATTGGCTGCCAGTAAAAGGTTTCCTATTTCCATGTGATTCTACCTTCAATTCGTGCTACCATGCTACCTTATTATTATTATTATTTTTTAAATTTTTATTATTAATTATTATTATTACTGAATAATATAATATTAGTAATAAAATAAAATATTAGTAACAATAAATAACAAATGAAATATTCTCACAATGAGAGCATTAGAGGCACAAACACTGTGAAATCCGTGGTAGAAAGCTTGAAATTGTCGATATATGGATTCGTTGAGCATGAATTCAATGTACAACTGAACATATTCTGCCAATTCATTTCGAACGCCCCAAATCAGAATTATATTATTATCGTAATCATCATTGCCATCACAGTCATCAACATCGACATCGTCATCATCATAATCATCATCATCATCATCATCATAATCATGATTGAGGTTGTTATTAAAAGATAAAAAGCAGGTGCACTTTCACAACATTCCCTCGAAACTCATCTGCACAGAAAATCAATTTATGCTCAGTTTTCATTCATGGAAATAAAAGGCAGGACAAATCATAGCAATTAATCATAACAATATAAAGTTGTTGTTATTTTAAAATTCATTATTTTTATTAAGAATAATAATATTACTATTATTATTATTATTGTTGTTGTTGTTGTTGTGGTTTCTTTTAAAGAGCTGTAATTGGATTCCTAGTCACAACTTGTTAATGTCAAGGTATTAGTGTGAGATTGAATATTCACAAGTAAAATATGGCAGGATTTGAACTTTATGAAAAGAAGATTGCTTAAACTTAGAGTAAGTATTACGATAAAATAATGGATGCAAAAATAAATATTCCAATAAGATACCCTCTCTGTTGGAATTTGTGACGGGAATGTTTTGACCATTTCGTTTCAATTCGTGAGTGACAGGTGCTCCCAGTTCGTCGTATGTTATCTGAAGGTGTTGTGAGTGTGTGTCATCGTAAAGGATTTGATTAGCAGATTAATAATAATAATAATAATAATAATAATAATAATAATAATAATAATAATAATAATAATAATAATAATAATAATAATAAATAATAATAATAATAATAATAATAATATAATAATAATATAATAATAATAATAATATAATAATAATAATAATATAATAATAATAATAATAATAATAATAATAATAATAATAATAATAATAATAATAATAATAATAATAATAATAATAATATAATAATAATA
>JAJTWR010000254.1:62500-267500 GCA_021613335.1 Whitmania pigra | reverse complement strand
ATTGCGTAATAACAACGATCCGCGCAATTATTTTAAACCGAGGATAATTAGGAGCATTATCTGTTTACCTAATGACTGAAATCACCTGCAACTAATACAGGTATATGACTGGAAAAGCAAATGCTGCTTAACTATGGCATACCTTCTGTCTTTGAACAAGTTGCCAATAATTGCCTTCAGTGAAATCTTCTGCACTTCTGCTGGCTACAAATTGTAGTATTTATTATAACAAATCTTTATTCTTAGTTCTATTGATCATCTATTTTGTTAATCATTGATATAACGCTCCATCCAAAAGATGATTCTAGCAGTACAAACTGGGTTGCAAATATAAGACATTCATTCTGTTGTCATTTTATTTAAAAATAAAAAAAAATAAATAAAATTTGAATCAAGAAATTCAGAAGCGAATAACTCTTGCCGTTGAGATGAGGATGTCGAATGCAGCATAAATCCGTTGACAATCCAACTCCACATTCGCTTCATCCTTTTTTCCTTCCATCTGCTCGGAAGATTGTCATGGATCAATGATTTAGTTTAATTTAAATTATTAATACCGATATCATTTGTTGTCATCTTCAAATATTAACATGCTATTGATGATTGTAAATAATAACTAATCAATAAATTTATTTTTTGAAAATAATTAATAAATAATTAAATTGATTAACTAAAATTAAATAATCATCTGATTAATTGATTGATCAAAACCTTAAAGGCTGCGTTCAAATTCGTGAAATTATCGAAGATTGCAGCATAAAACTCCTTGACACTTCCCCAGTCACCCGTTCCTTTCGCCATTTCCACGTCCTTCCTGATGATGATGTCGATGTACTCAAATTAACTAGTATATAATATATCTTATTATGTTAAATTAAATATTGTTGTCACAGATTTAGCAATTCAACCTACGTACAAATGGCTTCAAACGACTCGATATGTTGTTAGTGACTTTTTTAATGTTTTATGCTTACGATACAAATGTCTGTTTTTAAATATTTGCATTCTTTGTTTCGTAATTATCGCAACTTATTCCAATAATAACATCAGTTGCTATATAACTCGAGAATTTATTTCTGCTCCAACAATGATTTGAATTGGCAAAATACAACGTAATATAATGATCCGAAAAACTTAAAGAATTTAAAGCTTATCCACAAAAAGCTTAACAATCAAATTGCATGACATCGACCAATTCAATATATTATTTTAATTTAACAATCAATTGAATTGCGAGCAAATTTAATTTAAAAGTACTTAAAATGCTCACTCCAAATCCTCGATTCTCCGATTAAGTATGTCCTTGAGGCACCTCTTGGTTGTGCCAAAGTTAACATCATCCTTGGAAGTTTTTCCATTCGATTGTATTTTTGGACTGATTGAGAGAGTATCGGAGGTGCAGATTGGATTTTGAACGATGGGAGGAAGCTGTGTGTGACTGCTGGAGTTCAGACGTGGCAAGTTGGATGGTCTGGATAAGTTGGATGCGTTGGACTTGTCGGCATTGTCGCAGGAGGCGCTTGATTTTTGCGTTCCACCGCTTTTTCGCTGTCTATCGCGATCACGAGTACCGAACCTCTTGAAAAAGTTGGTGATCGATCTGAGAGGACCAGGCTTGTTGTTCTGAGTTTGAAATGTAAACATATCGACCCTTAGTTTAATGACACTTATCATTACTTATTCTTAGCATTCTACTCTAATAATATTTCATACAAAATTAATATCACTTTTGATATTGATGGAAGGCTTTGCATCATTCGATTGCCAGAATGTATCGATCTTGTTGGATAAAAATTGGGAGCACTGAACTCGGGACCAGCGTCTCCGGCGTAAAAATTTCCACAATGCGGACAAATGGTCCGCCTCCTGGTTCCAAGAGTTTGAGTGGTTGTCAGGGAACAATGTTTGCAGACGATGATCAACTGATTCTCGCAGTCACTCTCGCTGTCCAAACCACGATCCAACGACTTATGAATTGATGCCATATCAACTTCAAATATGAACCCTTATGGAAATGAACTTTCAAATCTTCAGAAAATTTGATTCCTTGAATAGTACATCTCTTGAAGGACAATCAATACCAGCTGTTTGGTTTTCTCAGAGAAAGAACATTGTTTTCAGCGAGTCCATCTTGTGTTCCAATCGATTTCCACTCACCTTTGCAAAGCACCTGCTGCAGTAACCATGTGAGCAGGCTGTGTTGGCGCCTATTTAGGATAGTATGGAGCTTTTTAGAAGTAGCATGCAAATTACAATTTCTTACTGTTTGTAAAAATAAGAAAATTATATCACGATTTTGAAAAAAAGATTATAGTTCATCTCGTTCGTTTACGTCATCGTTCATGCTGTTTTGATCTTAATTTGTACAGCGTTAGCTTCCTAAATCAAACTAAACACATTTTATAGAATTTCATCTTCTGCAACATTTTCTGGTTTTAGCACATCCTCTGCATTTTATGTAAATTTCGAATTGTCATTAAGAGTGGAATTTTAGGAGTTTGAAGAGATGTTGAGAACAAGAATGCTCGAGAATTTGTGCAAAATGACAAATAAAACAGCTTAAATTACAGCGAAAATGGAACGAGCATTCAAATCTCACTCACATAAGGATATTTACAATAAATAGATTAATAAATAAGGATCGTTTATTAACGCGACGAAAATGTAAATATCAAGTATCTTTGGCTTCTTTATCATTTGTTTTTGTAAATTAGAAAAACTCTTGCGAGCGGTTATATTTTAGTAACCTGAGTATTTTCAATAATTTCGAATAAAGAGGTATAACGAAGTCCAAAGTAAATTTAGGCTAATTTTAACATGGTTCCGGGCTATTGTTGACGAAATGCAGTCAGATCTTGTTACTACGCCTGTCGGGACCGAGCAAAAGTGGCATAGTAGCGAGGGTTTGTAAAAGCGGTCTTATTTTCTCAAATAAAAAAGCCTTTAGTCCCCTTCAGCGTAAAGTCGGTACGCTTGCGTTTCTGAGCTGAATTTGAAGAAAAATAACAAAAGAACGACTGATTGAAAGGGGAAAGGTTCTAGAACCAACCCAAGAATAACAATCGCCTGGACTTTAAAATAAATTTTAAAATGAAATTCAATTAATTTAGTTTAGTTATGGGTAAATTTATGTATACAGTCGTTAGATTATTATAAATAAACTAATGCGCAGGAATACAAACTTTTTCACTACTCGTGCCTTTAACATTCACACAATAGTGGCATAGTAGCGAGAGGAGGGGGTGGCATAATAAATTTATTTTGTATTGAATTTTGTCGGGACCAAGCAAAAGTGGTATAGTAGCGAGGTGGCATAGTAGCGAGATTTGACTGCAACTATTTTTTAGGCTGGTGAAATGCGTTACAAGAGCTTTCAAATATTTATAATTTTTCATTATTTATGTCTTTAATTTTGCAAATAAAATACAATATTTGGTTGTTTTCTAAAAGTTATTTTCTATTCATGATAAGCAAAACGAGGTCTCTTGACCTGACTAACAATTTTATGAACATTTGATGAGAAAGAGAATCCTTCAAAAAAACTCCAGCCTTAAATTTAGCTCAAATTGTTTAACATTCGCGTTTTGATTTTTTTTTCGATAGGAAGCGTTGAACATTTTTTCTAAATTATAATTTATATAAAACACTTGGACGTTTAAATTACGATTTTTAAAATTGCTATTTTTAGTTTTGTCGGTTCTTTGTACCGGGAGGTTGTTTTAATTTGTTTACATAAGATTTTAACCGTTCCCTATTGAGAAATTAACAGTGTGATGAGACAAAGTGAACGGAGCATTCAAAATACTCTGGTCTGTTTAATTCACGGCCTTATAGGTCGCAGAACAACAGTTGAGCTAAGAAACGAAGACAAAATATTTGGAGAAATTGAGGATGTTGATGAATACATGAGTATTGACATTAAAAATGCATTGTACACTAATGCGCGTGGACATTTGTCGAAATATGAAAGATTTTACGTCAAAGGCAACAATATAAGATATGTTCACATTCCTCCCGACGTTGATATCGCCAAAACGATTGAAAAGGAAATAGACATTTTCAAACGAAAAGAAGCCTACAATGAAAAAGCATCAAAACCCAAAAGGCTTACAACTGCAGAACTAAAAGAAAAGCGAAAAATGAAAATAGATAAACACGTCGAAGAAATGAAGAGAAAACTGAACATGCATTAGCAACAATAACTTAAGCCTGTAACAACTTGTTTTCTTTGATTTTTGAGGAGTTGAAAAAATTTCTATAAGACATTTGTTTTCGATGTAATTAATATTTTCTGGCTTATCACTGATTTGTAAGGCTCAAAATCCACCTGGAGGTTATTCAAAAGCAAGTTATTACAAGTTGAAACTTTAACAACTTTAAGGAGTTTGGAAATCTCACATTTCAAAAGTTTATTTTAAAATGTATTCTAAATATCCTTAACATTGCATCAATTTAGTTTGTAAACAACATTGATTAAAGTGGCCTTGTTGCTGATGTGATGTGCCTTGTTAAGTTAATCCTTTCAGAGATAAGCTAGTTAGACAAAATGTGAACAAGCAATGTTATTTAGGTTCAAAATGCTTGCCTGCATGATAACTCCTTTGAATGTAACTTTTGTAATCTTAAGAAATTGCGACTTGTATGTGGGGTTTTGGTTATTCTTTCTGCAGTGAATGTGAAATTTGCCATTTAATGTTAACGTACTAATGTTTGTGGCATGTTGCTACAAATTATTTAAAAAGTATTACATTTGCACTTGTATAATTTTGTTTTTTGCTAAAATGGTTCAAGTATTTGTGTTATATTGCTTGGAAATTGAACATCTTAACCTCTTATGTGCTTCATTTTATAAGATTTTACATTTGAGAAATTGAGGGGGGCCAATGCAAGTCAGAAGTTAACAATTACCATGATTCCAGCACATGACATGTGGTTAAACATGTGTGATGCAACATTTGTTGCAGGAGTTTGTAAGAGGTTGTTATGAATGGTAAGAAGTCAGAGTAAACACCATTTTCTTCATCACAAATCAAGAATTGTCTGGAGTTTAGCATTCCTAAACATGTCAGTTCTTTGTCCTGCTGTTGATTCAAAAACAAACTTTCTGACACAATATGAAGACGCCTGATGCTTCTCTGGCCCATTTATATTTCGGAAACTGATAAGATGACTAAGATTAAGTAATTATGTAATAAGATTATGTCATTCGGAATCAGATTAAAACATTCAGAGACCTCCCTTGGTTCAGTTTTTTTAGGTTCTTTGACAGGGAACATTGAAGATCCAATAGTTGGTAAGCAATGAATAGGATTGCATTCCTCTCCTGTAAATCATTAAATGTGTTGCGTAAATGTTTTGTGGGAGATAACTACTCCTTATAGGTGGGTTGTTATTAATATTACTACCTCGAAGACTGTTTTGTAAATACGGCATGAAAAGTTTGTATTTTTATCTATCCTGCTGCTAGCATACTTTAGCAACAGTGAGACTAGAACGAAAGTTATTATTTTCAAGTGTAACACGTCCAGTTTTATTCAGTTTCAGATGAAAGTTGATATTCATTAAATTTTAAGCGAAATTCCATTCATTTTTCGACCATCCATGCAAATCGTGGATGCGTAATGAAATGGAGCTGCAGAAATATTTGCGTGGAAGACGGGCTAGCAATGGAAATTCATTGGTTTTCCACGCAGCAGTCAGCAGGAAAATATATTTAGATGCTTCCAGGCAGTTTTGCTGAGGATGAGAAGTAAAGTGGTTTGCCACAAACTTTCAAGGTGCATGGCTTAACGTAGAAAATATCGAATACAGTAACATCTAAAGTTCTGAAAGTTTACTGCAATTCGTTTGGTTCTGAAAATAAGACTTTTTTCAAAGTAATTTGTTTGTAAAAATTCTGCAAGAAAGGACATTTTTATATCATCTCGAAAATCGCTACCAACGTTCAAAATAATGGGGAAAATCGACAAAGTCTCGCCAGAAACGTTGAGATCACTCGCCAGGCAACTCAATGTCTCCGACAAAGAAAATATTTCGTTGAAAGCAGACAACTGCGAATTGGAATTAAAAATCGTTTTGGTTGGTGCACACCTTCTGCTTTTCTTTGAGCATTAAATTTTTAGAATTTGTACACACTACCTATACTTTTTTTTATAGTTATTCCGTAAGTAATTGTTTCAGAGCGATTTCAATTTCCAAGTGACTTTGGGGAACATTAGACCCAATCTCAACGACCTCGGTTCAGACGTCTTAGAAGCAACGAAGATGTTGCAGGATCATGAAAGCATCATTGCCAAGCTGAATGTCAGTAAATTGTTATGATTCACTTGCCATAAGTCATTAAGTTTTATTAAAAATATCTCATTTTTTAAAGATATGATATTAGACTTAAGATGATAAAAGATCTAAAGAGATAAAAACGATTACTTAATTTGAAATAAAAAAATCTTGGGCTTGTTCGCCGCGATAAAGTTGCTGTGTTGCTGCTAGTTCTAAAGTTCTAAAGCGATCTTTCTGATGAAATGAGGAGCAAGCAATAATATTCTGCGCAGCATAAGTGGATTTTGAAAAATATCTTTTATGCGGTACTTATACAAGTTTTCATAACAATAACGTTGGTTATCGATATTAATCACCTCTAATCATTACAATTATATTCACAGAGTCTGCAAAATGAATTCCTATCCGCATTGAACAGCTGCGATGAAAACGTTTTCGATTGGAGAAAGCTTCTGAACTCTGCTTTCACAGACGTCAAGGAAAAATTGGATCAAAAGAGGATAAAACTTATTAGGCGAATAGGAACCGAATACTCTAAGGTAAATGAAATGACAATTTTTTTTATGCTTATAGAAGCTAAAAAAAATGCTAAAATATATTTAATAGTTTAATTAATTTAACTAATTGTTTGTTATTAGCCAATTAGTAATTATTGTTAATCACGCCCTTGGCTTAATGAAAGAAAATAATTGGAAAGAACTATACTTTTGAGACTAAAATCGTTCAATAAATTGATTTTATTTATCGCAGGGTCAGAGCGATAACAATTCAACCCCAAAAATTACGAAACCATTCAGGGATAAAGTTCAGAAGTTTGGCTTGCCGTGCACCTTTGAAGCTGAAGTAACTGCAAATCCAGAACCAGTGGTTTGTGGATCTTAGCCTTTAAATAAATTTCTTCAACTACGTATTATTGATATTTTATTGTTCTAGATCATCGTTTAGGTGACCTCGATTAAATAACAAATATTAGCTAACGTTCGGAAACGAATTGCTCCTAGGTAACATGGCTGTTCAACGAAGGTCACTTAGAAATGGACCACAAAAGCATCTCGACCAATAAAACTGGCTCGACCTACAAACTGAATATTTCGAACGTAGGTCCTCAGCATCTTGGGAAGTACACCTTGGTGGCAAAGAACCGTTGGGGAGAGACCCTTTGTTCGGCTTATCTCGATCACGTTTCCAACCATCCTACTCCAAGATCTTTCCTTTCTCCAGCAACTACTAACTATTCATCCGTTTCATTGAACTCAGACGAAAAAAGAGAATCCTTGTCCTCCCTGGAATCTCCCGGGAGCAACGGAGGAGTTACAAAATGTGATTCTTTATTGTAAAATTTCCTTGGGCTTTTATTATGTAATGGCCATAACGATAAAATAATTAATATTTACAATGTATCAATTGCGACTATTATTTGTTCCATTCAGGCTTTCCTAAATTTATTTCTAAGCTGAGACCTCTGGAAGCCTACGAAGGGGATTCAGTTCGATTTGAAATTAGAGCTGTTGGAAATCCAGAACCAGAAGTGAGATGGTTCAGGGAAGGAGTTGAAATACTAAATTCTCCAGACTTCAAAATTTCCAAAGACTATTCATTCCTCGACGTTTATTTCCTGGAAATTCCTGAAATTTTCAAAGAAGATGCCGGGAGATTCACCTGCGTGATTCAAAATTCTTTAGGATCAGACCAGTGTTCTGCTAATCTCGTCGTTCGTGGTTAGTCGGAATTTCTGTTCATTGAAGCTTACATAAATAATAATAAGTTTGCTCTAGTGCATTCCTTTCGTAATTGGAAAATCGTACCGAAGTTCTTTTGCATCTGATGATTGCATTACGCAGCTTCCTCGGACTTCATGAGTTTGTCTGGTCATGGCTCAGATTTATCCTTGGAAGATTTGAAGGTGATCCTTCCCTCACCTTTACATGGCAGTCTCAGTGGTAGCTTCGCCAACATGATGCACATTCAGACATCAACGCCTCCAATGACAGGGTAAAGGAAAACATAAAGAACACCAATATGTAGTTTAGAGTAATTGACATTTATTTAACAGCCATTTAATTTTCTAAAATAGAATCGCTGGAGAACAATGCATGAGGCCCTATTTTCGAGCCATATCAAAAGATCTTGAAGTAGCAGAGGGCAGGGGAGCAAGATTTGACGCCATTGTCGCAGGAAAACCAAATCCAGATGTCACATGGATCAAGGATGGCCAGCTCATTACCACTAACAGCAATTATTCCATGGTTGTCAACGAAAAAGGGGTCAACTCTTTGATAATCCATACGACCTCAATGAAAGATGCGGGGACCTATCAATGCACTGCAAGCAACAAAGCTGGCCATGATTGGTTTAAAGTGACTCTTACGGTTCTTCGTAAGTTAACGAGTGCATACCTATTTTGTAGAATTGTTGTCACAACTGGTAAAGCTGTAACACAAATTACTTTGATTGCACCGGTACAAAAGTACATAACATGTTGTACACATCCATAAATTCCAGTCATCGCATTTTATTTGAAATTCATAAAAAAACCGTTTTTTCCTCTTATTATTGCTAAGGCTATTTTAGTGCCTTATATTTTGCGATGGGCTCAATTAAAGCTATATAAATAATTTTTTACGATAAAAGTTGATAAATTTGCTCATTGATTGGTTGTAGTAATTAGTGCTAGATAAAAATGTAATTTTATGTCTGAGACGATGTCACCTTTCTTTAGCTGCATGGAGCAATGGAAGATACTCTCCAACAAACAGCATGACTCACGTGGCAAGAGTCAGTCCAGCAACAGGCGGCAAAATAGTCAACTCTATAGCTAGGACTTTCCATTCAGAAGAGAGAACTCACCATCGCTCTATGAACTCCAGACAGTTCCATTCTGAAGAAAGGCGTACCATGAGAAAAAATTTCTATAAAGCAGCTTCCCCAAAAATGTTTCCCTCAACCGAAGCGGTTGTTTCTGTAAGGTCTACAGCCAGAAGATCCCAGAGAGGTGAAAAAATTGACATTGAGCTGTTGAATCAACAGTGTTGATACCCCTTTAGTTCTATTATAAGTTGCAGTTTGTTAACTGGCTACCTAAACACTGTATTACTATAACTAAAAGTTAAGATCTAAGCTTAAAGGACAAATTTTTAATATATTAAAAAATTGAAATCGGTTAAAATTGTTTGTAGGACCGATGTTCTACAATAAGAACGTAACCTACACAAGTAACAACTTTGGAGCTCCCCAACTAGTCGAACCAATTGCTGAACCAGAGGTTAAAGAAGGTGACGATGCTGTCATGAGTTGCAGAATCTCGTGTCCTGGTCCTTGCAACTACGAGTGGTTCTTTAATAATGAACCTCTCGATGAAAACACGGTCAAATACAAAATGGAGGTTCAAGGTGATCGGTACATATTGACGATCAAGTCAATCACTAAGTCTGACAGAGGATTCTACCAATGCACCGTAAGCAACGACGACGGTGAAGTGACCTGCATAGGACGTTTAAATCCAGGTTCTATAACATTTAATCAAACATTTAAACATTATTTACAAATTGCATTCCTACAAAATAAAACATCTATTTAATGTCATATATGTGATGGCATTTTCTAGGCACGCAGTTATGCCGTTTGGCTAGGTCTCCCATTCCCCGTGGTTCGAGATCGCCAGCTCCATCACCATACACAGTTCGCCATATCGAAGAAGTGAAGTTATCCTGCACGGTGGTAGGAGATCCAAAACCAAAGTTGACCTGGTATGTCAACGACAGACCTATTGAACCTATGTCTCCAGATTTTACTATCTATCACGATCAAAGTACTGGATTGGCTGAATTTACCATACACGATGTAAATAAGTACATCAATTCGACAATCAAGTGTGTTGCCGATAATTCTCAGGGCAGGGCAGAAACAGAGTGTCTCCTAACTGAGGCAATGTTGAACGATCCCTTGTCAACCGATGCCAACTATAGCAACATTCTGATACATCAAATAACTAGAGAACAGAACATTTCGACAATAAAAACAAGTCCTAGATTTTCACAAAGAGTTCAGCCTTGCACAGTGGAAGAAGGCCAAACTGTCACTCTGACTGCGATGGTGCATGGTAGACCCAGGCCAATAGTAACTTGGATGAAGGATGATGGCACGGAATTGGTACCCTCGGACAAATATAGTGTCGTGTTTGACGACAGGAAAAATGTTTGTAAATTGCTGATTCATAACTGCAGCGTTGAAGACAGTGGAGAATATTCTTGTATAGCCTACAATCCAACAGGACAATCGACTTGTTCAGCAACTATTTACATATGTCGTAAGTTTGTTTTTTTTTTTTTGATTAATTTGATTTATTGACTAATGGTTGTGTTCTTGCATGCGGTAGTCAAATCAGCAGCCGTAAAAGGTTGAGTTCGCAGCCCAGCCTGCACCACCCTTGTTTATGCAGTGATTTCGCATGCGACTCTCCGAATGTCGGCTAAAATACATAAAAAATTATAATTTTTTTTAAATTGACAATAAGCTTAAGCATTATTTAAATTGCTTTAATTTGATAGCTCCAAAAGACAAATCCACCGATGTGTCCAAAGTATCAGAAAAAAGAACACCAACGTTTCACACAACTCTTCAGCCGAAAACTGAAATCACCATCGGAGAACCAGTGAAGTCAGTTAACCAAACACATTTTAATATTTGCAAAGTATCATCTTTAATTTGTCTTTTAAAGGTTTCAATGCAAGATATTGCGAGACTCAACAACAAGTATAACTTGGTACTTCAATGGTGTCGAAATATCATCCGGACACAACATCAAGGAGGTTGATGGAGACATCGTTTCAACGTTAGTCATCCCGAGTCCAAAACCAGCCAACACTGGCGAATACACATGCAGAGCAAGGAACTTAAATGGCGAATCGAGAACTACAACCTATCTCTTTGTTAAAGGTTTGCTGGTCAAAAACATGGCTTGAGGTTTTTCAAATGTTGAGTTCAGATTTAAAGTATTACATTTTTTGCACATCAGAAGTCTCAAGTATCTCAAGAATGAGCTCTTCTCCACAACCAAAATTCTGCATGCCCATTCTACAAACGCATTCGGAAGCACCTCCAACAGATAAGTACAGCAATAGTTACAACAAGCCTCCGGCATTCTCACTTCCTTTGGTTAATCGCATCACAACCGAAGGTTCGGAAATCTTCTTTGTGGTGAGATTTGAAGGGGAACCTCTTCCAAGCATTCAATGGTTTGCTAATGGTAACCTGGTGACAGAGAAAACCAGTGATTGCAAAATATTGACAGACTTTAATAAAAAAGAAAGCATTTTGTACATCAGAGAGGTATTTGTCGGAGATGAAGGTGAATACACATGCAAAGCAGAAAACATATCTGGAGTCGCATACTCCACCTCTCATTTGTACATCAAAGGTAAAATTTTTCCTCAAATTTTATTTTTAAGATTAAATTAATTAGCGACTTATTTTGTAACAGTGCCTGCAGAATGTGAAGACCAGCCAACTCTTTACGAATCCAAGAAAACCATCGATATAACAGGCAAACCTAGATTCGACGTGGAGCTGACTCTTGTGCCCGATTATGTCAGTGGCGGGAGGCATTCGGTCACCAAACATTTATTTATTGACCAAGTTACAAGTAAATCCCCACAAGTTACAAGCGATGAGTTCGATGTTTGTCGCACCAGTGAAGTTAAGAAATTCGAAAATGAAAGAAATTTTATTGAACAGCCCGATCGGCCTTTTTCAGAAACCATATCAATAGACAGAAGTGATCAATCTGCAAAAACGTTAGAATTCGAAATCATTCACCCGCAGCCTAAAATGAACGCGGAAATATTTGTCAAGAATCTCCAGACGGATAGTAGGACAAGCATAACGTCAGAAGTCGATATTGAATTGGCAAAGATGCCTCAGTTTTCCGAAACTATATCGATTGATTCAAGAGATAGCTTAAGGCAAGTCATTCCAATAGTTAGCCCTCCGGAATTAATCTCACAAGAAGATTCCGAGATAAGAAGATTAACAGTTGAATCCGAGTATGAGCTTGTGCCTGAACCTCTGTTTTCTGAAACAGTCGCCATCGACACCAGCGAGGTGCAGGAGATTCTTTTCGAAGCTTTGCCAACCAGCCAGACATCGGAGATCACTATTCACCAAGATGCATCATTGAAAGGGATAAAGTTGGAGGCTGAAATCATTCTGGTTGAGGAAAAGCCGCAGATATTTTCTGAAACTGTAATGATAGACAAAAGTGAAAGCAGAGATGTTATCTTGGAACTTCCTGAGAAGAGCAAAACATCTGAGATAACAATTCAACAAGAGTCTACACTGCAAGGAATTAAAATGGAGGCCGAGATAATTTTAGAGGAACCAAAAATATATTCAGAAACAGTTTCTGTAGACAAAACAGAAGATAGAACCCTAGAGTTTACTCTTGAAAAAGAAACCAAGTCATCCGAGTTGATAATACATCAACAGAGCATGCTTAAAGGAATGAAAGTCGAAGCGGAAATTCTTCCAGAAAAAAAATTAAGGAGCGAATTGGTGGTCGAAACAGGGCAGGCGCCAAAATTTTTAGTGGAGTTGGTGCCGACGACTGTAATGGATGGAAGTCCAGTTGAATTTATTACCAAGTTAATCGCACGACCCATGCCGAAACACGTTACATGGTATAGAAATGAGAAAAATTGCGAAGATATTGTTCACATCATAACAGACTACAGCGAAGAAACAGGAGAGTCTCATCTCCAAATAGCGGAAGTATTTCCCGAAGACAGCGGTTACTATACCTGTGAGGCCACCAATATTCATGGAACGTCCAAAACAACAGCGTTTCTCACAGTGGCAGGTGAGTGTTTGAGATTTGCTAGTTTTGGCACATTTGCTTTTTTAAGAAGTTTGTTTGATGTCGCAGAGCATTTTTATTTGAAGCAAGTTATTTTAACGCTTTAACTTTGAAAGATGCTTGTTTTTGAAGATGCGTTTGATTACCACAAGCTTTTGTATTTAGTTATTGGGTTGAATTTAAAGTTCCAATTCTGAGTTTATTGTTCCTTAATTAAAAGTTAATGTTTCTTTTTTGGTGAACCTTTAGGGGCTTTAAAGGTAATTTAAAAATAAATGCAGGCGTGCAGGTTAGCCGAATGGGTTACGTGCCTGCATACGACGGTAATGGCAACAGTCGTAATGTGTCGTGTCCGAAACCCAGTCTGCACTGCCGCCAGCGCCCTTGGGAAGGAGCGCTATATAAATGGTTACAGGAAGCGCCTCTGACGCTATGCATATGGCGCTATATAAATGAAGTTACAATAAATCAATCCACAAAAAATTTCAAAATCAAATCACTTTTTTAAGTTAAAAAACACTCTTTTGGTTTTGGCATGCCGGTTTCAAATAAATCCATCTTCCTGCTTTGCATGTCTAACACTTCACACAAAAGAAATATCAAGACATTGCAATTATTTACAGCTTTTGATCACCTGGATTTCTCTAGTGATGAATCTCTCGCTCCACTATCAGATGTTGATGAGTTAGAGCCAATCAAAACGAATATCAAGGATTCAGAAATGAATGATGTCAACATTTCATCCTTAGTGCCTTGCAGGATATTGTCAGAAAGTCTCATTGACCAGAAAGAAAGTGTCTCCATTTTGAATGATAGGTATCTTTCAGATAAAGCGCTTGTCTCACCTGTCTATTACGACAAGACTTCAGACAAAATTGTCACTGTCATTCCCACTCTTGTTAAACAGACTAGCCCCTTAAGAATGTCGCCTGGAATTGTTGAGAATGTAAAGGTGGTTGAGAAAGAAAGCGTTCAGTGTTCCCCACTTCAAGTTATAAACAATTCATCAGTTATCAGGAAACCCACTTCGAATTGTGAAATGCAAAGCATATCATTTCAAATGGAAAATTTGTCTTTATTTGGAAATGAAATTCCACTTTTAGATAGAGTGGATGCTTCATTCGAGACCAACGAAACAAAGTTTGGAAAATTTGGCACCAATGTTGAAAGTAGAATTTGTGAACATAGAGATCTTCAAATATTGGTTGAACATGCAAGTACTTCTCAACGCCAAGTTCAACAAGAGTGGACATTATTTCGTCAAACCTATCCAACATCACTCGAAAACAATTCAACATTTTGTGCGCTGAGCTATACCAGACAAAAAAGCCCCGATGACATTTTCGAAAATGTTGATTTTATCGGGCAAAATATTGACACACACGACTCTCAATTATTACAAACCACCTATTTGCCAAGTTTGATGGAGTCACCATTTCCAGAAAGGCCAAAGACTTTTGCTGAGTTCCAGAGCAAAATCCTCCAACCTGAAAATGTGTTCCATTTAGAAAAAGACTATGCAATTAGCCAGAGTGTGTGCTCTATTGAAGAAACAGCAATGAATAAATCTGAAATAAAAAATACAACTGTTTACAATGCTGGGGTAGTAAAATCTGAAATGAATTTTGAAATCACTTTGGAGTATCAAGAAAACAATCAACCAGAATTGGCTTGCGCACAAACTGCTTTAACAAATCTAGAAAGTAAGACTGAAATAGATCTTGTGCCATACTTAACTAAAGAGAAGACGCCAGATCAATTTATTTGCGAATTTGCAATGCCGATTGATGAAAGATTCACTGTACATGCTGAGGTATCAGTTCCTGAAATGAAATTTAAATATTTGGACGATATCTCTAAGACTAAGGTTACTAGTGAATTGCAACTCGCCAAATTTAATGAAGAAATAGTTTCAGAGACAGTTCGTGATTTAAATACTCAAAGGCTTTCCTATAAAATCGAGGAAAATGATTTTCTTAAGCATATAGAATCACTGAAGCAACCATTTATGACCGTTGTGGACACTTTTGAGCAGCCGTCTGAAATTATATACCAATTAACATCTGGCTATAATATGCCTTTAATGGCATTCAAAGATGAAGTTCAAAGCGAAGTGAATAAACAAACTATTAAAATATCACCAACACAATACACAGGGCAAATCAGTCCAATAAAATCAGTAGAAAGTTTTGAAAACATTTTTGATGTTGAAATATGTAGAGCTAAACATGACCTCTTAACTTCCAAAACATCTTATTCAATCAAAAACGATAAACCAGCTTTGTTGGTTCCAGAACAAAGCTTTACGTTTTGTTCTGAAAAATATTTCGAATGTTCATATCAGGAACAAACACAGCAAGAAAAAGTAAGTGAAGTGACAGAGAAAATTTTGATGACAAAATCACCTCTTCCTCAGAAGGAGCACTATAGGGTGTTAGTGAGAGATTCGAAGATGCAATGCCATAATGTAAGTCATATTGCAAAAGATATCCACATTCCCGAGAGAGCATCACAAGTAATTACATCCGAGAACATCACGGCTGCACCCATCAAGTGCATAACTCCTACGTACATAAAAACGGCCGCTTCAAATGATTACAGAGAAGATGTAAAACTAATTTATGAACTCCCTCAGGAAACACTCAGAGTGAAACATTCAGAGATGGCTCTAGATAAATCAAGTTACACTAAAGAAGTGAGCAGAGCTATTGCTCAAGCCGCCTCAGTCCCCACACAATATGTTGTTGAACCGTTAGTAGGACGTGAATGTTATCCAAATCAAGCCTCTGAATACACAGTTGAGGAAGAGTTGCTTAAAGCATCATATTTTTCTAGGTGTAGTTTTAATACTCTTTTATTGTCCTTCGATTTCAAATCAGAATCATTGGAAAATTTAGTTGAATTTCTGGAAAGGTACACCTTGGACGGGGAGAGAATACCACACCTAGAATTCAAACTGGTAATTCCGAAAAGGCAGCCTTCATTTATTAGAAATCAAATTCTTCTCTTTTCCAAAGAAGATATTTGTCAATTTTTCCAACCAATATCTGAAAAATCGAAAACATCTGTAATTGATCAAAACGTATACTTTGCCTCGAAAGATTCACTCAATAAAATAACGTACGTACAAACTCGAAATTGGTTTAAACAAAGAAGCTTAAGCCCAGAAATCTTAGACAGTGCAACGATTGAAAATCTACATTGTAAGACTGAACACTTCCAATCTATGAACGTAGCAAGGGAAATTCCAAAACCGCAAACACAAGTTAATGTAATTTTTGAGAAATGCAATATTGAAAACTTACTAGAATCTCTTGAAGGGATCCCATCGAATGAAAGCTTAGATATATCTGATACCAAAAGTGACCTTTTAGCTTTAAACATGGGTTATCCAGTTATAAATGATAAACCAATCTTGTTAGCTTCAGACCAAGGCATAACTTTCACTTCTGAAAAATATTTCGAATATTCATATCAAGAACAAACAAAGCATGAAAAAGCAAATGAAGAGACAGAGAAAATTTTGATGACAAAATCACCTCTTCCTCAGAAGGAGCACTATAGGGTGTTAGTGAGAGATTCGAAGATGCAATGCCATAATGTAAGTCATATTGCAAAAGATATCCACATTCCCGAGAGAGCATCACAAGTAATTACATCCGAGAACAGCACGGCTGCACCCATCAAGTGCATAACTCCTACGTACATAAAAACGGCCGCTCCAAATGATTACAGAGAATATGTAAAACTAATTTATGAACTCCCTCAGGAAACACTCAGAGTGAAACATTCAGAGATGGCTCTAGATAAATCAAGTTACACTAAAGAAGTGAGCAGAGCTATTGCTCAAGCCGCCTCAGTCCCCACACAATATGTTGTTGAACCGTTAGTAGGACGTGAATGTTATCCAAATCAAGCCTCTGAATACACAGTTGAGGAAGAGTTGCTTAAAGCATCATATTTTTCTAGGTGTAGTTTTAATACTCTTTTATTGTCCTTCGATTTCAAATCAGAGTCATTGGAAAATTTAGTTGAATTTCTGGAAAGGTACACCTTGGACGGGGAGAGAATACCACACCTAGAATTCAAACTGGTAATTCCGAAAAGGCAGCCTTCATTTATTAGAAATCAAATTCTTCTCTTTTCCAAAGAAGATATTTGTCAATTTTTCCAACCAATATCTGAAAAATCGAAAACATCTGTAATTGATCAAAACGTATACTTTGCCTCGAAAGATTCACTCAATAAAATAACGTACGTACAAACTCGAAATTGGTTTAAACAAAGAAGCTTAAGCCCAGAAATCTTAGACAGTGCAACGATTGAAAATCTACATTGTAAGACTGAACACTTCCAATCTATGAACGTAGCAAGGGAAATTCCAAAACAGCAAACACTAGTTAATTTAATTTTTGAAAAATTTAATTATGAAAGCCTCATCCAGCACGATGTCAGTAAGAGCATATCCAAAATTGATTTGAAATGTGTACCATTTCTTCCAAACATCCAACCCATTCTGTCACTTTCAATTTCTCCATCAAGCAAAGAAGTTGTCTCAATTGATACCACAACCATCTCAACATCTTTATTTCTCCCTCAAACATATACCGCTAATATTGCTTTTAGCAGTTTCTTAAAACTCTCAGTTTGCCTGAAAATTGGCTTAGTGTTCAAAGTTGAGGCCTTGTCTTTATTAGAAACTTATCCTCATGTTGATATCCTTCCTGAATGGCATCTTAACGAAAAGGCCAACATTGATTTCTATGAATCTTCCAAATTTTTGGCCACAAAATTCAAGCCAAAATGTTTTGTCCAAGTTCAAATAATTTATGGAGATATACAACATGGCACTCAAGAAATTCCCTTATTGATGTCTCACCAATGCTATCAAGTTGAGCTGCTCTTTTTTGCAAACTATACTGAAAGCGTTGTTAAACCATATTTTCAAACTTGCACGCAAATCATTAATTTCATGTCTGGAATCTATGAAGAATTCTTTAATAAACTAGGTTAGTTCTAAAATAATGTCTTTTAAAACAAATGCTTTCAAGCTAAATAGTTTATTTTGACTTTTGTATGTTCAATAAACTCTGGTATATGTAGCTGAAGTTTTTTCAAACGATTTGGGTACAAATTTTGTTAAATTTATAAATAAAATTATTTTTTTTAAATTTAGAACACAATTTACATTCCCAGAATCATGTAATTTTTGCATTGTAAAACATCATTTAACCATTTAAAATCCTAAAATCTGATAAAGCTTTAGTTTTGTTCAGTATTAATTCGAACAATTTAACTATTATTAGTTTGACAAGGTCGATTTTACTATAACAAATTGTTTTGTTTTATAAACAGCTTATCAATATTTGGAATCTGAGTCTGAATCAGAGGTCGCCTCAAGCATAACTGTCAAGCAGGAAGAATTAAATAAGAAAGAGCTGGTGGTCCAAAACACTGCAACAAGTAAAGTTATGAACAGAAAAGAATACTTCATTGAACCAGTTGTTGAGACTAACAAATATGACCAGTCACTTCTTGAATACAAAATTCTAGAAACTGATAAAGCATCAAAAGACTTTCAGAGCTCCACTCTATTCGTTAAACCAGAAATCAAGAAAACATTCGCTTTGGTTTCACCACAAACACAACAGTTTGAAGAAGAACAACTAACAAGGACCTCCGACTTCATATTTATTCAAGCACAAACCAGAGATACAGAAAATGTATTTGCTGTAAAACCAAAGAGAAGCATCAACAAAACATATGTCCCAGTCGCCAGGGTTGAACATGAAGTAGAAGAAAATGTCGCTGCTTTGAAAAGCGTTGATAAAGAGAGTGGTATGTTGGTACAAGAAGGCGGAAGAGAAATATGCATGCCAAGGAAAGAAAAAATGATTAATTGGGTAACTCCAAAAGTGGAATTCATTGAAGAAAAAATTGTTTTGGAAGTAGTGGAACTACCAACCCCAGAAAAAGCTCCTAAGAAAGAAGTTATATCAGAACTTGAGAATTCAACAACTAAAAAGAAAGAAGTTTTGGTGACATTTTCTCAAGAATTTCACTCTGAAGGAGAAGAAGATGAATTGTTTGTTGAAGCTCGCGAAAGTTTAGATAAAGTAGAAATAATTCCTTCAGAATTAACAGTTAAAAAACCTGCAAAAACAAGTCACTTCGCAAATGTCACCACTCAGAAAGTTGAACTAGACCTTGAGAAAGTTCAGGCTTTAGTTGACAAACCTGAACACTCCAGTGCAAAATTAGGAACAATCGAACTTACCCTGACTTCTGCTTCCAAGAAACCCGTTACGCTACAGCATGGTGCTTGTCAAAACTTTGATCTCAAACTGGACTATGTTCAAAACTTACATACTTCTGTCAATACAACTTACTGTACAGGTACACTGATTAATTCAAATTTCACACAATCCAATGTGGCATGGCCCCAGCCATCGCTTATCAGATCTATAACTACTGAAACTCAACAGCAGTATGTTAGGGCTTTTACAACCGAAATCAAAACAAGCCACTCTCAGCCAGAACTGATAACTTCTAGACTTAATAAACTGGTTGAAAGCCTGAAGCCATTGAGTCACTCTGCGGCAGTAATAGCAAGTAAGGTGCCCGAAGTGATAAATTTGAGATGGGAATCACCACAGCTTGAAGTAACTTCTGCCTCTGTTTCTAAAACATCAAATCATCTCTTACAAGGTGCTAGCAAAAAGTTGGAGCTAAAACTAGACCATGTTCAAAATTTGCGGACACTCATTGACAAGACTTCATGCTCAGAGACGTTAGTCGGTTCTTGTCTCACACATTCTACTGTTGAACAGCCAAATCCATCGCTTATCAAATCATCAAGCATCGAAACTCGACAACATCACGTTGATTCGTTAACAACTGATGTCAAAGCAAGCCAATGTCGACCAGAACTAATCACTTCCTCTTTCACAAAGTTGGTGGAAAACCTCAAACCAATCAGCCATTCAAGCTCAGTTATAGAAATTAAAAAACCAGAATCAATAAATTTACAAAAAGAATCAAAACTGGGTGAGACCATTTCATTGCCTGAAAATATTGTTGCAAAGTTGATGAGAATAGAAACACTTGAAACCATACTGTATAGAACATCTTTACTTGAATACCTCATGCTGCTAGAAAAGGAACTGTCATTAAAAGCAATCAACTTAGAAAAATTGGCAATGATACTATCTTTCCCAGAGATTGTATCAATCCAAACAGGCTTAGCTGGCGTTGGCGGCAGACCAATAACCAGAGTGTTGACAAACGTTTACTTCTTTAAATTGGAAGATGTGATTGAAAAAGATATGTCTTATGCATCAAGCCTGGCACAAGAATCTATAACAGAATCTCTCTTCAAAATTGCTAATAAGGAAATTCAACCCCTTGCACATAGCTTCAGCCAACTTCACAACAGGAAGGCTGAACAAGCCATATCAGATGCCATTTCAAAAGTTACAAATTTTGTTTGCAAGCCTGAAAACATTGTTACAAAAATCAATTTAACAAAAAAATCGGAAGCTATTTTGTACAGGATTTCGATCAGCGAATATGTCATGCTCCTGGAAAAGGCCCTTGAAATTAAATCGCTCAACATTGACTCACTTGCCGTCATGTTACCTCTTGCAGAATTGATATTGCTTGAAACAGCCAAAGCTCTCCAGAATGAAAGGCCGATCACAAGGACTCAAACCAGCATTTATTTGCTAAAACTTGAAAACGCTCAAGAAAATGAATTCAAATTTGAAAGCTTCTCTTTGAGCTCTGAAGATATTCAGAATGAGATGGTAAACATAACTGAAGAAAAAACTGTTTTTAGCCACAGTTCTTCCATATTTCATCAGAAACAGTTTGAAGAAGCAGTCTTACACGCCATTCAAAAAATTTCTGGAACATACAAAATCCCCGAAAATATTAAATCGGTGACCAATAAGATTCAAAAGGAAGATAAGATTTTATCAAGAGTTACTCCAGTGGAATATGTGTTAATGCTGGAAAAGATTTTAGCATTAAATACCTTAAATTTAGATCACCTTGCACATAACCTGCAGTTGCCAGATATTATTCTATTTCAAACAGATCGAGCCCAATGTACAGAGAGACCACTTTCTAGATCTCAGCCAGACCTGTATTATTTCCAGTTTGAGCAGGCATTCCTTAGAGAAACTGAAAAACCTGCACTTAATATCCAGCCAATTCATATTCCTTTAAATTTAGCTCACACTGATAAAACTGAGAAAACGCCTTTTGGCATTAATCTCGTTTATGATTACATTTTGGAGGACTTCTTGAACGAATATGATAGCACCGACATCAATTCCCTTTGCAACAAAATGCCTGGAAAAATTGAAAGTCCTTTGGATCTGGAGTCATGTAACAAAATGGATAAACCATTAAGTAAAGTGCAACTCATCTTAACCTTACAGGAAGCAGAAAGAATTTCTGATCATAACGGTCAACCTATAGAAAATATACTTGTAAGACCATCAATGCTGATAGAACCAATGGCTCGTAGGGAAAAGTCTTTTAAAAATGTCTTTAAAACATTTGCTGTAGCCATGTTGGCTAAATTCAACTATGAAAATATTTTTGAGCTTCTTTCAGTACCTCAAAAACCTATAAACCTAGACAGGCTTGTTATAGAAGAAAATGCAAGAGACAGAGCTAAGATCAATGAATTGTTAATGCTCCAGAAAGACTTTGTTGATGAAAAATTAGAACAGTCAGAAAAAGTGTCTAACAGTGAAGGCGGACTCAAACCTTTTAAAACAGACGAGGAAAGCGAAGTCTCATTCAAGGAATGGACAATTAAAATAAAACCTGAAAAAATGGAGGAAGAACTGCTTGAAGAATCACATTTTCATGAAGATTGGGAAGTTGTTATGAAAAAGAAGCCTACAACTGAGGAACAAAAGTTTGAGGAATGGACCGTGACAACAAAAACAGATAGAGTTGTGGAAGAAATTTCCAAAGATAACAAAGAAGATTCCTATATATTTGAAGAGTGGGAGGAGGAAACAAAAGTGCCTGAAAAAGAAACTACCTCGATGTTTGAGGAATGGACAGTTACAACGAAATCGAAACCAAACCAGAAAGATGATGTATCTACGTCTGAGGAATGGGAAACTATCGTAAAAACCAAAGTTATCGTTGAAAATGAACTGGAAAAGAAACAAGAATCAGATGAAGAACGGACATCTCTTCATGAAGAATGGGATATCAGCACAAAGACTGAGTTCATTGTAGAAGAGGATGAAATACAAAAGAAACTTTCCAAAGAGAAACTTTCTGAAGACGATCTCACTGAATCCATGTTCGAAGAATGGGAATATAACGCCAAGACTACTTATACCATTGAACAAGATCATCCGGTTGCGGAAACGCAGAAAGAATCAAGTGAAGATGACACATTAAGAAAAGATATGCTTGAAGAATGGGAAACCACTCTTAAAACCCAATACATTCTGGAAAAAGATGTTTCTGGAGAAATAGATTCTGATAATGAAAGCGAAATTTCAACTCAATCACTTTATGAAGAATGGGAATTTACGACGGTTACCAAAACTATAGTAGAGGAAGAATTCCCAATGAAAAGAGAAGTGGTTGAAATTAGGTATCCTCAGAAAAGAGGCACAAATATAGTACTAGGTCATGAAATAATCTCAAAAAATATTGTAGAAGAAAGAAAAGAATTTGATCAAATGGCAGTTATGAGGCAAACTTTCAGAAGGCCTATCTTTGATGAGGAAGTTACTTGCACAAAAGTAATTAAAGGCCGCCCGTTGGTTCTAAGTTGTCATATTAAATCTAACCCAGAAGCCAAAGTCGAATGGTTCAAGGATGGTACCAAAATAAACCACTCCCCATCTTTCACATTGCATTATGAAAATGGTTATTCCACCCTCACGATTACAAAGTTGACGAATAGATACTTTGGGAGATATTCTTGCAGAGCCACAAATGAAGTAGGAATTAATGAATCTAGTATTACTTTAGACAAAGACTTTTTTGGATTCGATTTGGAAGAGATTAATAAAGATTATGATAGAATCACCGAAGAAGAATCGTTTGAAGAAATCAGGGAGACATGGACAAAAATGACGGATTATGATCTTACATATGTTGCAGACACAAATCCAAGAGAACCTTCGTTTGAACTTGAGATCACTTCTGTGACAGTTTTTGACGGATGTGATGCGACCTTAGCTTGCAGAGTATTTGGTTATCCAATTCCATCCATCACATGGTTTTTTAGAGGGAAAAAAATAGAAATGGGTCCTGACTTTTTGATGACGTACAAAGGTGGATATTGCTCCTTAACAATTTCCGAAGTCATGCAGCACGATCAAGGACAATATAAAATCAGAGCAACCAATGAACATGGTACTGCGGAAACATGCATCTACCTTACAGTTCTTGGTGAGTCATTGTATTCTGCAATATTGATAACATTTTTACAGAACAATAAGACGTTTGTTATCTTATTTATAATTATTAGTCTAGAAATAATTTGAGCACATATTTTTTATTTGATTAGATTCATATGAAGTGCAAACATCTACTATCACTACTTCTAAAGACAAAATGGTCAGATTGGAACTGACTGAAGAAGAGATGTACTCTTCTGGAGAAGAAACTATGGATATGTGGTCTGTAGAAGAATGGCTGTTCTATGACTTGACTAACCATTACGCGATCGAGGTCTTCATGAAGAAGGAGCAAAATCAATTGCAGCTGTACAAATATATTCCTTATGATGAAGAATCATTCAGACTGAGAATTTCTTCTGCCAGAGCAGCTTGTTAGAATTTTGCAATTTGTTGATGTAAACTTGTAGTTAATTTATCGATAGTAATGCATTGTTTCATTTGCAGTGCTTGATACTCATCCATATCGATTCCCAGTTATAATAAAAGAGCTTCCAATTGTCGAAATCCTTGAAAAGAAAAAAGCGGTTTTGGAGTGTGTAGTTGAGGCGTGTCCAGAACCAGAAATCACTTGGTTCAAAGTGAGAAAACATTTTAGATATATCTTTAGAGCAATATTAACAACCATAATGTGTTAAACATCTTAACGTCTACTCAATTAATTTTTCAGAATGGAAAAATAATAACATCGAACGATCATGTCAAGATCACTTTCGCCAACAACGTTTGCACACTCACCATTGACGAAGTGAACTTACACGATGAAGCAGAATACAAATGCGAAGCCAAGAATGAATTCGGATCTTCCTTCACCTGGGGTCAGATCTACGTCGAAAGTTCGTAAAGTTATTCTTCCCTATTTGTGATAAGATCAACATTTAAGATCATCCATATAATTGGTCATAGGTGGGAGTCGGAGATTCCATAATGCACAAAATTGATGCAAAGCCATTGGCATTCTCGAGGCTTTTTAAGACAAAACCATTTTCATTAACCCATTTTCTCGTAATTCATGGTATTATGGGTCATTATGGGATATGGCTCCCACTTATGGGATATGAGATCATCTTCACCAGATTCTTTGCTCCACTATGTCATTCTACTCATCCATAGAACCATTATTAGTCTGTATTTATTAATAATTCGATTGCATTTATCCAAATTATTTTCAAGTGTTATTATTTAATTACCACAGCTGTTCAGCTAAGGTGGGGTCGTATAAAGAACTTCAGGGTCGTCAGAAAGAAGTCTCTTTAGCCAGTCGGCTGATCTTCAAGGACCTTATCGCTTAGAATTTTTTTAGTTGAACCATTCTTTGGAATATTCTAGAAACAATTCTTACTTACATACGAACTGTTATTGCAGCTTTATAGATGGGCGGAAAAGGTTGTGGTATTAGGCTTTACAACATAAATTCGTAGTATACTATTATTTTGTTGTTAATGGTTTTGTGATTTGCATGCCTCATTTCACTTTATATTAATCATGACGTGATGGCTCTAAAGCTAAAGTCGACAGGAAGTTACTTTGAACAAATCTGATCAAGCTTTATTGGTTGATTCAATAGTGTTCATGAACTTGAATGTCATGTTCTTTCCTGGAAGTTCGCAACAGGTAGTATACCTTATGTGTTATAAGACTATTAATACTACCAATACCCATTCTCCACTCGAAACAAGGAATTGGAACTTAACTTTTATTTAAACACTAAAGAATTTCGATACTTCTCAACATCAACCGCAGCCCGCTTTCTCGAGCTCCTATTTATACATAGCGGAATTAATTATTATTATTCAACAAATCATAGCAAATTCTCATCGAATCAGAATTTGCTAATGTATGTCAGTCCGGATTTTCACCCCGCCTACAAGATGATTGATCAATTAGTTCTTAAACTAATAATGGCAATCTCTGCGTGTAATGGAATAATAATAATGATTATCATAAACAAGTAATCTAATGTCTAAACGCACTCGAGCTCTACATCATCTTATTAAAAATATGGAAGTCATGTCTGGTTGTCTTCAACCCAACCAGGACAAAGAACAAATAATACGTATTGACAGATCCATACGGGAATATCTGTTAACCAAATTGGTCAGCCTATTGTTGAAAGAATGACAAATCCATTATACCTTTCCGGTGTAGGGCAATTCGTCGCAGATAACATATTTATTTGATTAAAAATGTGCCGTTTTTATATTTGTCTAAATTAATTATAACCATATAATTACTACTAGAAAATGTTTATTATGCTTACTATTAGAATAATATATACTGTATTTATATCAATAAGTATTGTAAAGTTTCTTCAAAGTTATGTAAAGAATTAGTATTAAGTAAAGTATAATACCACATAAAATAATGTTATAATCAGGAACCACAAATTCGCAAATGGGACAATTCCGTTTATTTCGACGCTACTGCAACGTTATAATAAGGCAATCAGTGATGGGTAGTGTTTCAAATCACATAAACATATGAACACAATTCCTTCAATTTTTGCAGTTCATTATATTTCTCCAGTATTTTCTAAATAACAGGTTCAAAATATTATTTAGAATCCCAACGTGTACATTATCCTCATCACAAGTTGCTTGTGAGAGGTGGTTTTCAAAATTGAAATATTATGAACAGATTAAGAAATTTTCTGAGCCAGTCAACTTTACAATCATTCATGCTGATGTCTTGTGAGAAGGATCTTCTTCCAAGAATCAATAACAACGAAATCGTTGATGTTTTAGCATCGACTAGTGAAACGATGAAAAAGCTGTTAAACTGGTTAATAGTGAATAGAAATTTCAGACCCTAGTGTTTCTAATGTTTAAGTTGTTAAAACTAGAAGTTATTTAACTGTTTAAAGTTGTTTTGCATAATAACGAATTTGAACATGTAATAAATAAAAAGTTTCTTGCAATTTAAAGTAGTGTTTTTGAACTTTAAAGTTTCATTATTATATATGAAGCAATTATAGAAAGTAAAGAAAATTATATAAAAATTAAATTAAAAATAAGTAAAATATTAAATTATTGAAAAAATTTATATGAAACCAAAAATGAAGTGGGCCGCCACGACTAAATTTCCCGGACCGGTTTTTAAAGCCAGTCCGACCCTGGCTGCAATTGATTATTTTGCCAGACTATGCTGATGCGAATGCTCATAATAAGAGAATGTAGTTAAAAATTGTTTTTACATAACATCTATAATTTCATTTATTGTTAATGGATCATTACAAATGAATAGAGTATTTTTATAAATTATTTAGTTAACTTGAGCTTTCTATCATTTGCAACTCCCAGCTTCTCTTCCAAATAGCAATTATGAAGCTTCATCACAAGTGTACTAGTCAATAGAGAACCAGTTTCTCCAAGGAATCACCAAGTCACCTATTTATTCACTTGATACTTCAAAGTATTGAGTATTTCTGATCACCTATTTGATACACTCCATGCATAACTTTATTTTATAGAAGTAGTTTATAACCAGTGTTTCACCTCAGGCAACCATATTTTTATATCTAGTAAAACATTTTGTCTTAATAGCTAGTTTAGTTTTGTTTTTCGAATATGTATTAATCGATATGATGGAAAATACTCTGCCTAGAAGTTTAAGCTGCTATCTTAGGACTAGTAAGAATTGAAAAAGTTACTTTTGGCAATAGCTGAATCAAAATCCTAACTAAAAAAACCTAACAAAATACTAAATCACTCGACAATCGAAAAAAAATTAGGAGTTGCAATGAAATTGTCTGTGAGCAGCCTATTCGCGCATTGAGAAAATCCTATCAATTTGTGCAAGGTAGGCCAATAATAATCGAACCCCATCCCAAATGAACATGTTGGTGTAATTCAGGTGGAATGAAATAATCGAAATTATCCTCAAATCATGATCAAATTAATTCATTAAATTAATTAAATCAATTATTCTAAAAATAACTTGACAATCAGAAATATTGAAAATGGCCAATATTTTAACGACTTCAAACATTCCAAATGTGTATATAATATAATCTTATTTTGATTTTTCAGGTCCGCATAAAAGCATTGAAGATTTTTTAATTTTTGTATAAAAATAGAATTTATTTATTATTCGGAAGACTTTGCTTATTTTAATATACCGTGGAGTTTAAATTTTGTTGTGATATTAAATTTTATCACAGTTTTGAGTTGGTCATAATAGTTCCTGTTAGCGAGCAACAAATATCGACAAAATATTTAGTAAACATTTTTTGGAGTTGGAAAAAACTTTCCTTTGTGTCCCCCACTATTTTGCCTTCGGTACGTCCCTGGGCAGCCCCTTTGATAAACATGAGATAATCATTTTTTATGGGTTTTGTCTAAAGCCAGGGGCCCCATACTCAAATTACATCCCTGCTTGAGATATCCACAAAATCAAAACAAATTTAAACAGAAATTATACTTTATTTAAAATAAAATAAATTTTAAAATTCAAGCTATTAAATAAATAAAATCGGCCGAAACTTTCAAACCATTCCAAAATAGTCGGAAGCTACACGTAGTGCTTGCAACAGTTTCCATTTCAGTGCCTCTTTACTGGTGTACATGGGAATAATCAAGGTATTTGTACAAGTCATTGCTTTTGGCAAATACCTGTTGGGATTGTCCACAGTTTTAAAGGTGTCAATTGTTAACCTCGGTTTTAAAGAGATCAATCCTCCAACAGGTAAGTTCGGCGAGCCGGTGACGAATTTTAGGAATAGTTTCTGTTCCTTGGCGGAAAAACACGATAAAACTTCAAACAAATAATGACTGACAGGACATTCTAGTCTCAGATTTTTGCCAAAGGCAACAAATTGCTTGAGATCATCTAATGACCATTTACCAACTTCCTCGCCACACAGCATACTTTCCAGATCCTCGGGAAAGATGCTGGTTAAGTTATCCTTTGGCAACACCGATGTGAATCCTTCTCGCAGGCATTCTAATTTTTCCTGTGGACCTTTGTAGAGGAACCACCAAATCAGCGACTCAAGATATCCTAAAATGTTGCTTGCAGAAAGGTATGTATTAGCTCCTCCTTTGAACATTTCGATATCAGGGAATCCAGGAAGAGTAAAATTTATACAAATATCTTCAAATGAACATCCGTCATACTTTAAATCAGATAACGCATGTTGTTGTTCTTCGGAGGTTAGAGTGATATCGTTCTTAATCCTTAATACCTCCTTCATAATTTCCACCAACCTATCGACATGACTAGTCAACGATGGCATAACACATTTGAGATCGCTCAAATTAAAATCTACAGCTCCTCCTATCAGATATTTATACAAAAGAGGGCTAAAATTTATATTCATTAACCTCCCATCCAACAGAGCTTTTGCCGTTAAAATTCCGGTTGTTTTTAAAATAGTTTTCGACTTTGTATCCAGGCTCTTGCATGGCGATGGAAAAAGCCCACAAGAAGAATTAACGTAATTGATACCATCCGATGACAACTGAGATTCACCAATCCAAAGATTCATGTCATATCTTTGAATATCCATGGAAAATTTTGTATAAAAATCATTCGTATGACCGGTCCCTGTTCCTGTTTCATTGGCAAACTTAAAAAACCAATTTGAATTTGTGTTTTCAGTTGAAAGAATTTTTCCAACAATTTCCAAAGTGTCACTTCTTGAAACAGTGAAAGTCATTTTATCAATTAGCTGTCGCCCTAAACGACGTGGTTTCAAAACTTTAGAATTCCACCATTCTTGTCGCAATTCAATTTTAAACAGAAACGGATAACATTGGAATAACGTCTTGGTCCATAGAATCTTTTCTATATCCTGGATGTTGATGCCTGTTATATGGAAGGCAGAATCTGGAACTATTTGTCGGCTCGTGAGAATGCCAAACAAACTTCCCCACTGTTGATTGACTTTATACAAGATGGAAATTATCCTTATTGCTTGTATAAGATTGGTCGTATAGAATTCTAGTGGGCATTTTGAAGGCCCGATCAAACTGAGCAGAGCCGGGTATCTATATATTTCCAAATAGATTTCATTCGGATTTGTAGGAGTAATGAACTGGTACGATTCCAGGTCATGATCAAACCCATGGTCTTTATGTTTCGGTCGAAGATGATCGATAATTTGAACAAAATAACGAACTACTGCCTTGTATGATTCGCTCATCTCGATTGTAACTGTGGAACCAATACACACTTCATCCTTGGGAATACCAAGAATAACTCTCACCAAGGTTTTCAGCCGTTCCAACCTTTGCTTGTAATCTTCATCAGAAATGTTTTTTCCATCTTCCAGAGGTGGTATTATAAACCTCACAACATGTTCCGCTACTTTTGTGTTAATGAATTCCCTGCGTGGACCCCTCATAATATCAACAAGGACCTTCATTGATTCATATTCTTTTTCCCGATCCGAATGCGTTTTGAGAGCTACACTGCTTGCTGCCAAAACATTGCTCCATGAATTTTTAACTTCCATGTTATGATGTGTTGTGTTTAAGGATCAGATTTCTAATGCAATGCAATTCTATTAGATTAGTTATTGCTTGTGAAGAGCAAATAAGTAGTATGAGGTATTGGTAGAAGATTCTGAATATGTTTTCATAAATGAATAAATTTAATGATTTTAATGATTTTGTTAATTTTTTTATATTTTTTAATGGTTAATACAATTTTTAAAATTTAATAATATTTTTTTTTAATAATTTTTTGTTTAAGGTTTTATCAAATTACTAGATGTTATACCCGGCATTGCTCGTTCCATCTCTGAAATTAATTTTGAACAGGACGTCTTCTGGGGTAGTGCGCCCGCATGGCCTAATGGTTAAGGCTGCGCCCCTCACGATGTCAGCGCGGATTCGAACCCCGCTGCTGGAACACCGTCCTTATCTATGCTATGCAACGGACGTTAATAAATCATAATCTTTTGGGGGAAACTTCATGGATCAGCAACCCTCACGTGGCTTACAGCGATTCATTTAGCTCAGTCTATTCATAAAATTTAATTGTTAGTTTTGTGTGATTCGTTCTACTTATGAATTTAAGGCTCTTTCATGTTAATTATTGTAACACTGATGATTAAAAAAAAAATTATTTAAATTGCTGCAATCAGGCTTGGACTGGGCCGCCGGGACACCGGGAATTTGCCGCCAATTGCCAAAAGAAAGTTATTATATTTTGAGTTTTAACTGAAATTACCGTTGATTATAGGATAGCTTCAAATAATAGTTTGTATTAAAAATAACCAAACTGAAACAGCAAAATCATTACATAAGGAGTCTAAATATAATTATATAATAAGCTTCCGACATCAATGGTTATAATATGTTAATTTTAATGCAAAATTATATTATTTTTTAATAATTTTTTAATGATAGTGTAATAGCTATAGTCAATTGTACATCAGCGACTGGAAAAGGAATGTGTGAATGGTTTGTGGCGTCTTTGAAAAATTATGCAATAGATGTAATTAAATGTATTGGCAATTCCACCGATGGTGCGTCTAATATGCAAGATCAATACAATGGATTCAATACCTGGTTAAATACAGTTTCTCTAGACCGGATTCATGTTTGGTGTTATGCCCATGTCTTAAATTTGGTAATGTGTGACATCTCTAAAAAAGCGGTTGAAGTTGTTATTTTATTTGGGGTTTTAAACACATGTGCAGTATTTCTTCTGGAATCATATTTACGATTCAATGTTTGGCGTTAATTTAGAAAATTGAAATACGTATCTGTAATTGGTGGAACCCGTTGGTGGGCAAAAGACAGAGCTCTTGCTAAAATATTTGGAAATTCATCAAACCTTCCAATCAAGAAACACAAGTTATCGATTTTTGTACATTGACATGCTACAAACATTTCATGTTATTTCTACATCAAAGAAATTCAGTAATGATGTCCGATACAGAGCAAAAGCTCTGTTAGATTCATTGACAAGTTTTGAATTTTAACGGCACAATTGTTTTTGAAAATATTTGAACACACAACGCCATTATCGGAATATTTGCAAACAACTGGAATGGATATACTACGAGCCTATAAGATGGTTCAAGACTGTATCAATGGATTAAGTAATCAGTTTATCAAAGTGGATATAAATTTTGATTCCATTTTTCATGCAGCTTCAAAATTTTCAAACAGTGAACTAGAAAAAAGAAATCTCGACATTGAAGTGCAGACTGTTTTGAAAGAAAAAAGAATTATAGCCAAACAACCACTTGAAAGTGCGAAAGATAAATTTCGTGTCAATGTTCACAACATGGTTATGGATCAAGTAATTAATAGAGATTCTCTGAGCATGGTAGTCTTTACGCTGATTTATCTTGTTTAAATCCAAGAAATTTTGTAGAAATTTTGAAAAGAATGCCTAGTGATGCAATACAGAACCTGAGTGGGTTGGTCAAAAAATTTGATGATACTGTAACAAAAGATCAGCTTCAAACTGAATTATTGGATTTTACAAGGAAATGGGAAAATTTTCAAACCATCTTGAAGATGATCATAATTTGATCTTTGAAATGGAAGTATCGGACACAGATAATATTACTTGTAAATATCTTTACCATCCCAACAGTTGAAAACAACAACAACAACCGAAATAAATGCAAATTTTGCAAAACATGTATTATTTGTTGTTATTATTGTTCTCCAGAAGTTTAATTTGCATAGTCTTGCTTATTCAAATTTGTATCTGGCTTACAAATTTGTGTTGACATCCTCATCACAAGTTGCTTGTGAGAGGTCGTTTTCAAAATTGAAATATTTTGAACAGATTAAGAAATTTACTGAGCCAGTCAACTTTACAATTATTCATGCTGATGTCTTGTGAGAAGAATCTTCTTCCAAGAATCAATAACAATGAAATAATTGATGTGTTAGCATCGACTAGTGAAACGATGAAAAAGCTGTTATAATAGTTAATAGTGAATAGAAATTTTAGACCCTAGTTTTTGTAAATATATAAAAATTAAATTAAATTAAAAATAAGTAAAAATATTAAATTATTGAAAAAATTTGTATGAAACTAATGGGCCGCCATAACCAAATTTCCCGGACCTGTTTTTTAAGCCGTTAAGCCAGTCCGACCCTGGTTGACGCTCGGGAAAAGACCGACCTGGATAGACAGGTGGCATCTCGGGGAGATAAGGTCGCGAGTGGGTTAGCTCCCCAATCGCGATAAAAACCAACGCCGCTACTACTTCATTCACGAATATATGCCCCCATGGTCCCAGCCGAGGGGGAGAATGACGGACCATCAACGGACTCAATTATTAACGACCTTGCTTTCAACGGACTTTCGATGAATTTGTGAATAACGCCCCGGACAATGGCGTGCATGAAGGTTAACAAAAGGTTGACATTAGAAGATGTACGTGTGGAAGAGTTCTCGCAACCAAGAGAGGGCTCAAAGTCCATCCAAAAACAAAATCAACTTGAGGGTGTGGGGCATCGAGACAGCTGTACTATTGCTAAGTTGCAGATAGGTAAAAAGCTGGACCACGCCAGACCAGAGTCACACCACAGTTTCCAGTGTGTTCGAGTCTCAAGGACAAGACCCCCAAGAGGCAGGATAAGGTTCTCTCGAGGAAACGACAAGAAAGGCTGGTCAGGACTGGATGAGGAACTTAAGCAAGGACTCAAGAAAAGCCTGAAAGATGGATCAGTGAAATCCTTCAGTGACTTCATCTAAAACAAGTGCATCAGGAGATTTGGGGTCGTACCTGTCAAACGACCCCAGGAAATGAAGGACTCCAGGCGACAGCGCGAACTCTCGGCTCCTCAAAGGCGAAAAGAAAGGCTATGACAAGGATGTCTGAGGCCGCTAAAGCTGCTTCATTCTGGATCTGGCACATGAAGAGCCAGAAGAAATCTTAAGAAGCCACTACATGCAACCTGGAAAAGGCCCGCGGTCGAGTCCCGAAAATCTCCAGCCGCCGCTACAAAGAAATTATAAGGCCCAGTTTGCATATATTAAGGCGGTTTAAAGAAGCCACTGAGAGCTTTCATGACTGCTGTAGGCAAACTGGGGTGGAGGCGATCGACATAACAAGGCCAATGAGAGCCCCGCATAGTTGAAGTTTGCAGGTGACAAACAGACAGCATGCGACATGAAGAACGCAT
Organism: Whitmania pigra; assembly: GCA_021613335.1. Classification (NCBI taxonomy): domain Eukaryota; kingdom Metazoa; phylum Annelida; class Clitellata; order Hirudinida; family Haemopidae; genus Whitmania; species Whitmania pigra. The sequence continues at coordinate 233,826 of JAJTWR010000254.1, read as the reverse complement.
TGAGAGCTTTCGCAATCGCTTCAATGGAGCAGCCGTGACTGGCATAACAAGGCCAACGGTTTGCTTGGAAGACTGCTGCTTTTGCGGCCTCACACACTTGTCGTAACTGTAGGTTAATTGCTCTCGAATGAGATCTGGAAAAAAATCTATATCTGTTCGCTCCACAAGAAGTGACAATCATTTCATAATCTCAGGATTTCGATAACTATGATTAATGTACAAACGTAATTAATTTAAGCATCATTTAAAAAATCACTTTCATATTAAGTGTTGCTACTATCCAAAATTGACCAATCTAAAAACTAATTGATATAACAAATTCTTACATAAAGTATCCTTTTGGCCCGAGCAATGCCTTTATCTAGAAATAATTTTAGCACAAATTCTTTTGTTAAATTAGATTCATATAAAGTGCAAACATCATTTTTGTAAAACAAAATTGCCTTTTCAAGATAAAACAACAGTCATTAATCTTCATTAGACGCTTTGCTCCACTAAGTCATTCTACTCAACATTAGAACCATTAATAACATTTAATCATTGATCATTTGACTGCATTTATCAGTTCCAAATTATTTTCAAGTGTTATTATTTAATTACCACAGTTGTTCAGCTAAGGTGGGGCCTCATAAAGAACCTCAGGGTCGTCAGAAAGAAGTCTTTAGCCGTTCTGCTGATTTTCAAGGACCTTATCGCTTAGCATTTAGTTAGCATTAGTTGAGTCATTCTTTGGAATATCATAGAAACAATTCTTAATTGCAGACGAAAAGTTTTGGTGTTAGACTTTACAACACAAATTCTTAGTATACATTTTGTTGTTAATAGTTTTATGATTAAGTGCCTTATTTCACCTCACAATCATGACATGGGGGCTAAAGCCGACACAGCGATTTTGAACAAATCTGATCAAGCTTTATTGGTTGATTCAATAATGTTCATGAACAAGAACAAACAAAACATGTTGACAGAACCATACGGGAATATTTGTTAACAAAATTGGTGCAGCCTATTCTTGAAAGAATGACAAATCCAATATATCTTTCTCCTGAAAAAAATACAAAAGCTTTATAAACACTTCATATTAAAAATTCTACCTCCTAGACATTTAGATATTATTTGAACATAATTCCCTCGATTTTTGCAGTTCACTTATTGTCATTTCGTTTATTTTCAGATTAACAGCATGGGCAATCATGACGGACCCAGGCGGAAGAAGTACAATTCAGCCCTTCTGACAAATGCAGAACAGAAAGTTTCTTGCCTGTTATTTCAGTTTATAGCTTCTCTCGATCAATGTCTGTAAGCACATAAAGAGATATTAGGCCAATTCAGCTTTTTTAGCCATCTGAAAGAACTGTCACCAGATGTGCAGAGAAACTCGTCAGGTCTTATCCAGATGACTTCGACATTACATTTATTGATGAACTGAGTCTGTTTGAAGCATTTGCCAATGTTTTCACAGATGGGGACTCAGAAGATATCAGCACTGAGCTTTTCCTTTACAAACTTGTCATAGATAAGGGTGTGCAAATTAATTGAAAACCGATTATGAACATCCATGAAGCAGACACGACTTGTAAATTTATCACGAGCATCAAGTCAGATACACTGCTTGAATTGGACTTCAGTGGCATCATCAGCGACCTCTGATTTTAACCATATTTACTTGTTACTTATACTATACATTTTCATGGAAAATCAAATTATTATAACTGAATTTCTCTCAAATTTTGATCTCACATGAGCAAAAAAATTTGGTTTGTGGTCTACCAGATGAATATGAAACATTAATAACAGCTCTAGAAGCTAGAGAAGAAGATGAACTCACTCTAGAATATGTTAAAAACAAGCTTGTTGATGCATACAAAAGAAAGAATGATTGTGATGCTGACTCAACTGAATCCAAAACAGAAACAGCTTTGTACTCAGGTTACTTCAGATCGGGTAATCAAATGAACAATCGATACGAAAAAATAAAGAACAAGAAACAAGAACCTGTTTTGTGTGCAAGAAACCAGAACATTTGAAAAAGAACTGTCGTGTATGGAAAGCAAGACTAGAGCAAAATCGTGGCGAACAACCAAAGTCAAGACACAAAGTGAAAAGTGTTTGACATCCGAACTGACTGGATCAGATGATGATGACGACAGTCATGGTTGTTTCACAATTGGTATTGGTACAACAACAAGTGACTGGTTTATAGACTCTGGAGACACATATGACCTGAATTTCTTCACAGTGCTTGATCAGACAAAGACTGATAAAATCTACTTTGCAAAAGGTTCATCAATTAATGCTGATGGAATAGGTGATGGTTACCTAAACTGTTTGTTAAATGATGGTAAAATACATAGAGTTAAAATCAAAAGTGTCTTGTATGTGCCAACCTTAACTGGCAGTTTATTATCAGTAAAGAAAGTGACAAGTGAAAATAGAAAAGAAGAGTTTGCTAGAAATCAGTGTTTTATAAAAGACAACAATAGAATATTAGCAGTTGGAAAGCTCGAGGGTGGACTTTATAAGCTATCATGCAGGAATAATTCAACATTTGCTTGTGTGGCTAAGTCTGAAGTAAAGCATCAGGAATGCATTCATTTGTGGCACAGACGTTTAGGGCATCGGGATCCAAATGCCATAAAACAAATCATTACAGAAGAAATTGCCACAGAAATTCACATTAATGAGTGTAGTGTCATGATGAAATGTGATCATTGTGTAAAGGGTAAATCTACACTGAAATCATATCCCAAGATGAGTGAACACTGCTCAAAGCAACCACTAGACCTGATTCATAGTGACGTATGTGGTCCAATGAAAACACAAACACTCAAAAAGAACAAATATATGGTGACATTTATTGCTACACAATGTGCTATCTCATTAATAAGAAAGATGAAGTAGCAGACAAATATCAAGAATTTGTTGCAGAAGTGAGTAATAAATTTCAAAGAAAACCAAAAGTTTTAAGGTCTGACAATGGCGGTGAATATACTGGAAATAAGCAGATTGCTTATCTGAAGCAGGAAGGCATTCGTCTGCAAACAAGTGCACCATACTCTCCAGCCCAGAATGGAGTAGCAGAACGGAAGAATCGATCTATTGTTGAAATGGCAAGGTGCATGTTGTTAGATGCTGGATTGTCACAACAATATTGGGGTGAAGCAGTAATGACAGCAGTGTATTTGCAAAACAGATTACCGACAACGGCAACGAACAAGTCTCCTTTCGAATTATGGAATGGAGAAAAGCCAGATTTGTCATACATTAAAATATTTGGTTGCAAAGCATTTGCATACATTCCAAAAGAAAAGAGATCAAATTGAATAATGAAAGTCAAGGGGGCTTGCTCTGAGAACCCATAGAAAAGTCCTGTTGCAAACGAGACTTCCATTTGGTATCAGTTCTACCCCAAGATACTTTCAGGAGATAATGGATCAGTTGATTGGTGATTTGGAAGGTGTTGTGTGTTGCAGTATAGCTTGATGGCATCCTAGTTAGTGGAACCACTGCAGAAGATCACATGAATAATCTCAGATGCACACTGCAAAGACTTCAAAACAAACGATTAAGGTGCAATCTAAAGAAATGTGTTTTTGCAGAACCATCAGTCAAGTGTCTAGGTCACATCATCTCTAAAGACAGTAAAAACAAAGGAGGCCAGTTGGACTCCAGACATGGGACACTTGGTACTAGTACTTGTACTTGGACTTCAAGTACTTGTTCCCATTTTATTGAAAAGCATGTTTATTGACTTTTATTTGCTTTGTTGGACTTGTGAAATAAGTTACTTCCTATTCAGGTTGTTTGACGTTGGCACAATTTTCAACCAATTAAATTCCATCGTTTAATGTACGAGAATTTTGCATATAACTCAACTTCTTTCTTCAATCGTTTTGTGCACATAATCAGTGGCGTAGCCAGGGTCGGTGTCACCCCTCAAGACTTTGCCCATAAGCCTTAAGTTGGTAGCCAAAAATCTAACAAGCAAAACATGTTTTCAGCTTCTCGGTGGAAGATAACCTGTTTTTGCTGTTCGGTTTTGCTGACAAGGTAAAAAAAGGTTTACTTCATAAAAGGAAAGGATTAAGATTTTGGTGTCATCCGAGTGAAATCTGAACGACCCGCCACCCCCAGTGACGCCCATGCATATGATGGTCGTTTTAGGGTATGGTTGGAGAAATCACGGGAAATTTAATAATTAATAATAATAATAATTTTTTAGCATATTATCTCATAGACGGGAATTATTTTATTAATATTTCAGTATTACAGAGATACCTAGCTTCTTTTCATATCTTCTTAAAAAGTTTACTTCAGAAAGTTTTCAACGAGGCCACGTTCGAAAAATTGTCATGAAAAGGAAACATCAAGCCACGGTACAAAACACTAAAGATGATAGAATTGTCGTGAATAAACGTTCGATTACAAATGTTAAATTTGGCGTTATAGTGCGGTAGCATACGGTAGCTGTTGTAACATGCGTGTTAATTCTAAATATTTCATTAAAATTGAAATGTAGGTGTTGTGCCCGCGTGTACAATTGGCGGACTATTTTTAGTTGTGATCTGTTCCAGTTTTTTTTATTGATTGTTACGAGTTGAGTTTCAAGCGCGGTTCTTTTCCGTTCGATTAAATGATATTCCTTTTTGTTCAGTTGCGTGTTGTCTGCTTTCAAATTCAACTTACAAATGCAACAGTAGGTTTCTTAGGTTTGGCCCGCCGGCATACTGAAATTATCTTGCCCGCGGTGCTATTTGAGTTTGACCTATATATAGGGTTGGATGTATTGTTTAGACCAGGTATGGGTATAGGGTATATATATACCTATATATATATATATATATCGGTAGATATGTATTGTAGGGTTGGATATATTGTTTAGACATACATACATACTGTATATATGTATATACATTTTTCAGGTATTTTTTCAAAATGTCATTTTCAAAATTTCAAAAATACCTTATTCATTATGAAAATCTTACTTTTTGATCCTTTACTAAGTTGTTTTCAACCATTTGATGAACAAGAATTTCTCCATAAATATTTCCAAAAAACACTGAGCTGGATTTGTGAGCATAATTTAGGCAAGTAAAAACATTTGTTGTTGTATCCTCCAGGCGATGAATGAAAATTGGATCTAGCCTTCGTTTCATTACGTAAAATTTTTATTTTAGTAATTTACGGGTCAGATCAAATGAACTCAATCAATTTTATAAAATTCCCACAAAGAATTTCCAACAAAAATTTATTTTACACAATTTGAATTTTTCTGAATTTAAAAGCTTATAATGCATAAACCATCGAACGTATTTGGGTTAAACTTTTCTTATATTTAGACTATGATAGTATAAACAAATTGACAAAATATTATTGATTAAATATATTTGGTTTTCAAAATATTTAATTTCAAAAAATGAAATTCTTACAAATATTTTCTGAGCTGCATTTTCCAAAAACCATGAATCACGAAATATTAATTTGTATATTATTTAATAGGTTAATTTTAGGCAAACAAATCTCCTAAATATAAATGCTCTATCTCATTTACAACATTAGTTATGAAACATTACGCGTGGCCGATTTTCGAAAAAATCAAAATTAGAAAAGTAGGGTGACCATGTAAAAATAGCAATATTTTCTAAGATATTGGTCATATCTAACCATTACTTTGTATTTCCGAATTATACAGACCATTATATCAAAATATAATTTTTTTTAGATACTTTGGTGGGAGGTGCCTACTGACAGGGTTGCTAACCGATACTCATTTCAAAAAGTATTGGTATTGCCAAAGTATTGCTAAAAGTATTGGTATTGTCAATAAAATTTACCATTTATAAATAGACGCATAAATAGTAACATTTCAAAATGTTCATTCGTCATATTCCCTGGTAGTGGTCAAAATATTTTCATTTTAAATACTTTGGCGGGAGCCACACACTGGGATTAGTGGGCAGATTTAGGGCTGGGGGCACAGAGATACTAACATGTTTGTCAGAATTGGTAAGTTATTGAAATAATTTAAACACATTTTAAAACTAAAATGAAGTTTTTAAATTTTAATTAAAATGTTTATTTTATAATAGATTTACTTAATTTTTCTCATAATTTCCTAGTGACGGTATGGGCCACCTAAATTCTCACCCAGTGAGAATAATCTCTCCACTGCTGCTATAATATATGCTATATATATAACTTTTTATGTTTGGATATCGATTGAGATTCGATTACTCTGAAGTTGTGACGGCCAAATATTCGTTGACTCCTTTATCAACAACATCTAATCGCTGCCTCTTACTGGAAAAAATAGCTTGGAAAGCTATTATAGAAAAAAGTATTGGTGCGGAGTATAGCTAGCCAAAAAGTATCGGCGATACTCATTTCGATACTGACGCCCAAACGTTTCGGCGATACCAATACTGCGATATTAACAACCCTGCTTGCTGAGTTCATATGATCTGACCTTTACAGAAAAATACTAAGTTATTTCATAAATAAGGTAATATCTTATCAACACTTGAAAGCTTCAAAATTTAATTTGCTAATATTTAAACAACTAAAATATGATAAAACATACTTATTTGACAGAAGATCCCACATTTGTAATTCTGTTCCAAATACGCAAAGAAGAATCCCATACCTGTTAGGGCACCAGGCCAGATCAAAAGCGGGACTCTGCATAAAAAATCTTAATAAAATCTCCTCCAATGACATGAAGAGGTTATTCATCAATCTTTAGTAATCACAAAAACGTATTAAAAATTAGACTGAAATGGGACAATAACTTTTACTTGGCTCTTACAATATTTCAAGCCCCTTTATACTAACTGAAACTGAACAAGGGTTCATGTCAATGCGAAACAATGTCATAAAGGGTTACGTCAATGCATGGCAATGTCATGAAGGGTTATGTCAATGCCGTCAACGTTTTCATGTAAGTCAAGCACAATTAAAGATCACAATTAATTGATATGACTTAATGAAAATATTTTGTCACATTTGGTGGGTTAATCGGCAGAAGGTCGTGCAGAGCCTTGCTTCGGTCTTGATGCCAGATTTTTATGGTCATATCAGCACTGCAACTTGCAAATATATCAGGATTTTCAAGTGACCATTTAATCTTGTAAACAGGAGCCTTTCAAAACAAGTAATTAAAGTTTGAAAAAATTATGAACTAATTACATTTAATTTTTACTGAAAAATTTTTTTAATATGGTAAATTGCTCACTATGTGACCAGAGTAAGTTTTGAAGTATTGGTTGGCATGTATTGTGGAGCATTTGTGTATATAACCTGAGTCAGTGCCTATTAGGTATCTGATATTAACATGATTAAAAGATATTAGTCATTATCATTATCGTCATCATCATTGTTATCATAATATTAATAATAATAATAATAGTTTATTTCTGAGGCGCCTTGAGTCTTCAAGAAACTTTTTGAAGAGATGGGTCTTCAGCTGGCGCTTGAAGAGCTCGTGCGTGGGCTGAGACCGGATGATGGGGGGCAGGCTATTCTAGACGGCGGGCGAGGCATGAGAGAAGCCTCGGTTGACGATGGATGATTTGTGAACAGGTTGGTGGAGATGAATTCTAGAAGATGAGCGGAGGTGATCGGGGATGTGACGGTGGCGAATGAGATGATGGAGATAAGGGGGGTTGAATGTAGTTAATGTGCGATAAGTGAGTAGAGATATTTTGTAGATGATGCGAAGATGGATGGGTAGCCAGTGCAGTTGTGTCAGGGCCTCGGAGCTGGCGAGATAGGGATTAAGAAGAACAAGTTTGGCTAACTTGTTTAGAAGAACATCATCATCATCATCATCATCATCATCAACATCAAAAGAACAACATATCATTATTTATTGCAACTCCTTTCACATATTATCCATCTACTTAAAATACTTAACAAACACGAATATAAAAAACAATTCTAAATTTTTATATTTCACTAAAGCAAAAGATAAAGAAAATCTGATTTATTTTGGAACTAGATACTCACCCCTCCTTACATTTAACTAGTTACAACTTGTGTTGCTGACTTATTTTTTACTTTTATTATTTGATAATATCCATTACATATACTTATAGTGCGACTTCAAAATGCTTAATAAGCAGCAATTAATGTTAAACTGTCCATTTTAAATATTCAAAAAATATACATTTCAGATTGGTCACAACTGAAGTCGAAGCATAGTCCACCATCATAATCTCCACTACTAATTTGATCTTTTACAACATCACTCTTTGAAGGCATGGATTTCAATCTCAAAATTTCTGCAATGATTTTATTACAATAACTTTATAGATTTCCAGTTGTATTAGTCTAATCATTAGACATAAATGTGCAATCGTACGTTAAGTTCGCACTCAAACCTTTGCATTGCAGCCCATTCAGGAAACTCCACTGCAGAACTCTGCCATCTGTGGAAGTGGTTATAAGTACCTCATAACCGTTCTTATTGATCCACTTCAAAGCCGATACTGGGTTTTTGTGTCCATGAGCCATTGCACTAGAAATATAATAAAATCTGCTTTCTTTTTCTTTAAACCTTTATTTGGATTGCACTTAACGAACAATCAATGAACAAGAAAGATGGCTGAAACGGCACCCCGTCATAGCAGCTCGGCGACAAAATAGCCCCGACAAAACATCTCGGCGTCAAAGTAGCCCAAGTCAAAACAGCCCCGTCAAAATAGCGGTAGAATTGGTTCTTTGATTTGTTACATGTCCACATGACGTGATGATAAGGTGAGGATAATTTATATTAAATACCAACTTGAAAAGTCCATGTAAAGTGAGGAAGTAGCCGGAATCCTAATAATATTTTAGACGATAAATCTTCAAACCACCAATTTCGAATTAAATTTGGAAGCAGTTATCGGTTAATGTATTCAACTTACAAAATTTTTTTAAAGACACTGATGGGGCTGTTTTGTCTTGGGCTATTTTGACGGGGCTATTTTGTCGGGCTGTTTTGACGGGATTTGTTCGTCCTGGACTATTTTGTCGCCGGGCTGTATTGACGGGGCTGTTTTGTTCGGGGCTATTTGGCGGGCTATTTTGTCCTGGGCTATTTTGACGCGGGGCTATTTTGACGGGGCTGTTATGAGGGGACACCGGCTGAAACAACATAATCATAAGGGAAATTTATCCCATTTATTTTACTGCCTAATACAGCTTGTATTTTCAAACAAGTGCCAGTAAATAAACTATAATAGACAATAGATCCACTACACCATAATTGTTTTAACACACCAGCTCAATTCCTCCCGACCTTTCCCGCCAATTAGTGATCAAACATTCTACAATTGCAAGAATAGCCCCTAATTTAAGTTAAATAAAGTCCTGTGTAAGAGAACAAACTGGCTAATGGCAACTAAATTGATAATGTATGACAAAATTCACTTGATTTCCAATAAGAACTCATTGCAGTTCATTTTAGGCAAACTTATTCAAAGCAATGTCACAAATGGTAGCAACAACTAACAAAGAGCTGAAAAGAACAGATGGTGTTGGAGTACCAACGTTGTAGAATGACAATCCTCCATTGAAGAATCCAACCTAAGTTGAACATATTTCATTAAATATTGTAAATGAAATCGGCGATGTTTTAAAGAGAATCAATTCTTCAATTCCTCACCAATATATATTGTTATATTTAAAATAAATATATTTAAATGAAGGGACAGAATAAACAGTCAGTTGAAAGGCAAACCCTACCGCCAGCATGAACGGATTGATTTCACTGAATGCAACTGCTGTAACTCCAGAATCTGTCTTGAAATATCTTTCTGGATGCTGAACAGCATTTGATTAATCAGAGAAGCTAGATTATTATTAAGCAGACAACATACAACCTCTAAATTTTTGATGGACCAGCAACCCACAAATCCACTCTGGGGCTGCTGCTGCTGATCTTGTTTAAAATATCCTGCAGCCAGAAGGTCCTGAGATAAGATTCTATTGGTAATACTATGTAATACATGAGGTCCCGCATGATCAAGCCAGTTGGAAACATATAAACGATAATAACAATTGCAAAGTAGGTATTTATGAAAACGAAGCATAGATAATGACTGACACTATTTGATGGATTGAAACTAATAGAGCTGACATTAAGGTTGAAAGTCAAGTCGCTATGAAAGATCCAGAGAGGCCTGAGATACAGGGATCCAAACATCATGTGAGCCATGCTTTTCACTTTCGTAGGTACAACGATGCCTGTCTTTCTGGCTGATTCAACCTCGTGAAGTTCTTGAGAAACTCTTGATGTTTCCTCTATATCTTAAAAGCAGATTTCAACGTCTTTGAATATGACAAAATGATACACTGTACACTATACATCTAAGTTACCTTCACATATAAATGGTTCGTTCTTGAACATTGCCAGTGATCTATAGTACTGATTGAACTGAAGAATTCTCTCCACATATACACAAGCTTTTAGAATCTCTGAATTCTAATTTTAAATCATCTATTTTGTCATTGCCAATTATTATTTTCAACTTATAAGCAAAAGAATTGCAAAAGTATTTAAGATTTAGAGCAATTTGTTTCTCATCATGCACCTGGCTTAGCGACCAAGCCACTATTTCTCATATGTTATGATGGTTTTACCATTATTTTAAGAAAGAAATTTGCATTTCTCTGCTTTGTATTTTAAATAGGCAGTCTGTATGAAGGTATTTCTCCTCAAATACTTTCGATGTCTTTCCTAGTTAGTTGTGAACAGATCTGGTTTCATATTTAAATAAAGACAGCTTAAATACAAACTTTCATTAATTCTTCGTCTGTGACCTTCATGGAAGAACTAACTTCCACAAAAGTTAATCCTGTTGCTGTGGTGTCCGTTAAATTTAAATCACCTACAAAAAGTGAATAAAAGGATATGTTTTAAACCCGTGGTCCTCAACCTTTTTTTCGCCGCGGACCGGTCAATGCGTGATGTTACAAAATCAGACTCAATAATTTTACCGAACACGCTAAGAAAGAGATGGCAGCGGTTGTTCTCAAGCCCTACAAACTATTTTAATTTTTTTAATGAAACGGAAATAATTTAGCCTTGGGCTGCCCGGTTCCATTTGATTCACGGACCGGGGTTGAGAACCACTGTTTTAAACTACAAAAGTAACAAAAAATTGAGCTGGGAGATTATTTTAAGTATCATCTGGAATTATCTCCGACTTTCCGTGTGAAACAAACATATCCAATATATTACCTTAGCTTTGAAATATTTAAATAAAATTTTTTTCATAAAATTGCTGGACAATTTATAATACAATCATAGTATTCCAATATGGGTCGAAAATCATGAGATTCCTGCATAATCACCCGACTCAGAACTACTCAGACTCTTGCTAACAAATTCAATTCATTTGTTACCTCAAATATCACCAAAATCTATAAACCATTAATCAACCAGCCTTATTATGCAAACCACCCTTTCCCACTAGGCAATTCCTGAGCACGACGACCTCAGTCCTCCCATCCATGTCAAGAAAATCCTGGTCTTAGCTCCAGTTCTCTCCAAACTCTTTTACTACGCTCTTTTACGGGCGCTTTTTTCCATCTTCAAAAGAGCTCCTCCCTTTATTAACCTCTCTTCCAACTTCGTTCCTCTTCAATCCTTAATAATAACAACTGTGCCGCCGTAATTAGTCTCGACCTCTCGGCGGCTTTTGACACAATCAGCCATACGATATTGATGGACTCAGTATCGACTTCGGTGTTGTTCTTCCTTGGCTGTAATCTTAATCATCCAACATATCTAAAGGTATAGATCATCTCATCAGTATATCTGTAGTCAAGTTCTCTCATATGAATCGCTAAGACTTTTTCTCTAAGGAAAAATCTGTCTCAGATTCATTCCATCCAATGCGTCCAAATAGAACTTCTTCCATCTGCACAGGTTATCCATCCATTACCACATCACATACACTGCGGCATTTAATCCATCTTATTTTCATCATCTCATTCACTATCCCGCCACATACCAGATAACCTGATACCAGCAATATTAGTATTATATAACTGTATCAGAGAACGATGGTAAAACTGAGACATTTCAAGTATTCGAGTGTATTCAGAATCAAATATGAAATAGTTTACAAAAATTATCAATTTTCAAGTCACTTACAAACTTTGGGATTATATATCAAAGTGGGACTGTAATCTGAAACGGTTGAATATCAAATCCTGAATTAATCTTTAAAAAATAAATGTTGCATTCTGTGGTTTATCACACAGATATCAGTCTCCTTAAACTATTATAAATAAATGTTATGCTATGTTGTTACAATCTCATTCATTCTGTCAAAATTCATTGCTGATCATCACAGTTACAACAATTCCTAAGTAGTTGATGTAGACAGGACACAACTACTAATAATTTCGGTCAAAGTCGTAAATTATTAAAATGAAATAAAATAACATTAAATTAAAGTATATTTAATTTATTTGTCTACAGCTTTTAAAAATCACCGCATGGCCCTTACCGCCTCCATTTTCCTTAATCCGCGCAGCTCTGTGTTAGTATTACGTCAAAAAGAAAAGATTTCCGATCAAAATATGAGTGAATACTCACCAACTGCTCTGTGACTCTCGTGAAAATTATAAGGTGACACCTGAGTGCTTACATGCTTCAAATCAACAAAATAAATGTTTAAACACCATAAACACATATGCACATATCCATACATTAAAGTTTAATACCTCTTATTAAGAGACCAACAACTACTTAAAATTACATTCACAACTAAACACAAACCTCTAATTTTATATCTTCTGTTTGCAGATTCTTAGTCTTTCTGGTGCTATGAACTGTAATTGAGCCTCTATCGATATATTTTTCACTTCCAAACTTGCCCATCAATAGCTATAAAAATGAACATTAAATTAGTCGTATCCTTATCAAATGTGATTGCCAATTGATGATGTTCCTAAATTGATTGCATTTTGAGTAAATGAGGAATTAAATTTTAGTGTTAGATTCTAAATTTCAAAACATCCATCCTTGAACCCCAGAATCCTCCAGAGGTGTTTTTTCTACGTCAGGTACTTTTTCAGCATTCAGAAGTCATTATTTATTTAGTTAGCTTCCTGTTCAATCAATTTTTACGAAATCGCTTATCAATATTTTGTCAATAAGTGTTTATATAACCACATAATTATTACTTGAAAAATAGATCACCTGTGAATAGTTCTGATTCCTTGCCATAAGACTATTGTATTCCTCAGAATCCTTAGGAACAACAAAATCAGTCAAATCCAAAAACCAAAAAGGCCCTTCCTCTTTAAGAATCACTGTAACTCTTGATACCACTGGTTCAGGTGGCAACCAAAGGGCAGTTTCAAAATACCAGCGCAAATTTTTATTTTCATCTGCATAAAAACAGCAATAACCTCCATGCAGCCATGTATGCCAGTTAGAATAAGTAATGTCGATACTTCAAGGGGGTAATATTTCGAAGATTTTGTTGATATAAAAACTACCTTCTGCTTCAGCAGAAAGGGAATTTGTAGCTGAACTTTTTGCTCTATGTTTTGAACCAAGAAATTTTCTGCACACAAGGCATTTCGATAAAAAATTTTTTGATACAATAAAGAAGAAAATTAAATCCCATATTTTTCAAAATTTACCGTTTGTGCTTAGTCTCAGGAGATATCTCAAAGAATATATGCTAGTGAAGAATGATAACGAGAATTAGTCAGCAACTATTAGTTTTTAGTATATGCTAAAACTTTTAAGGTAAACTATTATTTTTACTAACGATAAACATTATGTTGTGGAATGCATGTATGTATTTTATTAACGTCCATCTCATAACTAGATGATTAGTATGGACATTTGTAAGTTACGAATATTTTAAATGATTATATTACCTCAAATTCTTCTACTGGATTGTCAGTGCTCCACTGAGCTAATGGCCGAGGTGAAACATCGACGCCAACTTCATTAAGAACTTGCTGAAAATATTAAAAGCTCTTAAGCTTTGTAATGTATTTGAATGATGTCTAGATGATTTCAATCATTAAATGCAACGAGATCATTACCGCTACAAACTTCCGGATCAAAACTACAAGTAAGTATTATAAGAGCGCAAGAGCACAATACATTACAAATCGTTATCGCCAACCTTAGCCGCGATAGTCTTCCTTGATTTCTTCATCTAGAAACAAACTCCCTCGAATCGTCTGCCACAACAATGTCTGATGCAACGTACGGCTCAATAATATTTACAATGCTTTTAAAAAGTATGTTCGGCACTTTCAAATGCTACGAACTAATCCAATTTATGTAAACAAGAGTGCATTGTGAGGGCTTTAATTTTTAATTTAATTTTGTTTTGAAGATTCATTTAATTTGTGTAGCACATCCATTAACTCGAAAAATTGGATCGTCCAATCAAAAGAATGAATAAATATTAATTTAACCACTTGACTAAATTTAAATATTACATAATAATAACAAAATGATCTATCGAACGACGGGATCAAATCAAAGGCCGAGAGACGCGGCAGGTTCAGCATGGAGAAATGGGCCGACTGCGGGCTCGCAAATCACTAAGAATGCGACCAAACCATGGTAAAGGCCAGCGGGCGACTTTATTTTCCCTACCCTGAAATAGTACTGTATGAATAATTAATATCAAAGCTGAAGCATGATTGGTCGAAGATGGAAATTCCGTCGTTGAGGGGGTGGAGAAATGTATTTCTAAAAGCAAAATAAATTTTGAAGGTTGTCAAAAAAAAAGTTTAATATAACTTATCGACTGACAAGCAGCAAATTGAACAAAATGAGAAAGAATGTAGGAGTGTTGGAAAGAGTGCAAAGAATGGCAACCAGAATGATAGAAGAATTTGGAAAGCTGAGTTAAGAGGAAAGACTAAGTAGATGCAAATTAACTATTCTGGAAAAGAGAAGAAGTAAAGGGGACCTCATCGAGGCATTCAAAATCTTATCGGGAAGAGAAGGGCGTTTGCCTAAGAAGTTTTTAGAAACCCAAAAAGTGCTTGTACTAGATTGCAAATTATATAGGAAGGCTTCGGGAAACTTAAACAATAAGTATTTTGGTGCAAGAGTTGTTTCCTTATAGAATAAACTAGATAAGGAAACCATCCATGCGGACAAGGTAGATAAATTTAAGATTTACTTAAATAAATTTGGTTATTAGAACTAAAAAGAGTGGTTATTGTACAGATACAGGTCTTCTTAACCACTATAAATAATTATGTCATTGTTGTAAGTGGCGCTGAATAATTAAGTTTATATTGCTAATGAAATTAAATTTATATTTAACTATATTTGCTACAACAGCTAGCAATGAAAGTTTTTCGACTTTGAAAAGGTTAAAAATTTATCTTCAACCTTCGATGCTGACTGACCGACTGAATGGGCTAGCTCTTATGAACACGCACAAATATTGAAATTTCACCAGAGACAATAGTTAACCATTTTGGTAGATTAGGTCCACATCGACTTGCACTTTTATAAAACTTTTACTTTGAAGAAATTTGAATGTAAAAAACCTGAAATAAATTTTGTAATGGTTCAATTACAATAATAAGCAACGTCTATCAGCTATTTTAGATATTTCAATCACTTCTACCTACCTTCTTCGTGTTTCCCAGAAAATAGGACAGTGTTTTATACTAATTGTTGCTCCAAAAGACGCGCTTATTTTCGAGGGTGTCATATTTTTGTAATCAACAACCCACCAGAACATTTTTTCATGTTACACATATTATTAAAATACAAGAGGCAAGGAGTAAGGTTTTAATCAGTTATTAGAAAATTGATATTTTACAAATTAGTCAGAGTATTTTTTAATTAGTCTCACACGTTCATGTCAACTTCTTCTGGAGCATCATTATAAATCTCTAAACTCTGAATTCTTGCCGGTGATATTCCTATAACTGAAACTAAAACTGGAAACTAGAATGATTGTAATGAAACTGATATAGAAATGATTCAAATTGCTTAAAACTTAAACTTTATAGAAATAGAAATGGTAGCTAAAAAACTTTATGGAAACTTGAAAGATTTTATTTTAGTTTCTATAGTTTTTAAAAATTGTTCAATAACTTTACAAAAAAGTATTGTCTATGCATACAGTTTCTTAAAATTACGCGCCACTACCTTTTCTTCGTTCTTTCTCATACTCTCACTTGTGTGTAGAAAGGGCTAGCATAATAAAGCAATCTGGACATAAACGCGAAAGCCTTATATAGAATTATTTCGAAGATTTTGATGGAAATTGTATGCTATTTTGACGGGGCTATTTTGTCCTGGTTATTTTGACGGGATTGTTTTGACGGGATTGTTTTGACGGGGCTATTTTGACGGGGCTGTTTTGTCGGGGCTATTTTGTCACCTGACTCATATGCAGTGATGGGTAAAATCACGTTCAGAGTGATTGGAAATCAAAATCAAGATCACCAGACAAAAAGTGATTGGAAATCGAAATCAGGTTCACGCATGTGATTTCACGTTAAAATCAGATTAACGCATGCGATTTGACGTTAAAATCATCAAAATCAAATCACTTTGACCAAAAAGTGCACGAACTTTTTCAACACTGTCAATTTTCAAAGCTTTTATTAACTTTCAAAAACAAAAGTTTTTGAAACATCGAATCATGTAGTCTGTTCCTTCTTGATGTTTCAATCAGTCCTGCCAAACTAAATAACCTCTCCATGGGAGCTAATGGTGGCAGCTTTGTATTATAGCACACAAAGTGACTAGGGGTGTTCAGGTTAGCCGAATAGGTTACGTGCCTGCATATGGCGGTAATGGCAACAGTCGTAATGTGTGGTGTTCGAAACCCAGCCTGCACTGACACCAGTTCCATTGGGAAGGACCAGGGGCGCAACCAGCGAAAAATGCTGGGGGGGGCTCAAGTTTAGAAAAGCCCGATGCAGTCGAAAAATTTTTGAAACTGTTCAAATCAATACTACTAATTTTAATTAATAAAGAATTAAAGATAGAACTAATTATTATTATAAGTTTTTATTTATAAGTCTGCAGTCTTTTTTTGTATCTTTAATAATTTATTAATGAGCTTGACTATCTTCTATTTCAAAGTTTCAAGTCAGTTAAAGCAACTGTAAAAAAAAGTTTATGATATGTTTAAAATTGTAATATGATATGATTGATATCCTAAACATTTCACCTAATCTAAATTATGTATAAAATTAAGATCCTAAACAGTTTAAAACAATTTTGAAATGTTGTAGTCTAAATTACATTTTGATGTGTTTGCAGTTACAAAATAATTTTTCGATCAATCTGTGAAAATCCGTTCACCATTTTATTTACTGGAAGAAGTGCAATATTGTTTTGTTCACAGATATTCTCAATAAACTTTGCAAACGACAGGCAGACATAGTCGTCCGAGATGACTTTTAATAAGGCGAAGTTTAGAAAATGCCCTTTCTGCATCTGATGACGTAAATGTCTGAGTAAGAGCAACATCGAGCATATGCAACTCGGGCTGAATGCTTGTGGCACAGAAAAGATCTTGTAGTTCGATACACGCATTGGGGTCAGACTGATCAGCACGTAAACTTGTCGATGTGAATTGGAGCTGTCTTTGCACAGTTTCAGCGTCTTTTCCATGAAGGTTGCAGAATTCCGAAAGCTCGGGAGTCATTGTGCCATTCTGCAAAGCATCAAGAGCAGCCAAGGCAGGGTTGTCAAAACGACATTATCTGATCATCAGATAACCAGCGAAAAATGCTGGGGGGGGGGGAGCTCAAGTTTAGACAAGGGACGAAAGCCCGACGCAGTCGAAAAATTTTTGAAACTGTTTAAATCAAAACTACCAATTATAATTAATAAAGAATTAAAAATAGAACAGATTATTATTATTATGAGTTTGACTATCTTCTGTCTACAGTCTTATTTTGTATCTTTAATAATTTATTAATGAGTTTGACTATCTTCTGTCTCAAAGTTTCAAACCAGTTAAATCCCCTTACCCCCCCCCCCCACCAAAAAAAAAACTGATCGGATTTGGAAAAATTGCAGGGTCTCTCCTATTAGGCCTGGGGGGGGCTTTCGCCCCCCCCCCTGCCCCCCCCAGTTGCGCCACTGGGAAGGACCGCTATATAAATGGTTACAAGCGCCTCTGACGCTATGCATATGGCGCTATATAAATAAATGAAGTTACAACAAAGATTTTTTTGACTAGGTTTGATTCAAGACTAGAGAGATGACATTCCGCATCAGACAAATAATTCATTGTATTGGTGCGGATACTGTTTGCCTTGTTAACAGTGACTTTTTGCAAGTCAGACTGATGATCCTCATAATATCCGTAATATTCATTGTCAAGGACTATTTCTAAATGTTGATCCTGATCAGCTGGTGCAAATTTCGTTCTACGTAAAAACACTTCTAATACTAGTTCCATAAGAATTGTTTGTCATATATTCAGTTCCAACATACATCATGTGTCATACATCCTTATATTTAAAAAAAAATTATTTTTCATGTAGCTAAGAATGTAACAAGCATTAGATGGCGTAGGAAATCGTTGCAGGAAATCCTGATATCGACTTATTAACACAATCAATACATTTAGCTACAACTTTGTCAGCTTCCTCACTTGTAATTTTAAAAAATTACAAGTCAAGCAGCGGCGGCAATTCACAAGCGGTTTTATCATTTTATCAGCAATTTTACAACTTTCGTTAACCATGAGGTCGGAATAGCACTAACAACAATACAAGTTAATAACAGGAAGTTGCATCGATTATCGACTGATGATGTCATAAAGAAAGATATTAGATATTAAAAAAAACTAAATTTTGAAATTTAAATTTTATATGATTTCGTGATTTTTACATATTAAAAAAATCATCAATCATCAAAAATATGATTTAAAATAAAAATCAAAATCGCACATCGCACGATGATTTTGAATCAAATCACAAAATCACAAAGGTGATTTTATTTCGTGATTTGAAATACTACCCATCACTGCTCATATGAGCACGGTGAAAAAAGCCATTGTTTAAAAATAGCTAGCAAGTTGAACTTCTCAAAGCTTGATCTCCAAACTGAACTCATCAAATTTAAAACAAAAGCCATATAATTAATCTAAAAACATTTGGCAATATTTTCATGTATTTAAAAGTTCTAAATTGTAAATAATTTAAGAGATACGAGTCATTATCTAGACACAACTTCCGCTAGCACGGTGAATCAACTTCTCATGGCTTTATCTCTAAATATACCCAACTTATTTTAAAACACAAAACGTATAAATAATCTAGAAACATTCAGCAGTATTTTTGTGTTTTTAAAAATTCTAAATTGTGAATAATTTAAGAGATCCGAGTCATTATCTAGACACAACTTCCGCTAGCACGGTGAAAAAAGCCATGACACCGATTTCCTAAGTGGGGTGTCCGTAGAACCTCTACCTGCAGAATTCAATTCGGGACCGCCCACCTCCAAATTCGTCCAAATTATTAATGTGGGAGCGCACTGGGTCACCATATCGAATTTGAGTGATGCTGTATGACAGCTTGAATTACGTCATCAATGAAAAAGCACAAAGGACGATATGGCTAAGAATTTCATTCGAGGTCCGGTGCTCACAATCGTCCGGAAAGGAGTCCAGCAGCAACGAGGTTACGACGACTGCGGACCTATGGCCCTTGCATTTGCGCATTCATTGTGCTCTGGCAATGACCCTAGTGGTTGCCAATACGAGCAGGGAAATCTGAGGGATGCTATAATCCGGTCTTTCAAGAATGAAGAGGTCAACATACCAATGACTGAAGTAAAGGTAACCTAACATTTTTTTGCAGTACTAGAAAATAATGCAATTTACTTGCATATATTAATTTTCAAAGGTTCGCAAAGACTATGGTGTCATATAGGTCGAAGTATGGTGCGACTGTAAATTAAATTGGATAAAAGCACCTAGGAGAGAAAAAGAAGACATGGCTTCATGCGACAGGTGCTCCAGGTGGTATCATCGATACTGCCAGAATATTCCGGACGAAGTTATAAAAATTGGCAGTGGTTGGATCTGCAGCCACTGTAGCGATGTCTTTAACGATTAAAAACAAAATACTAAAATCCAAAAGCCTTTTATAACATCTAATTAATCACAAACTAAAACGCAATATGAATAACAATCGGGTAAAGACAAGTTATTTATAATTATTCATCTTTGTTTTTGTTTATTTTTGCCACACCGTGCTGGCGCATTTTGTTTACATTTTCACAACGTGCTCATATGAAGCTAACCAGCTTTTGTCGCCGGGCTGTTGTCATAACATGTGGTCACCTGATTTAAACACTGAATTCTTAACCCACCCAGCCTCCGACCAATATAGACTTTCGATCAAATTTATACAAATTGTGCAGTATGATATGTTTCAAGACTGATTGGATAAGCTGATTTGACACTCCAAGGGGTCACTTTTTAGTAGTCGTTTTGCAGCCTGATTTTAGCCATATTTATTTGGTTATATTATACTTTTATTTTTCATGAAAAATGGCAAGTACTCGAGTTCGAAGTATTTATATATTAGGTTACTAGTATGTGATGTCGTGGCATGTTCAATAAGGGGGATTGGAAAAGGGGTCTCCCTTCCAAGTCGACCCGGGGCCACCCACCGGCTTAATCTGGCACTGCATGCAAATACTGTTATTATATTAATATTTTACTAAAATGTTACTGATATTAAATTAATGGCCTACAATCCAACTTATTATTGTATTGCAACAGACCATAAATGCCGGCTATTGATAACTAGGCTCTAGTTACTAGGGCTAACTTTCGGGGTAGGCTTATATTGCGAGCATCTCGAAAGATCATGCTAGAGCTTATTTTCGGGGTAGGTGCGTGTTTTATAAGTGATTGTTTACACAAATTGGAAAAATTGTGTGTTAAATTCTTCCTGTTAATTTAGTGAAAATACAATACTAACCACGAGCACCTTGTACGTTACAAGCCAACCCCTTTCGATTTCATATCTGACGCGTGGTTTGAAAAGGCTTGCGCCTAATTTAATGTTGTGGTTTGATTCGAGTCGGCTGGTGTTATACAACGGACTCTAATCAAATAAATAAGTAGGTCGAGTTTGCTGAAGGTGCAATCTCTAAAATGTTTAGGGCGGTTATTTTTTCTACCTCTCGCTTCGTCAAACCAAGTGGTCTGAGTCTTCTTACAGAAAGAAAAACATTATATTCCAACCATGGATTTGCGAGGACTTTCCATACGACTCATCAGCGCTACGTACATCCATTATTAGTTCTTGTCCTCAGACCTCTTGCCAGAACTGCTTCGATATTCACTGGCAAGTTAGTGATATGTTGTCTGTAAAGTTGTCTGTTGCTAAATTCTTCGTAAACTTTTACATCAAGGTTTTTTCGAAATTGGTGGAAACAACTGAGTCCTGATAAAAAGGATTTCTATAAGAAGAAATATCTGCTCAATCCTCGATTTTGGGCTATTCCCATTGGAACTATCACCATTGGAGGAGGAATATTTTACTTCACACACCTCGAGACAACACCAATTACAAACAGAACAAGATTTCTTCTGTTTAAAAGTCATCAACTTGATCATCTTTCTGAGATGCAAATGGAGCAAGTTGGTGCACTTCATTTGTACCCGAATTTTAAAATAATTTGCTTTTATTAAGTCATTTTATTAAAAAGTTACTTTTAATGGTTTAATTTGCAATTTTTACACTAGGAACTTGAGGAATGCAAAGACAGTGTTCTGGATCCAAAACATGCTTTACATGTCAAAGTTTGGAAAGTGGTCCAAAATCTCATTAAAAGTAATGCTGATATTGAGGAAGTTAAATCCCAGAAATGGGTTCTTCACGTTATCGATAAGAAAATTGAGAACGCATTTGTCTTGCCAGTAAGTCATCATTTTATTTCATTTATTCAATTTAATTCAAAGCCTTGCATTCACTATTATTAATTTAAATTTAATTCAATATTGAGATCATATATTTAATTCACATTTACATTTTTATCCAGAATGGGCACATTTTTGTCTATACTGGATTGTTACAAATCACTAAAAATGATGATCAACTAGCATTTATTTTGGGGCATGAGATGGCTCACGCTGTACTTGGGCACGGGGTATGTTTGTTATTTCCTCGTGACTTGTTATATATATATAACCTGATTTTTCTACTCTTTATTCCTTTTAAAGGCAGAGAAATTAAGCTTTTCTGGAATCATCAATGTCTTCACTGCATTTGGCCTGTTATTAATTTGGGCAGTTTTGCCAGATGCTATGGCTGCAGTTTTTCAGGGAGTTCAAAACAAAATAAATGATGTGAGTTTTTTTTTTTCTGACTATTACAGGCTTTTATAAGTTTGAGTTGTGGTAAGATTACTGCGACAACCATCTTGTGATTGACCTTGATTAGCATTGTGTTATTGGAAATTAGCTTCATTATTCTAAGGACAACTTTGTTTCTTAGGAACCATTAAATCATCAAAAATTAAATTGCACAGGTGCTATTAGAACTTCCTTACCGTAGGAAGTTGGAACTGGAGGCAGATGAGGTTGGACTACAATTTGTGTCCAAGGTAGGACCTCATTTTGCAATTTAATCACAAAAGGAATGTGAAAATGAAATGTTGATTTGAAAAATTGGTTCCTGTTCTTAGTTATGTATGACTGCCGCATGCAGGCGCCTAACCTATTCAACCTGCAATCCCATTTCTGTAATCAACAGCAATAATAATCATAATGCAGGACTTAAAATATGTAAAATAATTATTCATTTGAAAAAGCTTGATAGCTATGCATTCATCTAAGACATTCATTGCATCTACAACTAAGTTTATCATTTAGTTTTAGTATGAAAATCTTTTATTGTAGCAGTATTGGTAATTAATGTTCATGCAAAGCAATCATTTTAAAACCTACTTTGTTTTTATTTGTATTTAGTTTATTATCACCACCACCTTTAAATAATGATCTCTCCTGCTCTTTACCCTGCCTGCAATTGTTAACACCTTTTTGTGGAAAAAATGTATTTCTGAAGATGGGATGTTGTTCACATGCAGCTAAAAACAAATTATGTTTTGGAGTCAGCTCTAAATAACCGTTATTCATGTAATATTATGACACAACATTCCTGATGATTGTTGATGATTTGATACAAGACAATCTAATGCAAAATTACTGCTTTATATTGCTGCCAAAAACAAAATGGTTAAATGGTTAGTATGTTATTGGCCACATTGATGACATGGAACATTAAGCAACATTGGCACATCCGATTAAGTAGTGACTCCAATATTAATAATATTAACAATAACTAATTTTGTGAGAGCTCTTTACAAATATGAGATATTTTTTTTTATTTATTAGAAATCTGAATGTTTTCTTTCAGAATAATATATATTAGACAATTTAGAAATGTAATTTGAAAAAACCAAATTAAACTATGTTTTATAAAATGGTCATTCTTGCCATGAAATAAATGATCGTAGTCACTGTAACAAATGACATTACATACAACACATAAAGTGACAAATCTGCACAACTCATGCAGGCTTGCTTCGATGTGAGAGAAAGCAGCATCTTTTGGAGGAATTGGGCAGCAATCGCAGCCGTGCAAGGTTCAGGGGGAGTTCCAGAGTTCCTTTCAACTCATCCAACTAATGAGGCAAGGGCAGTGGAGCTGGACAGGCTAATACCTGAGGTATGAACAGTCATTTTGGTGTCTTTATTTTTTTGTTGAGTGTTGAATTTGCATGTTTCTGAATAAAGAACCAATAACAAATACAAAAATTCACAAATTCAAATATAATTCCCGTCTAGGGGATTATTTTCATAATCAATACATTTTGCAGAATTTGTTCTACATCTTGCAAGATGTTATTATAATACTAATAATAATATTTAATAATAATTATAAATTATTGGAAATAATTTGGTTGATTGAAATGAATAATAATGGCAGTATAAATACTGTGTCATTATTACCCTGATGTCTACTGATAATAGCAAGCTAAAGACAACCTCAAAATAAAACTTTGATTCATTAGTTATTGCTAAATTAACCCAATGGTTGAATCGTTTTCAAACTTATAACATATATTTGCAGGCCATCACAAGAAGGAAAGATTGCAAATGTCCTGATTTGGTGGGAAATCCAACCGCGATAGACATCGAGACGCTTAAGAAAATGGTCGAGAACAACAAAGCAGCCAAGACAGCTGCTATGGCTGCACTTGCAAAATGAATGACGTCCTATTTCTAGATCAATCACATTTAAGAGTCTATTTCAAAAACAGCTTTAATCCTGCTACAGTTCATTGCAGCATTATGAGTGCCTCTCCATCTGCTGTTTTTCTCTAGTTTAAACCATTTCAACCTTTACCAAGAGCAGAAATCTACCATTTATAATTTCGGCATTTTCATTATTTTTTAGCTTCACAAATTTTCGGTTTTAAGTCATGAACGATTTGACCCTACAGTATAGACGGATCATGAGTTCTTGCAATGATTAAAATCATTTACCCAACATCAACAATGCATTTCCATGCAGATATAAAAACTGAAAGTCTTCAATATTAGGAGGTCTCTCTTGGTCCCTTAATGATGTGAAGAGATGGATTCTGCAGTAACAACTCATACTCATGGCAACAGCTGTAAAAGTCACAAATATTTGAAAAACTTTGAGACTTATTTGGACTGGTTGTGTAGGCAAGTAAATGTAATTAACAAAGCAATCTAAAGTGGATTAAAACCATATGAATGGAGACACGATTGGTGACAGTTAATCAACAATTTTGTCTCTCAGATATTCAAGAACAGCAGCAGTGCCTTTGCTCAGTATTGAGAATCCTGGATTCCTGAATGAGTTACCCTCCAACTTGCAATGCCTGCAAAATTTGTAATATTTTTTGAAATTATTTTAGAAGTTTACTGGGAATTATACTAATTGTCGGTCATTGACAGATAGTTTGAATAAAAACCCAGATATCCACCTTGTCTAATTAGTTTCTGATTTAATGATTTCACAACTATAAGAGTTAAACAACTTGCAAGCGAATTGCTTAAAATGCTACTCACTGCAGCTGAATGCATCTCCCCAGCAGAGGATTAAGTGCAGATAAATTGTTGTTCTGAAGATCTAGTGTGGATAGTCTGCTTAGTCCACAGAGTCTCACAGCATCAAAGCTTTCCACTTTGTTATCTGAAATGGAAATTGTCTCGAGAGCTTCCATTTCATAGAGGACTTCAGGCATCTTCGTGAACCTGTGAACAATTTGTGATGTAACATGTAATCAAAATTAATTTGTGTTGTAATACGTGATCAAACAATTTATCAAGTTATAAATGCAACTTAATTGATCTATTACCTGTTAAATGAGATGTTTATTTCTCTCAAGAGTTTCAGGTTATTCAACTCTGGTGGCAGTTCAGACAGTAGATTGTTGCTGAAATTATGCAGTAAAATGAACATAAATGAATGAAACTATAAATTGTCTGAAAAAACATTAAAAGCACTAGAATTACAAAATTCATTACAATGGCAAACAAAAACTTTGTCTAAACCTCAAATTGAGAAGCATTAGTCTACTAAGCGAACCAACATCCGAATGAAGACAACTGATCTTATTGAGGCTCAGATTTAACTCCACCAAGGAACTTCTTAATCCCATCAAACTGCACAATTATCGAACAACGTGTGATGATGAGTTATTTATCTTGAATCCATTATAAATTACTCAAATGAAAATAATTAATGAGACTGAAATTAAAGTGAGCCATTGATTATCCAAATTCATTTCAAACCCGGAAGGAAGAGTTGTGAGCAAATTCTTTGAGCAGTTTACTTGGGTTACTCCACATTTTACAGCCAGAATGAACAAATTACTTGGATCTTCAGGGAGCTTTTTATTACTACATCAGAAGAACAAATGTTATATTGACTAAACAATAAAAATGACTGGTTACAGTATATAGTATGCATTAAACATCAGCCAGGCTTAAATATTTAATTTACTGTACTTTTATTTTAAAATAATTAATCTTAAATTACAAAAATTTAATTATAAATAATCAAGACAAGCATTAATTTTTGACTTATTACAAAACAACTTCACAAACATTGAACTTAGATCATAGGTATTGCTAGATATTGTAATGTTTTTACGAATATATGAAAATATATCCACCTGAAATCTAGTGATTTTGTAGATTTAAGGGTAACTTCATCGATGACATCCTTGTTCACAGATATTATGCCACTGTCTGAACTTCTGACTGACGAGGAGTGTGATGATGAGGATGGTGGTAACTCTGCAGATGACATTCTGCTCACCAGATATTTCTTCAGTTCTGTTGTTCCTCTCTTCAAGATTTAATTAGAACTTTTTCACAATTTTGCAATAAATTGCACAGAATTTATTCATAAACTTGCCAAAGCCTTAAATTAATTTACCCTTCTCAAATTATCTTTACGAAATTAAAGAATATCTAAATAAATTGCAATTATAATACAAATCAATGCAGCTAATAATTACTGTAAAATGGCAAGAAAAATGATAACTTAAAATAAGAATAAAACTTAGAAGCGCAAGTCAGAATGGAACACTGACCGATATGAGATCCCTCCTGATGGACCTCAGTGGGTTTCCATCGAGAAGTATTGATTGTAGATTAACCATTGTTCCGAGAACATTTGGAACACTGCAAAACAATGCAAAAAGATGAGCAAATATTTAATTCCAAAAACAACAACAACAACCCGAATTCTCACTTTGAAAGGTCGTTGTTGGTCAAATCGAGTCGTTCGAGGCACCGAAGAGTGGATATTTCATTCGGAATGATTTTCAACTGGTTCTCTCGGAGATCCAAAATCACCAGGGATGTCAATGAATTAATGCAGTCAGCAGGCATTTCCTTTATGCAATTCTTACCCAAATATAGTTCCTGATATCAATAAATATTTTATTGAGTTATTGTGATATTTCTTAACTAAAAAATAAATTAAATGCTCTTATCCCAACCACATACAAACGTAAATCTGAGCTATTATTTAAAAATTAATAAATTTATAAATATTAACTAAAATATTTTAAGGTAATGGTGCTGTTACATATTCATATACTACATATACATACAAAAATATTATAACAAGATTATCTAAAGCCACCTTGAGGTTTGAGCAATCATCTAGTTGAGGAAACTTCGAAATCCGATTCATTTGAAGGTATAAAATGTCCAATCGTTTCAACTGACCAAGTTCTTGTGGGAGTTGACTTATTCTGTTCTGTCTCAGATCCAATGACTTGAGTTCTAAAAATAATAAATTCAATTAACATAGATGCAGTGACTTCATTATTTGACTGACAAATAATAATATTAGTTTTTACTTTTAGTTAACAAAACTATTGCAAACACAGCTAAGTTGTGTAACTACTTTCTGCCATCAATCAAAATTACTAAATAATGCCTGATAATAAAGTAAAAAATGCAACATTTAATTAAATGTATGCAATAAACAAGGCACTTGAAGCAATATAAATAAACATTCACAAAAGCAGATGCTAAAGTGCATTAAAAAATCATATCAAAGTAAAATAAAACACTTTGTTCCATAATCCCACCTTTTAAACTGCCAATTGCAGGAGTTACAACATCCAGTTGGTTTTGTGAAGCTCTCAAAGATTTGAGTTTTGTCAGAAGTTCAATTGAGTCCGGAAGAATTGTTATTTCATTCTCAGACAAATCCTTTAAAAATGTTAAGTCATTACAATGAATGTGACTGGGGAGAATTCAAGCCATTGATAAAATGTTTTATAAATAAATTTTAAATAATTCTCAATAAAAATAATACAACCAACTTTATTAATACAAAAAAATAAATTTCATACTAGAATGCAGCATGTGCAAATTCAAATTTATGTGTATTATGGTCAATAAAACCAAAATTCATGCAATATAATCTGATGGCTTCACAACAATTCATGCTACAAATGTCATATTGTTTGTAAAGTTAAACGGAAAATATTCAATGTTGCACCGAAAATAGGTTTAAAAAAATTTCAAGCATAATTAAACATGTAGAATATAATTCAGAAGAAGCCAACTTATCAGCTTCTACTGATAAGTTTATCAAAATCAAATCCAATGAAAAGCTCTTAATAACCAAATCTTCGAGGCAGTTCAAATCACCAAATGAGTCAGGAAGTTGTTTGATTTTGTTCTGCTGAATGTGAAGACATCTCAACTTCTTTAGTTGAAGGATGCAACTCGGAAAGTTGTCAAAAGAGTTCTGACTGAAAACCAATTCTAATGTTAACCTTTGTAACAAAATTACAGTTTATTTATAACTTATTAAATCAAAATTGAACAGGCTAAAATAAATAAATCAACCATTGATAATCAATAATTAAATAAAAGTTCCACCTGATATTCAGTTTTACGATCTCAGTTAATCCACCAATGGCTTCAGGAAGAAATCCTAATTTATTGTCGTGAAGCTGATAAACATGAAACATTTTTAAATTATTTTAAACTCGAGCTTCACAAAACACACGGCACTTCTATGCGATCAGTTTATGGGTCATCCGTAAAAGATATCTGCAAGTGGGGGAGGGGTGAATGTTTTGTTTTTAATCCATACTTTAAATAAAAAATGAGTAAATTTTTTAATTTTTCAAACCTATATTTATTTATAATTTTATATCCATTGTTTTGATATTCTTATATTTACGTTTTATAAAAAATAAACAAAAATTTTGGAACTGGTTCAAAAAGACATGTCTCAAATTAAGGCAAAAATTTCCATCACTATCTACAATGGATAGAACTAAATCAATTGCCAGCAACCAATAAAATTTATTATGGTTCCAAATTTTATATACTGGCTACAATCTGATTTTTCATTGGATCATTGGAATAGTAGAATTGTTTATTCATTAAAATAAATATAAAATAAATATTTTTATAGGGGGAGGAGTACAAAATGGACATTTGCGGACAGGGGGAGAAGAGGTAAAAAATCAGCAAATTTATCAACGATTTTTATAGATGAACCCTTACTATTTCATACTACTTCAACAAAAGGTCTCAAATTTGACATCACCTTATCACCAGTAAACATCTTGTTAAATGGCATCACTTAGATTTGTACTCAAAAATTCATAACAGATGTAACAACACAAATACATTTCCAGTGCCACTTTAAGTAAGCTTAAGTTTTGTTAAGTAACTTTTAAAAATATAACAGCAGACTCACATCCAAGTGACTTAAAGCAGGAAAGTTTGAAATGCTTTTGGAAACTTCAGTGAGGTTGTTAGAGGCAAGAATGAGTTTCACAAGGTCCACCTGGTCCCACCAAGAGTCCCCTGTATCATCCATGGATAAGGACTTCCCCCCACCTGGTACTTCCTGGTTGAGCCGCCACACACTTTCAGGGACTGCCAAGCAATTGTAAAAGAATATTTAAGTGGCAATTTAAAAAATGTACAAGTTATAGTGGTAAATAAAATCAAAAGTCTAATTGCTTGATTGTTGAGATAATATTTAACTAATTGATGTGTTTCAGTATAATTGGCTTGAGATAAAAAAAATAAAATACCAGCATGAAAATTAATTTCTAATTAATTTACATTTAATCAAACCACCTTCTCCTAAAGCTCGATTCGATAAATTGAGAATTCCACTTTTTCGAGCTTGCTTCAGAAGGGTAACCATGACATTTTGGTCACTTGACTTTTCCTTCTCTCTGTGCTGAAGTGGTATTCTTTTGAACCGTGAAGCCATGCTGCACATCAAAAATGTCCTCAGATTAAAACTCAGGCTTAAAATTACAAATAAAAAGAGTTTCCTTTTGAAGCACCTAACTTTTTAATGAATCCCTTTATTCCACCCAATTTAAACACAAATAATTAAAAACACTTTATCATTGTTGTTCCATCACATGAATGTGATTTCACCATTATGACAATTTATCTTAAAACGTTTTTTCATTTGTTACCTGGCCATAAGTTGGCGACTTCAATTTCCTAATGTTATTATATATAATGTGGTTAATATCAACTTCATAATTGTGTAAGTATGATTTTTTACTTATATTATGATGATAGGACACAACTTTTATCCAATCAGGTTGGTCGATAACCCGGCATTTGCAACTTAAATTGTGAAAAGCTCGCTTAGTCATTTGGACTCTTCATTATTTATAATAATATTATTGTTAGTATATTATATATTAGTCTCAAATATATATTAGACTAATAATTAATAATAGTATATAATTAATGTTAGTCTAAATATTAGACTAATATTATATTAATAATAGTCTAAATATTGACATAATCCAAAATCATAAAACATTAACCCCTCAATAGAAATCAAAGTCCACCCGGACTCAGCGGTATGTGATTGAAGAAAAGTGAATTTAGAATAGGTGAATTAGATCTAGTGATGTGTTAGTTCAAAATAATTTTATTTGATTTGAATTTTTAATTACCTTAATTTTATTAATCGAATAAATTATAAATATTTTTTGTAATGTCAAACTTCTAAGCTGAGTTTAAATGTAATTAATGGTTCAATTTATTTATTTGATTAAAGTCCGTTGCATAACTAAGTTGATTTGGAGTTCTTAATGTGTTAACTATGTAAAAGAATTCTTATGTATAGTATAACAACTATAAAGATTAAATTAATGATAAATAAAGATTAATTAAAAATTCACTAAATTAACTGACACCCGCTGGATTGCTAAGCGGTTCCCTGACTTTTGCTCAAATGGCGATAGCTTACATGGCGGTTACTCAACAAATAAATGTAAATCCTCAAATAAATTTAGAATTTCTAAACAAAATTGATATAGGGAGAGTAAATAATCATATACAAGCAATTAATTAGGCCTTATATCAACTGAAGCTTTTTTGTAAACAAATAGCGTGAATTTTTACAAATAATATATTTGGACCAGGCTCCACGATAAGGGGATGCAGCCAAAGTTTAGGTGGCCCATGAACATTATAGCCCTAATTTAAATGGGCAATTACGTGTGAAATTTTTGTTATTACATTCTAAATAAAACTTTGCCACGTTCGGAGTGCATGCAATCCGTCCTCCCTAGACAAATAGGGTAATGGCAGCCAAGCGTGACACTGCCAAATGCTTCCCACGAGCCACAAGGAAATCCTCTGCTGCAGACTCCGAAAACACCATAAGTCTGGATACTAAAACCATTTTAGCCCACAACCTCTAGCAAATGTGGTAAATCATAAACAGCCATAGAACAAAATTACTCAAATTTGTGCTGGGACATTTATTGATGTCAAATCTCAAAAGCCTGCAAGAAATGCTTTAAACTCAAGGATGATGATGATGACCAACAATATATCAATACTCTGGAATATAAAACACCAAGGAAATACAAATTTATTAACTGACAAACACAAGCTATAATGATTTTTGATCTGCTTGAATCAGATAATCAATCACAGCAAAATATTAACTCAATAAACACCAAGAATCATAAGCAACCAGCCTTAAAAATACATAAAAAATCACTGTAAAAAATGATGTTTGATTTGACCAGATTTATGAAAAATTAGAATTTACTTCCTATTTCTCCACCTAAGATATACCATACAAACAACACTTTAAGCTCAAAAATCTTCTACCAATAATCAAGTCATATAAAGTTAACTTCTCAAGTCTTGCATATCAAATAAGTTACAGAAATCATAAAAGCCGAAAGCAGACAGCTTGCACAAATGACTAATTAAGCAGACGGAAGATGCTAAAATAAAACTTGAGTAATGTAATATCATTTTTGATACTGGTGCATACCATGACCAGAAGTTCAGAGGGCTTGTAGAAGCTCCTTGACACTTGGGCAAGTCAGAGCATGCCTAACAAACTCAGCTTCAGAAAGGCGACCATCCTTGTTGTCATCTGCCTTTGTAAAAATTGTCGTCACAGTTTCTTCAGCTTTCTCCCTAGGATTATCAATCTTCTTTGCCTTGTAGACGGCCTGAAGTATTTCTGTGATCTCACTTGGCGACAAGTAATGATTTCCATCTATGTCATACAAATTGAAAGCCCAGAGGAGCTTTTCATCTGCTGTACCTCGAGCTGCCACAGAAAGTGTCGTCACAAACTCCCTAAAGTCTATTTCACCATTTCCATCAGCATCATATTGCCTGAAAACATGCTCGCAGAATTCCTGAGGGTCGCCATCACTTCCAAACATCTTCTTGTAAAGATTGACAAACTCAGGCTTTGAAATTTTCCCTTGTGGAAAGTCTCCTTTAAACTTGTTGAACCACTCTTTCAATTCCTTTGTTGTAAACTTGGTTCCTTTAGAAAGTTCCTTAAAATCTGGCTTTCCTTGTTTTTGACCCATAGCTGTTTTAGAATCTAAAAGTAGCATCACGACTTTAAGCGATGAAAATTAACAAATCAATGTTAAATTTATACATAATCTTAACAATTGCAACTATTTCCAAGGTAATAAAACTCGAATTCGAAAATCACGAACTAACCACAACTCAGACAGCCTATAGACAACCGGTTCACCAGCTAGAAAATGGCAGGGACAGGTTGAAGCGAATGGAGGAGTTAAATGGAGGTCGGGAAAAATGAATGTATGGATATATTAATAAATCAGTTACACAAAACCAAAAAAATCTCATCTAAAATAATAAATTTTGTGTTCAGGACATTTCTGAAGAAATAATAAACAGCTGATTTATTATCGCAATTATCAACATCTGTCTTTCATGTCACTGGCTACTTCTATCTTTAAGTATTTTTATCGTTAATATTTTAATCTTTAAAAAATCTATCTTATACTTATGAATATTTTTGGACAATGTTGCACGGCTTTCTTTAAGGTGGCTCTGGTCATGTCATTAGGGTCTGTAATTGCCAATAGTTCAATGTTATACGCTATCCCACAAAAAATTTCTTTTCTCATGGGGACCCTAAAAGTCGCGGGGCCTCTAGGCCTACCCAGCCTAATGGGTAATCCGGCACTGAGCAGAGATAAAAGAAATGATGACAAATGTTTTTTTACATAATTAAAAATATATTTATTTCGGAAATTAAGCTTTTCCTGAAATGTAATCTGGTTCTGAACTGATTTCACGCAAGCTGTGACTGAAGAACGGCAATCGGGGAGCAGTAATTTCAGCTTTTTCCAAAGGGAGGGCAAACCCTTGCACCACTTGAGAAGACGAACCTTTCTCCTTGCTTCTACCCAAAATTCAGGGAGTGGGAAAACCCTCGTAAATTATGAGATGACCTTTTTTTTTGCGTCTAGTCTAAAATCCGCCAAATTACCTCCCTGACGTCTACTTGAGAGACTTGATTCTCCTGTAGAAAGGTCTACATTCAGTGACGTACCAAGGGGTGGGAGACGGCAAAATTGTGAGGAAATACGTAAAAATTAAAAAAATAGAAAAAATGTTGGACAGTAAACGAATCCAAAATATTCTGCTTTGAAATGGATAAGCATGGAGCGTCGAATCCGCAAAAAGAAACGAATGGATGGTGAAGGATTGAATGAAGCAGCACTGGGATTTGATATTGAGTTGAGGACAGGAAGTGCTGTGTGTCATCGACAGGTTGATCGAGAAAATATCTGATAGATTTCGGAAAGTTCATGACCTTGCAAACAAATACGCCTTTCTTACACTGTCAAATATGTATGATGATAATTATGATTGTAAGCCTGGCGTATTTGATGAAGACATAGAGAAAGAAAAGTTCATTGCCGAAAGGAAGAGATTGAAGCATTTTGTGAAATCTTTGGGAAACAATACCATCGATGGACCCCTTCAACTTTTGAGCTTCATAAAGAGATAACATCTTGGAGATCTGTCCCTAATATTGTGATCCTGCTTACCCAGGCTATTAGTAATGTTAGCTGTGAGTGCTAATTCTCCAAACTTAAATTTATAAAAAAACTCCCTTCTACCATCGATGAGCCAAGACAAGGCTTGCAGGTCGAGAATGGGTTAGCTCCCCGATTGTGATAAAAAAATCCAATGCTACAAGGATATATGCCCCCACGATCCCAGCCGAAAGGAGGGGGAGAATGACGAACCATCAACGGAATCAAGGATTACAGATTTTTGTTTCTAACGGACTTTCGATTCTGAACAACGTCCAGGACAGGGCGTGCATGAAGGTTGACAAAAGGTTTACATTGGAAGATGTACGTGTGAGATTTCGCAACCGAGAGAGGACTCAAAGTCCAACAAACGAAATCAAATTTCAAAATCAAATTGAGGCATTGAGGCAGCGTACTATCGCTAAGTTGCAGATAGGTAAAACATTGGACCGGAGTCACACCATAGTTCCGAGTGTGTTTGAGTCTCAAGGACAAGACCTCCAAGAGGCAGGATAAGGTTCTCTCGAGGAAACGACAAGAAAGGCTGGTCAGGACTGGATGAGGAACTTAAGCAAGGACTTAAGAAAAGCCTGAAAGATGGATCAGTGAAATCCTTCAGTGACATAATCTACAACAAGTGCATCAGAAGATTTGGGGTCGTGCCTGTCAAACGATCTCAGGAAATGAAGGACTCCAGGCGACAGCGCGAACTCGGACGCCTCAAAGGCAAAATGAAAGCGCTTCGCCGTCGGTGGACAGTGGCTAAAGAAGACGAGAGAGAAGGACTCTCCGTCCTATGTGATGACGTGAAGAGACGAGTGAAGGACTTGCGCCGCGCAGAACGAGGGAGGAAGAGGAAATGTGAGATGAGAAGAGCTAGGAGAAGCTTTTTTTTGCAATACAATTCCAAATCAAACTCGCGCACTATCGCGAAAGATTTATTTCTTGCTCGACACGCCTCTGCAAAAAGATATGTCAAACTCCCAGGCGAGACATTCTTGCAGAGACAAACGACTGGACCGTCGCAGCAAGAAGGGATGAGGCACTACCCCTAGGTGCTGATAGAAAGTGGCGTCATTTCAGTATTTTCCAAGAGTAAACCCTTGCACAGATTGAGAAGATGACCTATTTTTGCATTTTGCCAAAATTCTGGGAGGAGGGAACCCTCGCAAAACGTGAGGAGATGACCTTTTTTGGGGTCTGGTACAAAGTCAAGGGACCCCCAATCCCCCCTCCAAATTTACATGTCAAAATTTAAAAAATCACTTTATAAAATTATAACTATTGTTGTAAATGTGGTAAAGCAATGATTTCTTGTGAATTTATTTATCTAAGCACAAGCTATTAAATAATTATAATGCATAAATGCATACAAATTTCCATCAAGACATCACGCATCAAGACTCCATCAAGCAACTACACAATTGCCTCACAAACCTTACCTGTATCAGATAGCGTCCGTGATCTTGGGGTGCTCATTGATAACACACTCACCTACAAAGCCCACATTAACACCATTGTTCATAAAGCATTTGTGAGGTTAAGACTACTCCTTAAATGCTTTCGTACAAGACACAAAAAAATTCTAACCAGAGCATATTGCACTTATGTCCGACCTATCCTCGAATATTGTTCCCCAATATGGAGCCCACATAGCAAGCAGCTCGTACGAAAGATCGAACGTGTCCAAAGATATTTTACAAGAACCATACCCGGATTTAGATCTCTGCCCTACCATACCAGATTACGACTGCTGAGACTCAATACTCTTGAACATAGACGGCTTATCAGCGACCTATGCTTCTGCTATAAAATAGTTCACGGGCTTGTTCAGTGCACAATTCCGGAATTCCCTTCGTTTCTTACTTCAAGAACTCGCGGTCATCTCCTTCGTCTACGACAAGAACAATGTTCCACCAAACACAGGCAACACTTCTTCATCAACCGAGTCGTCAAACCCTGGAACTCTCTACCCCCTGACATCATTAATTCCTCAAAATTTTCTCGCTTCAAATCCTGCCTGTCGCTCTTTAACCTCAATAATTACCTCCTAATTAAGTGATCACTTAACCTTCTTACCGTTGCACTCTGTTCTCGCGAACATCTAAAACCATTGTATATAATTGCGTAAGAGGTCATAGATGACCCTGCAATTTGTTTTGAAATAAAATCAAAAATAAAAAAATAATTAAAAATTAAATGTTTTGCTATTTTGAGGAAGGTGACTCATAAATTAGAATTTTTTTGAAAAATTAAATTTTTTTTAAATTAAATATTTTGTTGATTTGCTTCGACGTTGGAAGTTTTTAGTGCATGCAAATTACAAAATTGGCATTGATCAATTGGCATCATTGGCAATATTTTAAGAGTTATGCCAAAATTAAGGGGTTCTGGTAACCTTTTACGTGCACTGTATTCCATTTAAGGTATTCATTCTTCATTCATCCAGCTATGAATTTAAGTCACGTGAATAGTGCAAATGTTCAAAAGCCGCAAGATGACATAACTTTATTATGCCGCCCGTTATAAGATTTGCCCCCACTGCTCTTGGCCGTTAATAATCCTTTAATCTTCTTTGTTTTCGAAAAGCTCTCAAATATTTTTACAATCGGTTAAAAATTTGCAAACTTTCTCCACTTTTTTCGCATTTTTTTTTGTAACAGTTTGAAAATTCAGTCCATCGACAAGTGAGAAGAGATTTTTTAAAGAAAAAGAGCGGAGAAGGAGTGCCTGCCATGTGGCAACACTAATAGCCCGGGTTAGGAAGATATGCAGCGAGATCACAATATTAGGTGCAGAATCTTTGTATGAATCTCAAAAGTTGAAAGAAACCATCGAATTTATCGTTTACTGAAGCTTCCACAAAATACTTCAATCTCTTACTTTCGGCAAAGAACTATTTTTTCTCTATATCTTCAACAATTACGCTAATCATAATTATCATCAAGCGATTTGACGGTATGGCATATTTGTCTGCAATATCATGAACTTGCTGAAATCTGACTATTTAATGGACACATCAAAACACTGAGGAGAGAGGGTTTCCGTTTTTCTAATTTTTATTTTTTACGTACCCCTCAAAATGCCGCTCCTTTGGACATGCCGCCCCCGTCGCATCCTCCCCAGCCCTTGGTACGCCACTGCGCTCAATAAAAGTCGCACAATAACGATTCCTCCCAAACTTTTACAACATCAGACAGATTTTACTCTGCAGCGTACGGATAGTTTTCTCATTCGCTCGTGCGTAAAAATTTCTGTTTCGTGCTTTTTACGATGGATATCATGGAGACGATGGACGACGGTTTTCAAACCGTCGAAAGTCGTAAGCGCAGAAGAGTTTCCTCTTCTGTCTCAAGCAACGCAGCGCAGGAAATCCCTGCAGAGAAGACCACGAAGGTCTTCATCAAAGTGGAAGTGAGGAGGCTGAACCCAGTCCGGGTTCAGAAACAGGTGAGTGGGGTTCTTGGCAGGAACGACGCTAAGATCATTGCATGCAAGGATCTTCTAATCGTTCTTGCCAAGAACGAGGCGGAGATAGTTAAGTTAGCAAAGCTATCCGAGCTAGACGGTGTCCCGGCTAGCGTCCGAGTCGCGGCTAAGCCGAGAGTCTGCATCGTTGGTGTGCCCGCCAACGTCGATGATGCGACGGTCGTTGAATGCGCTGGTTGTGTTAGCGCAACCAGAGTCGTCAAGACCGTTGGAGCTAAGAAGGTGGCCACCTCGGTGGTCATTCTTAGTTTCCGTAATGCGACGCCTGCTAAAGTTAAGATAGGTTATCTTAGCTTTAAGGTGCAGGCGTACGTGCGTGAGCCAACGCGCTGTTTTAAGTGCAACGGCTATGGGCACATAGCAGCTAGCTGCAAGCATAAGGCTAAGTGCCCTAAATGTTTAGGGGAACACTCCCTGAAAGAGTGTCAGCAGCAGGAAGTGACGGAAAAGCGATGCGCGACTTGTGACAGTACCAGTCACTTTACTGGTCAGGCTGTCTGTCCGCAGCGCAAGATAGAGAAGGAGGCCTTGACAATCAGGGCCAATAAGCATATTAG
Organism: Whitmania pigra; assembly: GCA_021613335.1. Taxonomy (NCBI): domain Eukaryota; kingdom Metazoa; phylum Annelida; class Clitellata; order Hirudinida; family Haemopidae; genus Whitmania; species Whitmania pigra. The sequence goes on along the minus strand of JAJTWR010000254.1, from coordinate 195,894 downwards.
TTATGCTAAAGCAGTGGAGGCGGCCACCAGCAAGGTCGCAAGAAGGGAGGCAGTGCCAGCACCGGCTCCTTCGGTCTCGGGGGTTACTCCTGTTGACTCTATAGTCAAACAGGGAAACCCTCAGAAACCAAAAAGCAAAGCGAAGAAGCGCAAAGCTAAGAAAGCTAAGAAAGCTGCGGCAAGCACGCAGCAGTCCTCGCAGCCAGCTGCAACATCTTCGAATAATCTTAACGGTGGGGCCGCAGACTCTCAGCAGGGAGTCCCGGCATTACTCGCCAAGTTAATTTTTAAAATTTCAGCAGGAATGAACAAGAGGTTCCAAGGAGGAAACCAGGACCAGATGCTGGACATGCTGAACCACGTCCTCCTCCTCGCCCTCGACAGCATTCAGGAAGAACCCGTTCCAGGTGCAGCCGTAGCTGCAATAAAGAGATGTCTGGTTGCCCAAACAGTTCAACATGGATAATGCCATAAACATTATCCAATGGAACTGCCAGGGCATCAGCCCCAAAACCGGTGAATTCGTTTCCTTTTTGAATTCCTTAAAATCTTTGCCTGATGTAATCTTGCTCCAAGAAACATTTCTAAAAAGCAAGCATTCTTTCAGACTTAGAGGATATCAAGTGGAGCGGCTCGACCGGTCGGATGATGTCTTCCATGGCGGCGTCCTCACGTGCGTCAGGGAAGGGTTGTCATACAGCACCGCTGTGGTCTGTCAGGAACCTCAGTGCCAGTCGACCACGATCATCACGAAGTCAAGGCGGCTCAAGATTGTCAACTTCTACGCGCCTCCTGGGAAACCTTACCCAAGAGACTTGTTGGAGTCCATCCTGAACCACCAAGACGCCATCGTGTGTGGGGATCTAAACGCCCACTCTCCCATCTTCGGAGCTAGTCGCTCTGATTCGAGAGGTAAGATCGTGGAAGAATTAGCACCTAACCTGAACTTAGTTATTTTAAATTCAGGAGAGGCTACACACATAGCCCACAACGGCAGTCCGGCACCCCTTGACGTCTCGATGGCCTCACCGCACTGGGCGGCCAGGACCTCCTGGAAGGTTCTCCACACAGGCCTTGGCAGTGATCACCTCATCATTCAGATGACGATCAACGACAAGGCTCTCCGAGAGGACCTGGGACCAGCGAGACTAAACATGAGGACACTCAACTGGAACACCTTCCAGGCCAAGTGCTCCTCCCTCATCCTCCAGGAGCTACCCACGAACAACCTGGAGGAGAACACGAGATTCATCACCGACTCCATCGCCAGTGCAGCCACAGAGAGCTCCTCGATCTACAAAGGGCAGAGCAAGAGGCCTCTCGTCCCTTATTGGAACGACGACTGCAAGGAAGCAGTCAAAGATCGAAACAAGAAGAGAGCAGCTCACAGGCGACTGCGATCGGAGTCGAGCCATGAAGAATACAAGAGAGCGAAGGGTCAAGCCCAGTGGACCATCAAGAATGCCAAGAGGGAGTACTGGAGGTCACACTGCGCCAGCTTCGACGGTTCAACGGGTATCGCCACTCTCTGGAGAGCCATCAAAGGGATGAATGGCAATCGCTCGGGCCCAAGAATCCCCCCGATCGCCTCTGACTCTGGGGGACCCCTCGGAAACTCAGAGAAGGCAGGCACGCTCGCCCGATCCTTTGCGCAAGCCAGCAGCAACGCGAACCTCTCCCCGCTCTTCGCACAAACCAAGACTGCTCTCCTGCTGTCCCCGGCACTCTTCGTGCCAGAGGACTCCCCCATCTCTGATCCCATCAGCATTTCCGAAGTCCTAGATGCTCTAAGGAAATGCGGGAACTCCTCCCCGGGACCTGACGGCATCCATTACGAGATGATCAGAAGGCTCCCAAGCTCCAGTCTCCAAGGGATCGTGGCCCTCTTCAACCAGTCCTGGCTTTCAGGAACGGTTCCCTCCTTATGGAAGAGAGCCACGGTCGTCCCAATCCCTAAGAAAGGGAAGCCTCCTGCTCTTCCTTCCTCCTATCGGCCTATCTCTTTGACTTCCACTCTCTGCAAACTCCTGGAGAGGGTGATTGCCACGAGACTCCGATGGTTCTTAGAGAGCGGTAACCTGTTGAACCAGTACCAAGCGGGCTTCAGAAGAGCCCGAGGCTGTGTGGATCACATAGCCAGGCTGACGCAGGACATCGCCGCATCCTCAACCAAGAAAAGGAAGACTCTCGCAGTTTTCCTCGACATGGAGAAGGCATTCGACATGGTTTGGAGAGAGGGGATCATCGAGCAACTCTCAAGGATGGGCATCAAGGGGAAACCCTTGATGTGGATCCACAATTTCCTTCAGGATAGAACTATCCAAGTGAGGGTTGGATCCTCCCTCTCTGAACCGGTCACCCTAGAGAATGGCACACCACAGGGTAGCATCCTGAGCCCGTTGTTATTCATCATCATGATGAACTCTGTTCCGGAACCGACAAACGGGGTCGAGCTGTCCATGTATGCCGATGACATTGCTCTTTGGACGTCCGGAACGTCCATAGAAGCACTGACATCGAAAATGCAGAAACAGCTCGACAAAATGGCTAAGTTTCTATTTGCTAATGGTTTTAAGATCTCCGCATCTAAATCACAAGCAGTCCTTTTTTCAGAATACCAGAATCGGACGAGGAATGCGGGCATCAGACTGAGGGTTGGAGCGGAGGAGATCCCCCTGTCTAATACAGCCACCTTTTTAGGAATCGTCCTGGACGCAAGACTAAATTGGAAGGCCCACGCAGAGTCTGTCAAGACGAGATGCAACAAGAGGCTCAACGCCATGAAAGCCATCTCGGGCAGTTCGTGGGGGCGAGCAAATCCACCCTGCTCACAGTCTACAGAGCCACCATCCGCTCTGTTCTCGATTATGGATCTGAGGTAATCGACCTGGGGCGCAAGCAGATTCGAGACGCATACGACAGTCTTCAGTATCAGGCACTGAAGATCTGCTGCGGTGCCATGAAGGGCACAAGTGCCTCGTCTTTGCGGGTGGAGTGCGGTGAGCTTCCCCTCGACCTTCGTCGTAAGAAGCTCATGGCAAACCACGCCCTCAGGTCGTTCGCCACCAATAATGTACCTGTTAAAAATAAATATTTCATTTCAGAGCCAAAGTCTCAAGTCGAAATGAGGTTCCACTGCAGGATGAGGATAAGAGGCGAGGAGCCTCCGCACAAGAAAGTCGAGTCGGTGATCCCAGCAGATCTCCTGGAGGACATCAGGGAGGCACCTCCCAGATTCCCTCCTTGGAGACTGAGAAAGCCGACAATCGACTCCTCGAATCTCTCCTTCGAAGCCGACAACCCTCTGCGGATGCTGGTGGCAAGGGAGAAAATAGAGGATCTCCAGGACAGCCTCCTCTGCTACACGGACGCCTCCAAGACCGAGGACAACAAGGCCGGAATTGGGATTTACATCCCAAGGAAGGAAGTAAACATCAGTCTCAGGACGTCGAGTCACAGCTGCATTAGTTCAATCGAACTGGCAGCCATCGAGCGATGTTTACTACATGTCAAGGACTCATATCAGGAGGAGTCCTTCGACATTGTCGTCCTAAGTGACTCGCTTAGTGCCCTACAGGCACTAAAGGACGGCAACAATTATGCTCCTGATATTAAAAATGTACAGTTTTTAATTTCAGAAATTCAAGAGAGCGGCAGAAAGGTCACTCTCGTCTGGGTCCCTGCCCACGTTGGAATCCCTGGCAATGAGAAGGCCGATGCCCTGGCAAAGGCAGCCACTGCAAGGGATCAGATAGACCTCCGGATTCCGGCGTCTATCAAGGATGTCAAAAGGTCCGTGGCCCGCAACATCTTCCAACAGTGGCAGACCAGATGGGATGAAGATCCTCGAAGCCTACATTATAAGTCCATAGAGAAACAAGTGTCGACGAAGAGCAAGTTCCAATGTGTCTCAAGGAGGAAGGAGGTTCTCATCTCCAGACTCCGAGTTGGAAAGTGTGCTCTGAATCAGCACTTGTTTCTCACGAAACGGCACCCAGACGGGAGGTGCGAGAAGTGCCCTCAGGAAGACGAAAGTGTGCAGCATTTCCTCATGGAATGCCCAGCCCAGTCATCCCTGAGGAGAGAAATCAAGATGTTTACAGGTCTATCCGACATGAAATCCATGCTTTGCAATCCAGCAAGTGTGGACATCATTTATCGGTGGATCTGCAAAAACAGATGCGGCTTACTATAAGCCTTTTACAATTTTACCATAACTAATTAATGCAGTTTATTATTCTAATACTTTTCATTTTGACTAACTTACTAACATTAACTAAAGTCCAAATCATCTCAGTTATGCAACGGACTATAATCAAATAAATAATAAATAAATAAAGATTCCTCCCAAATGACCGCTTCGAACTCTATCTCAATGATCCCTAATTAATCTTGCTTTATCTCTTGCTATGCTGCGAATGACACTAGTCAGCAGAGCAAAACAAGCGTGTAAAGCACATATTCATTTCGGATTTGAAGACGCGAAAATCTCATCGACAAAAAAAACTCAAAAACTCTGAAAAACAAAATCTACTTCATTCCATCACATGCTCGGGCCCTAAAACGTATTCAAAAATCTCAGCCACAATATTTTCTCAAAAGAATCTATCTTCTTTTAAACGCATGCTCAAACACTCCATTATTAATTCACCATCATTTCTCTGACGTCTCATTTTCTCTACGTCCCCAAATAATAGACCCATAGTCACAATTCAATGTTTTTAAAATATGGTATGGGTTGTCCAGAGAACGGGATCTTAGGATCAACCCTTGACAGTGATGGGTAGTAGTTAACTACTAGTTAATAACTACTTTAAAGTAGTTAGGAAGTAGTTAATAACTACTCTTAAAAAAGTAGTTAAAAAATAGTAGTTAACTACTTTTAAAGTAGTTAAAGCCCATCACTGACCCTTGAGCAGGCATAACTTTGGATTTTTACACATTTTATGTTTATTTCTTGTTCTTCTCAATAAAGGAAAAAACGAAATCTAAGAAAGTCAGATTCAGGCAATAAAGATTACAAAGTTTTACATTTTGGGGAGTTTATTTAATTTCATCCGATGAATGATATTAAGTGAATAAAAATCATTATATGCAAATTGAAAAAATCGTTGGTCTTGTCTTCCAAATCGAAGAATCAACCGGGAACAACCGGACCTGGCTTTTTTGGCGACCTCGCCACATTAACGTTATTAACTTAAAGATTGATTCAACAATCACGAATTATTGAATTTCGATGCCTTTGAAATCTTTGAAATGTTTTCGTTCGTATTTATCAGGAATTTCAATTGAACTTAAAAGAAAGCTATCAAAAACTCTTCTGCGAAACAGATGAAAACGTGAGCCAAGCATTTTCTTTGGGTTTCGCAAAGAATGCTTTGCTTGTTGCGAACATTGAGAATTCGTGTTTCGTCAACAATAATGCAACGTGGCCACAGTCAATTCTAAGAATGTTTAGATTACAAATGGAATGTAACTTTGATTTATCACAAAGTAGCACCAAAAATATCAATAAATACGACAATTTTATGATTCAGTACTCTTGGAATCTTGCGTTGCAAAAAGGAGCATTTGATTGAGGGCAGTGAGTAATAGTAAGTAGTAATCCCTAAAATTTTATTTTAATTTGCAGGATTGTCGTTATTATTATATAAATAACTGTTATTGCTATTACTAACTGTTTATATTATTTTTAAATAATTGATTTATATCGAGACGACTATCGACCGCTCGCGAATAACTGATTAAGTCTTTGTTATTCATGATAGAGGAATGTTGAGAAGCAGCTTAGACAGGTTTTACAGCTTTCAACAAACAATGTTATGTCCTGTGCCAAGCAATGTTTATTACGAGTTATTGTTAATAATTTAAAGTGGCTCTTTATTTTTAACATTCATCATCACGACAACATCAAAATAAACAAGTACAAGTAATAAATAAGCGACCGGCGCTTTCAATGTCGAGTGTTGAAATGTTTGGAACACGACTTTGTAAGCACCTGGAACAGACTGTCGCATGATGCAATCACGACTTTCAAACATTAAACGTGTTGCATGATGAGAACATTTGTGAGAGATGTTGAACGCACACACACAAGTCACACTTAATACCTGAGAATAAGACACAAATACATGTGATTAAAATGAAGTATAAATAAATTACAAATCTAGGTTATAGGGAGGAGGTGGGAGAGTCGTGCTATCAATAGAAACGGAGTCTGCAATGCTTTTCGAAATGCTGCCCTTAGATTGAATGGTGTCAGTGCTCAAATCAAAGAAATATGATGGTTGAACTGATTCCTCCTCATCCAAGGATTTCTTAGCCGGAGTTTCACGTTTTCTGGAAAAGTAAGAACTTTGTCACGATACTGAACCCTTTTTGTATCGAGCTCGATGATGAACTCACCTCTTGCAGATGACGATGATGAGGACGATGGTGATGATAATGAGTAAAACGCCTCCTCCAATTACTCCTCCGATGATTGCTAAAATACAAAATACTCTCTTTAGACTTCGTTATGTATTCAATTATAATCTGCGCATTTCTTCGTGTAATACGAAACAAAAGGCTTGTTTGACATCGTTGGATAAGGGACTATAGTCATCACCATTGTCATCATCATCAACACCATCATCATCGTCATCGTCATCATCATCACTTTCGACGAAGACAGATCTTCACCTTCATTGCTGAGTTTACTTCCATTTCGGTTGATGTCACCACTTGGCGTGGTTGTGCTGTAGTTGCTGGGTGGCAGGGGAATGGTAGTTGTCGTGTTTGGAGCGATGATTAATTTCGTCAGAGGACCTGAAGTCGTTGTCGTTGACACGATGAAGTAGGAAGGCATGGAAGCGTAGGTCGCATTGGCTGGAAATTCAATTAATATTGTAACTAAAAATAATAATACATTGTGCTAATCATTTGTTAGAGTGATTTACTTTAATAAAACGAGGTTTTCTAATTCACATAAAAGAAATTCACTTTTTTGGCACATTATGAACTTCTTCTGAGAGCCATCAGCAGTACCCCAGATTAGCGTGTTCGATGTCGAATCTTTTCTTTTTGCGAACCCGTAACCCTCTCGAAGGTTGGCATCAGGCCAAGAGGTATAGGTTACACTTTCACCTGGTTTTATGAGAAATTTATTGCAATTCCTATGCATTTTGGATTTTGAAAATAATTTGAAAATACGTTTAATAACAAATTTGAAGAAAAGAGAACTAAGTCACAATAAAAGATAAAATTTTCAAATAATGATAATAATAATAAAATAAATGCGTTTATGATTTTTAAATATTCAATAATTATTAATATTAAGTTACGGTAATAGTTGCAATTATAAAAAAAGTTTCAAAATAACTATAAATTATTAATTACCTGATAACCAGACTTGTTTAAACCTGGTTGCACCGATCCAGTACGTATAATTTCCTCTTAGGACAAATTGTAGATTGTCGTTAATCTGCTTGTTTGGAATTTTTAGGAGGCTTCCATTGAAGCGTGAACATTCGCGCACTGCCTCGAAATACGGAAGAGCTTTGTCGGTGATGTAGATGCATGTGTCACCTGAACTTGTGCTTATCGAATGAACTCCTTCCTGCTTCACGTCGCATGTTGGAAACATTTCCGGAGAAAGAGCTGATAAAGTGAGAGACATTGTTAGCAATTACCAAACGAATTCAAAATGAAAATGTTCAAAATGAAATCTTTATCTTACACTATTGTGGTTTGCGAATTGCAACTTGTAATACTACAGCATTATAATAAACATAATTACAATATGAGGTAATAACCTCATATGAAATTCACAATTCGTTTCTCGACACTAAACCTTATGAGTGACTCTTACTTATGCAACATTATCAATTAACGACTATTAAAATGCCAAGATTGAAATTTAAATAAGTACAAAGTCAATATAAGCAATTCTGACTTATTTCGCAGATGGCGTAGTATGCTGAGCTGCAGCTGATATCGTTCCACTTCAAATTGTCCTCAATAATGGAACACCTCTGACGTTCGACATCAGGTCCTCCGTCGTTTGGCTGATCTCTCTCCCAATTTGAATAGAGGCCTATGAATAATTAATGTTAATTATTATTATTATTATTTAAATAGTTCTGAGAATATTCAATTACTGTCATTTTTTTAGATGTTAATCGACGATAGACTTTTTAAGTCCCTCCTAAAGATAGAAGGTTGGAGTATCAAATAAATCGTGTCGTTAACAAAGGTTACAGCCGACAACTTCGTTTATCAACATCGTCATCGTCGTCGTCACAACTTGCACAAATGCATTGTGGTATGACAGGTCACGTAAGCCATTTGAACACCATCATGGTTTATTGGAGCTATTTAAAGCTTCGGTTAAATGAATGAACATGAACTAAACATTCACATCAGGCATTCACACTTTTAATAGTTATTATAATTAAATAATTTGTGCATGTAATTAATAGTTATTATAATTAAATAATTTGTGCATGTAATTAATTCACACCATTTATGGCTACGATTCTTCGTGAATCAATTCCTCCACAATTCTCAGTGTCTGATGAGGGACACAACGTAGAGCATTGTGCACCCAATTGACCGTTCTCTCCGAATTGGTTTCCACAAAAACATTGAATGCCGTTCTTTAAAAAAGACAAAGCAAGTAATTAAAATTTAAACCAAATAAACCCAAATTAAAATTTTAAAGTGATTTCTTCCACTACATCATCTTAGTAAGTAATGATTAATTAATCAAATTACCATCAATCCGACGTATTTCGAATCCTTGCAATCTTCAGAGCACGTCCTGAAACCGTTGTTACCAGGTTTGTCTCCTTTGAAAGACATGGAATCACCATCTAGGTAACAGCCTTGTTCTGCAAGTTCTGAGCCTGTTCGAGATAGAGTAAGGTTAATGTTCATGTTCTGTCATGAGGATGACATTGTTATCACGCTATCGAATGATATTTACACCCTTACAAAGCAATTAATTTGAATTTTCGAGGTTCATTAATTATTTAGTTAAAATGCCAGTAGCAATTTTGTTTTTTGCCGAAGAAGCAGAAAGTTATTCTTATCGAAAGATGTTCGTTACTTTTTGAGATTTTGCTGATTTTATAACGGAATAAATTAATCATCATCATAGTCAATCGTTTTTATCGTCAGAAATAACTTTTTATTTTATGTTTTATTTTTAGCGTACCAGTTAAATTACATTAACATTTTCAATTTCTAGCCAGTTTCGAGAATAAATAAAAATATAAAGCAAGTAGAAAGGTTTAACTTTAAACGCAAAAATGTTCTCCACTCACCATCAGGCCATTTCCAAGTGGTGCTGGTAAGATGCAAGTTGATCCAAATTTCGCTGATAGCACTGGCACTCATAAGGTTAATGATTGCATTATTTTCCTCTTCAGAAACTATGGACACTAAGTCCATTCCACTTTCCTTGCAGTGACTCCTAGCATCGAGGAATGTGCCCTCAAATTTTGGCACTTCGTAACACGTGATTCCATCCCCTCTTTTGGCTGTTCCAGCACAATTTTTCACGTCGAAAGCTACAAATTACAAGTTATTTCAACAATTTTCTTTAATGGTCACAAGGCAGTATGAAACAATGACAATTCATCTTGAACTTCAAAAAAACTCACCAGCAGCAATTACGCCGAGCAAACATAAACATGGCACAAATATATTCATTTTTACACGTAAATAGAAACAATATGAATTCGTTAGTTATCTTTAGTTATCGTCGAGTCTCAAACATGATGGCTTTATTTCTTCTCAGGTTTTATACACGAAGCTGTCTATTCAAAGCTGTGGCAATTGTTGTTGCGTCAAACCTGCCATTTCCTGTGACATTCATGGCTATGGAATGAATTTTGTTTATGAACGTCTTAACTTCGAAGTATTGAACGACAAAGAATGCCCAGAATAAACGATTGAACATTTTCACAATCAAATTAGTCATCTTTTGACGCTCAAGTCTCAGCTTCCAAACGATGTCAACATCCTAATTCTTGCCGTCAGGCACGAGAAACGAAAATGCATAAGAATCTTCTACTCTGATCTACGGCATTTATAAAAGATTCCATTTATTTCTCATACCAGCAAAACATTTCGAGCGACAAATCAACTCATTGGCAAGTCACCGTTGGCCAAGAAAAGTGGTATGTGAGTCATTTGTTTCGATGCCAGGATTTTCTGGTTTTGGAACTTAATGCATATCGTGACCAAAACGGAACGTTTCGTCAAATAATGAAGATAAATCCAGGCACGGGGAACTTCTGCACAACTTTCACCTGGGAATGCGAGATCTCATCGAAACTGCCGCAAAAAAACACCGAATCGCAACCAAATGAGTTTTTTATTCGTATTTCAGAGAAAATAAAACTTTAACGGAGTGCAAAAATTATGAATTAATATTACAATACGTCGTCCTACAATTTTTGTAACAACACAAAACAGCTTCAAAGCTACGAAGCAATCACGATTTTCGCAACTCTCCAACCGTGGAATTTACAATTTTGATAACACAGCGCAATAACAGAATTTGAAGCATCACCCGTCGTCAGGTGTTGTAGTCGATAATGAACGAAAAAAAATCATGCCGTCACAAACGGCTAAGCACTAGGAAACCCAAATCCTAAAAACTGCCTGCCAGTGCAAATGCACTTCACTGAATGCAATGGTTAACATACGAACTCATTCATTTCTGTGATGCAATTACTCAAAAAGTTATATAATTAAGCAAAATTTCCATGTTGGCATTGCCTAACTTGAAATTCACAAAGAACAAGCAACCAATCAAACCAATCAATTAATGAACAATGGTGAACAAGCAATCAATCAATTAATGAACAATGGTGAACTAGCAACCAATCAAACCAATCAATTAATGAATAACGACCTTGTTCTTTTTCTGACAGAGCAAGAGATTTCCCAGATTAGCAGTCACGACAAATGTTAGCTTGCACAATCGAAAATGTAAACAGACCAGATTCCATGGGAGATACAATTTCCCTCCATATCACACACATACCAATCACAACCAACTAAACCGGAAACCTCAAATCAGTGGACATTCTGGGAACATTTGAACAGCCTCAAATTCAAATTAAGGAATCAACTGTCAGTTCAACTGCACTCTCCTGCAATAAATCCTAGGCAGACTAGATGTGCGCGAGAAGTTGTAAAGGACGATGTACTTATCCTCTCATTCGAAACCATTTAAACGGAGTGCGTGCTCAGATCCAGTGTGGAATTGCAATGAGAAGCAAAAATGCAAAAGTGATGGATGAAAGCAAATACGAGAAACACTGTTTACATTGAATTGATTGTAACAATCTATTGTATTCCAACACCCAAGTGAGAAAATGAATTATGAAATAAGTGAATAAATCAATTGTTTAAATTCAAGCAGTTCAAATTAACTCGAATAATGGCAGGCAAACATCATCATCACCCTGATAGTGTTTTAGGAAACAGGTTGAATCCAGCCAAAAGAAACCAGTCACTATCTCCTTCATTCTCAACTCAGCACAATCATGATGCTCAAAAGTGATCAAAGCTAAGGAAAAGACTCTGACCGAAAGAATTCCAGTCATTTCCATCCGAGGCCAAAGCGGATTATTTGATGAACTAACAAAGTAAGCCGTGAAGTAAATGTTCGGATAAAAGTTCCTAGCACATTTATTACGATGATTATATTTAGTCATTTTTGGCTATGGACAAATGATGCATTTCAATATCTGCAACATTTCAACAACTCCAACATTGCTTCGAGATGAAGTTCGACCCAATTACATGGCCTGTTGAGCCAGCAGGCTCTTCTGGTCATCATTCTGTTCTGCCTGCTCCAGCTTGAGATCTTGCAACGTGTGGGAGAACTTGGACCAATCATCAGTCCTAGGGATGGCCAGAGACTGAAGGACAAAAAAATCAATTAATCACCCTAAAAAATTGGCACCAAAAGTCTCAAGCGAGTTTCGACTTCACCTCAGCCACGTCGTAGATGTGCACGTTGCCCTCGTCGTCGCCTACGCCAATGTTCAACCCTCCCTGGTGCCAGCGACACTTATTGGCAGCAACCCCGTTCTCTATTATCGTGCTTGCCGTAGGTACCTGCAAGATCGACAAGTAGTCAAGACAAAAGCATGAAGAAAAGTTAAACCATTGCAACAAACCTCAGTGTCCATGTTGAGATTCCACAAATCCAGCCTTCCGGATCCATCGACAGTAGAAAAGATGGCAGGATGAACGGAGGACCACTTTGCATCGTAAATGTATTCGCTGTTGTCCTCGAACGAGTGCAGTGGAGCCGATTCCTGAGGAAAGCAGATTCATGAAGTCAAATGAATCAAGAAGTGATGAAGATGAAACAAACATTCTACTGCAGTTCAACTTCAGCAACAAGACCAATCTAAAGACTCACTCGGATGTTCCAGAGTTTGACTGTCCAATCGAAAGAGGATGAAATGAAGTACGAGGAGAAGTCAACGCCACCGGGAACCGAGTGGCAGTCGATGCCAGTCACAGGACCCTGGTGACCCTCGTAAAGATCCAAGATGCCGGCCTTGCTGATGTTTGAAGAAAATAAATTACCAAGCTGTTATTAGTAATGCCAGTAATAATAACATTATAGATGCAACCAAGAATAAAAACTAACCATAATTAATACATTTAAAACTAATAAACCAATGCTGGAAACAAATGTCCACAATATATGTAGTTGTGAAATAACACCAGGACTTACTTCCCATGCCTGCAAGCAGAATACACGACACCCTCTTCTGTACCCAGCACAAAATTGTTCGAGTCTCCATAAGGGAATGAAAAGCAAAGGGCAGCTGCTGACTTGGACTGTTTCTGTTGCAACTCCATGCTCTCCTAAAACAAGAATCATATTTGCTCGAGAACCACGTCATTAAGAATCCATGAAATATGTTCTTCCATTTTAGGACTTAGGTTGTGCTTTAAAACTCCACATTTTTGTGCTCTTATGGAAAGAAAAAGTCATTCAGAAGACAAAGTCACAATTGACACCAATCGACATAATGCACCAACGGTGATGCAATTTAATTCTTTGCAACTCATCCTTTCAACATTAACAGATTTGTTCAATCAATAAAGTCTGGTTTCTGATAATCGAGTTAACGATTAATATCAGTGATACAATGATTACAATTTAAACATCTCACCAAACAGCAAAAACAGTGTTCAAATTATAACCTGTGGTTGCGAAAGCATATCCAAGTTCCAGAAGCAAACTTTCCCGTCTGTTGATATCGAGGCGAGATTATGAGCATTCTGAGTGCCTACCACTTCAATGCAGTAAACTGGATGCTATGATAACATAATAAAACCCTAAATATAAATATGGTGCATTGAATAATATGAATAAATATATCAAATTTAAAATCAAGTCAGAACCATTAATTGAAATTATTATAATTATAAAAACACTTTTGATTAAGCAGATTACTGAATTTTAAACAAAATCAAGTGTCTACAAAGATCAAAATTACTTTCTGGAAGTCTCAAAATAAATTTTAAATTCAGGATTATTCCAAATATTTGTATAATCATCTCTCTAGAACAAATCATGCTACTGACGGTGTGAACTGAGGCCGAAATGGGTGTTCGTTGGATGGGCGTCCTCTTGTTGCTCCTGTTGTCCCACAGGACAATGTGCCCGGAGTAAGTTCCTCCGATGATCAGGTTCGGGTGGAACTTTGCAAAACAAGCAGAAGTCACTGGAGACTGCAAAAGGAAGGAAAAACAAATTATTTCCAACTTCATCATACAACTGGTATTGTAAGTTTTAATTTATTTTTTTGTAATATCAACTTTTTATTTAACAAGTAAAAAATTTGAAATAATAAAATATCATGTAAAGTAACGCAGGTAGTTAAAGGGATCACAGTAGACAAAATATAGTATAATATAATATTCATTTATCCAACCATAGCAATCCATCCTATTAGCTGCAAACAATGTCATCAAATTTAGTGATCGACCACCATCTTACCTGGTAGTGGAAGACAAACTCAGGTGTTGTCTTCTTGTATTTGATATTCCATACAAGTACAACTCCATCTGGTTCCTGAGGTTGACTTTCGTTGTTGTTGTGGGAGGCCAACAACAACTCAGGAAACTGAGGCAACAAATCATTTCAATTATTCAATTATGCAAAAGCACGTGCTAAGCATCCACCACAAATTGACCATCAAAATAAACATCCAACCTGGGTTGACCAATCAAGTGAGGTGATGGTTCTATTTTTAGACCAACGTTCACTGAAAAAGTTTCTGTTCAGCTTCAGTTGTTCTCCTTCACTTAAACCTCTGCATTATAAAAATATAAAAAACAAATATATTATTTAAAAACATTTAAAGCATTGCACATCTCATGTTAATTTCTAAATTGCTTTTCTAAACAATTTCACTTTGATTGATAATTATCATGTATACATAAAATACTTTCAGTGCATATTTTAAGATGTTTTTTGCTTTTATTAAAAGCAAATATAGCAACTTGTTGTCTAGACGTAATGTTAGTTTATAATTGTCTAATTTGATGGGGTCTACAATAGTGGTCACAAATTATTTGCAAAAAATCAATAAACTGTCAAGCAGATAAAGATGATGCAACAATTTACAAAATGATTTATTATAATTCCTTTGTGGATGTTTTAATCATTCTCCTTACCATAACTGAAACGATGAATTGAATTGTGAATTATTTATTATTTATTCCAACCTTTCATCTTCATCATCCTCCTGTCCAGAATAATCAGTGAAGATGTCCACGTATTCTCCGATAGCACGTTCCACGAGATTCGATGCACGATTGAAGAATGTTTGGAAGTCCTCCGACATCATGATCGTTTTCCTCTGTTCTTCGGACAACTCTATGATTGCTTAACAACGGTGAAACAACATCATCAAAGCAATCAAATAGCATAATGTCTTACAATCATTTAAGTAAAAGTTTGTAAGAATTTCAGATCAAAATCCTGGCAATAAATATTTTTAAACACAATTAAACCACAAAATGTTGTTAAATTATCAATAATAACTCTTACTTAAAAATTCTACAAGATTTAAATTAAACCACATCAGATGTCGATATGATGAAACCACAGAAACATCTCAAATTCCAACTTGGCTTTTCCTCCACAGGTGGAGCTTCTTCCTCAATCACTACAGGTTTGTGGGGTGCACTTGGGGGCATCTTCTGAACCTCAACTCCTGTTTCTGAATCTCCATCTTCATCTGATTCAAAGTAAGTTAGGGCTGTGTTAGTCTATTTCAAAACTGGCTGCTCAAAATAACATGTGACAGATAATATAATAATAAATGAAAATTCTAAATTTAAATCATATCAACAAATTCATTCAAATTTTGGTCCAACCTGCTAAAAAAGGCCAGCATCATTATACAGTAAAGCACATAATAACTTAGTCAACAGAACAATTCATGCAGCAACATATTCAGCACTTTTATGTGATGAAATTGTAATGTAATTGCAATAAATTGATAGTAAGTAGACATATAATTGGTATTGTAATCATCCTTTAATATTTCAGAGAGGAATATACAAAGGAAAGGATATTATATCAAATCATTAGTATGTAAAGTATTAAAACCAAATATGAAAATAACGTCAACAAGAAATTGGCATTTAAAAGCCTTCAAGAAAGGGCATGCATGAAATTAAAACAAACACAAAAATTTCCATGAACAAAAAGGAACCAAAACAAACTAAAGAGATTGTTACAAAGGTGATGACAGATAGCTGACCAGCAGACGAATTTGCCACCTACCTGCTGAAATCCCCAAATCATCTCCATCCCACTCCAAATGTGGGTGAAGAAACTTTGGAGATCCATATGTACTACTATGTCTGGCTGGAAAGAGTTTTTTGACCAATTCATGGTAGAGATTAAAATTCTAACTAAATGGAAAATAATACAAAATAAATATTCTGGCAAATAATATTTTATGTTTCCTTTCAATTTTCTATTCCCAGAAAAGCAAGGGAATCTAGGCTACAAATGGGGATAGTTTGTTTGATATTCTTAGGCTACAGATAGATGGCAATGGATTGAAAATCAACAAATGTCACAAAATTTTAAATAAAACGTGTAGATGTTAAAGCATTTAGACGAAGACCATGATATTCATGTTAGAAGACTAGAAGCATCGCAAGCAACGAGAAAAAACATCGGAGAATTTAGGACAACCTACAAGCACCTAATAAAAAGCAAACGAACCAGAGGAAGAAAGGACAAAGAAGCAACCAATAGAAATCAGTGGCACAACCACCTTCTCAACTCACCGTAATAGTCAAGAGGATGTGCTAAGGTTGAATTTTAGCATATCAATCTACATCGAACGCTACCAATCCATGAGCTGGGCAACTATTTTCAACTATGTGCAATGCAATCATTAAGTGAAGTGAAGACACATAAATCTCTTTGCGATTTGCAATTTCTTTTCAGTGCCATTGACTTTTGAATGTCTAGTTTATGCAAAAACAGGCAACACACTTGGTGATCAATGTGAAATAACATTATCAATATGCATGAAATTATGGTTTTGTAGCATTGTGAGATCCTAACAATTAATTTTGTAGCATTATATGATCCTAACAATTAAGTTACAAAATGAAAACGTTGCAAAACGTTTAACTCCACTAGACTGTTGGAGCCCAACGCCTACTTGCAATACGTGGCTCTTTAGAGAAATTTGTCAGAGTTACATGCAGACTTAAAATCCTCTATAAAAATATGATTAAAAAAATGTATGTGTTTAGCAAGGAAAACGTGGCATCTCACAATATTATTACTAACATTCCTTCTCTGCACTTTCCTTGGGCGTCTGAGTCTCCTTGTTGTACTGCACAACATCTTTAGGGGGTATCATGGTCTGTGTCACCTTGGATATTGAAAGGGCATTCTTCTTGTTCCTATATTGAAAACAATAGGTTTGTAGTATAACACACTCACCTAAATTTGAAATTACATAATAACATAAAGGCATTATAATAGCATAAAGTGAAACATCGTATAACATTTCATATTCATGTTTTTATTTCTTTCAAATGCTAAATTTCAGGAACGATATTCCGTTTATAAACAAATTTTAATCAACGGCAAAAGGTTTTAAAACATCAAAATATCAACTCGACCTTAAATAATCAATAAAGATATTAGCAATAGTTCAATTCAGTTAACCAATCAAATTCGGAGAATCAAAACATGATAAACAAAGCACTGCGTTGTGACGGCATCTGCCACACGGAGTCAAAAACACTTGCGACTATAAAATAAGTCCATCAAAAAAACAACAGCAACAACAGAACACAAATTTAAATCCACATCATCATCATCCCTCTCTCACTGATGATTCATTCACATCCAAGCAGGGATTGATAAACAACTACGTTCACTCTGGTACAGCGAATTGATCACACACCAAAGGCAGGCCAATGAATGTTTCGAGAGCATCACACAAAATCAATGAATACATCAGCAGTGATGTTAGCCGTAGAATATGATCTAATCTTAATTTTTAGGAGTTAAAGTAATTAGGAGAAATTTCAATTAGTCAAATGATTAATAATAACTAGCTAATTATAAAACTAAGCTTTAGAAAAGCAAAACAAAACAAAACAAAGCACTACCTAAACAAAGCTTATAAAATGAAGCTTTACAAACAAAGCAAGATAACATTAAAATTAATTTAGTGGTTTTACATTGATTGAGTCTCCTGACTTGTTAACGATCCATCTGATTCAGCTTCTGCAGTCGGTTGATTTGCCTGAGCCTCAGCTTAGTTGATGAAACAATAATTTAATAATCAATATTAACCACATCCTCAACTATAAAAAAGTAATCAAAGCCAAATATTAACAAATAAAAAAATAACATAATTCGAAATCTTAAAAAAATCAAATAACTTATATAGTAAAAATCTTCCAAAATCAAATAACCATTTCTAATGGTAATAGATATGCTAGCTTTCAATTTAAACTAAAAAGCCTAAAATATCACTAATTGAACTTGTTATTAAGAGCAGCTGGAAATGTATTGTCATACCATTAAATGCAATGCCAAGTTCCTTCAAAATTCCATCAGCATCTAGTCTGGGTAGTTCGTTTGTCTGCCCGATACTTTGAACGTTATCGCCATTTACAGGCTGCAAATTTGGAGCGTAGTTATGGGTTTAATTGTGTTAATAAATGTCCAGAAATCACTAAGAAATCAGAAAATGGAAACGTCCAATAGTGGAAGAATGTCAGATCACACATTCACTGTTTACCTCAGCTTTCATTCTTTTGGAACGTCTCATATTTTCCAGTATCGCCTTCTTTCGCTCTAACTCCGCTTTTCTGTCAGCCATTTTTAGAAATCTGTTACGAAGGTTTGACGTTTGCGGCAATCAGATTCAGTAAACGGAAACTCGCATAATAAACAAGGCGCAAAACGTCAGAGAAATGAGTGCAGCGCAAGAATATCTATCTATACACATATATATACATACTTATATTATGTACATAATCAAGTGTCTCATGTTCAAAGCTACAAAATGTTTAAAAGAAACAGCAATAGCAATCACAAATTTCTAAATTTAATCAGTTTGATTGCATTAATTTTTTTTAATTATCAAAATTTAAAATTTTAGTTTTGTTCGTTTGTGCTAGACTTTTGCTCAGAAAGTCTCACAAAACATCTAGTTACTTTATAACAAAAACAAATTGTCAGTTATTCTACCATTTTAATCGCTGACAACTTTTAAACTGTGTAAAAGCGACAGAAAATACTAACAATTACCAGCCAATGACTTGTCTTCCGCCAGCAGACAATTACGTAATGATAAAAGTATGTAACTTAGCTGAAGTTAGCAGACGCTCAAATTTAATCTCTAATGCGAAATTTCTGATTATAGTATTTGGAAACTACGTTTTAAATGCTTTTCAAAATTGGTTATATATCAATTGTAGGAAGATTTTCAAATTTTTAAGTTATTAGGAATTTGAGGAATTCGTTCAAAAGTCTTCATACTCAGTAACCACGACTTTTCGACTGATGAAATGTGTATCAAAATGTTCGTTAAGATTTCTATTTTCCAAATATGTATGCCGTGTGAGTCTTTAAAATTGTGGAACAACATACTTGCTTCAAATATCGCGAGACATCTTAAACGGAAGTCCTCCCATTAGTGGATTGTCTTACAAGTCTTTTTACTTAATAACCACGACATATCGACTGATGAAATGTGCATCAAAATGTTCGTTAAGATTTCTACTTTCCAAATATGTATGCCTTGTTAGTTTTTTAAATTGTGGAACAACACATGTACTTCAAATATCGTGTGACACGTCAGGCGGAATTCCTTCCAACATAAGTCTTTTTATTTGTTAACTATGCAGCGTTTACTGATCGAATGTCAAAATATTTGCTTTTTCTTGCCAAATATGAATGTTTTATGATGATTTTAGAGTATGGAACAATAAACGTGCTTTAAACACCTCGAGACCTGCTAAGCCCGAAAAATGAAAATTAACTGAATATTTTTGTTTACTTTATTTCACACTAATAAAAACACTTGGCTCATTTGTTTTTTGTCCATCTTGATTGCTTTATCATGTTTTTTTTGTCATATCTTGAAGTTGAAACAGATTTGTCAATTGAGAATTGCAAAATATAACATGGAACAAAGGTTTATGGGTATCCGGCATTTTGATTGCCTTAGATAACCAAACTAATGCAAAACAAATCACTTTACATAAACATATATAACATCCATTACAATGGTGCTCCGTAGCAGTTCAGAGTAGGATCTCATCATCCTATATCATGACCATTACAACTACTGCCGTATGCTGGAAGGAAACACCTTGAGCTACAGAAACATAAATATCAGTAAGTAATAAAAGTGAATTTGCTTGCTTGGTCCTCTTCAGTAAGTTCTGACAAGGATGTGTTTTGGGTGGTGAGGTTTATTGTCAGGAATAACAATGTCATCATCATGCTCTTTGTCAGAGTGCTACCAATAATCAATAAGTATAACACATTAAATTATTTCAAGAATAAATCTTACCTGTTCAAAATACAATGGAGTTATAATATAATTCACATAAATGGATTTGGAGTTATTGCTTTTTTCAGCTATTGCAGACCCGCTTTGCAATATTTCCAACTGCTTTTAAACATACCTGTATCATAATCACATATGAGATATAATCACGAAGGTGATAACTGCCGCTGTTCCAGCCCCTTTTAGGGCTTTTTTTGTCAAGGCGATTAAAAATCAACTGATAGAGATAAAAATGGGAGGATTGTTTTAAAAAATAGAAGTATGATCAAAGAGCCAGGGACGAATATTAAAAAAAAATAAATAAATAAAAAATAGGAAACTATTTTTAATTAATGCCTGAAACCTTTGAAGCGGAATTTATGACAGATCCCTGTGTGCGCTATCTATATAATCTATATATATATATATATATATATATATATTTTTAGGAAAGTTCTATTATTTAACTATTTTGGATATATATACATATATGAAATGTATTTTTTATCCACGGTATGGCGTCTAAATCTGATATATAAACTTCCGATAAAATCAAAACAACTTTGAAACTCAGAATTTTATTGTTCATTTATTTGAAAAGCAGCAACGAAGATTCAAGAACAAACGTAACATGTAACTGAATGGATCCATCTCTGGCATGTATCACATTGCACCCACTTATCTTTCCTGTGAAAAACTGAAATACTAATCAAACTCACCGAGATGCTTCCGAATCCAAGTTCTTCAATACAACAATTGCGAATGAACATAGTTCCAGCAAGTGTATGGAAGCAGAATACACGAACAATATGCTTTGGCCTCGGAGTAGTTCCATATATATTCTTATTATCAAAAGAAATCACTGGGCGATCTGAGGAACAGGCGTGACTTGATGAGGGCCTCGTAAAATGATTCTCTTTGGCGTGTGGCTCGCATATGTGGTACATCAATTTATGAGTTAAACCAAATGCCAAATTGAAACCTAACTCTTCAATGGACGCATTTATCAAGGACTACTGATTTTGAAAATGTATCATACATACAACTTGCATAATTTTGATCGAAAGTCTATATTGGTGGGATGCCCTGGGCCCCTTTTAATCCGGCTCTGGATGAATGCTTACAACGAACAGGTGTTAGAAGCGAAGCTTTTACGGAAAATTATAACTTATAAAATTGTTTAAAGAAATGAACTTTGACCTAATAAACGTAATTGTTAAAGGATTTTAAATAATATTGGTGCAAAATCTTTCTGCTTCAAGTTCAAAATTTTATGTCTTGGCTAGTGCGCTTTTTGATCAATGTTATTGCAATCATTTTTGAAGTAAACTTTTTTCCGCATCAAGTACTTTTAACCAGTTCAGTTTGAGTATTATGTCAAAGCTCTTACAGAGTTTTCAAAATTACTTTATCTAGTTTGGGAATTAAATGATGTACATTTTGTTTTTACTGTAATTTCTTTACTTTGTAAAAGTTTAAGTGATTCAGCGACAAATTAGAGACCGACCGAATATCGTTTTCGCTCCCAAAATCAAAATTAATTATCGGTTTATTTTCATTTATGGTCGAAATAATTTGGAAGCTAAAACGAATTTTTTTTATATATTTTACAATTCAGTTTTTGTTTATTGAGTTTGTGCTGTTCAATGAACAACGTTCACATATGTAGCACGTCGTCAAACTCCAGCCTAGCTGGTAATATAGTACGTCCAACTCCCTTAGTAGTTGCTATAACAAGCAACATAACCTCATGTTACTTTAAATCTGTATATTACCATTGCCGATTTTTTCACTGATATTTTCAAGAGACAAAAGGAGTCAAGGACATAATCAACGTTTGGTGCAGATCGCAAATAATTACTTTCACGTCAACTTATGTATTCAACTCGTAATTGTTAAAGAAAATTTGAGTAAATCTGATTTGAAGAAGTTATTAACAATTTAATGACTTAAATTTTGTTTATGCACTCTATTATCTACATATTAACTGACTTCAACTTGTGACCCTCTTTTAGGCTGAAATAAATAAATTTATTACTCTAAAATTAACTTTGAAGTTACTTGCACGTAACCCTTCGGACGAAACTTCGACGTAATGGATGAATGGCATCTGATAACGACGTCAGCTGTTATGCTTTCCCGGACCTTCTGGTAACTCAACATTTTACTCCTGCTTCGCGGAACATCTAATTAGGCGCCCTTTCAATTGGTACAATTTCATTATTACGTTCTATTTAAACTTTAGATTAACAAATATCTTGGAGAATAATTGCGAAAATTGGTTTAGTTAAGATCGCAATATTGCAAGGGTTTAAGGATAGTTTTCTATTTGGTTTTAGAGTTGGTTAATCAATTAAAATCATTTCAGCAGTGAATAAGGCGATGATCTCTAATGAATTGGCTGATTCTTGTGAAAGATGAGATGTCGAAATGGTTAAATTACCATTTACCGAATGGTTTCATTTGTGGTGCGCCTGTCGTGCACGGATCCATATATTATAGATACTCGATGAAATTAGGTGTTTTCTGAGCAAACATCGAAAGTTCACTTTGCTCTTTTCCCGACGATTCATTGTTTACTTGTACGAAACGCCTGAGCATTTGTAAGAGGACTGCGGAGTTCGTCATTTTATTTACAGGGATTTGCTACGGATACTATAATGTCCTTAAAGAAAACTCATCACAGTAATTCCGCACCTGGTTTCACCAACTCGTACAAACTGGTTGTTGTTGGTGGAGGAGGAGTTGGTAAAAGTGCCTTGACGATACAGTTTATTCAAGTTGGAAGATTTAACGCATCAACATAATTTATCTATCAATTTTTAATTGAAAACGTTTTATTCAGTCATACTTTGTGACAGACTACGACCCAACAATTGAAGATTCCTATACCAAACAATGTTTGGTGGATGGAGTAGCTGCTAAGTTGGACAGTTAGATTTTTAATTTTGTGACATTTAACATTTGAATTTGTCAGCAGTTAAATGTGTCAATATTTTGAAATACTTTTGTTGATGTTGGTCTTTTTGACTATCTTAAAGTAGTTAATTAGGGATTGAATCCTTGATTTGGACTATGAATGTGTCTTATTTCATATTTTTTGTTTGTGTGTGATTATAGTGCTTATGTTTTTAGGTAGAGCAAAACATTGTGTAAGTCCAAATAAACTCAAATTTAATGAAACTATTTTAGTTTTACTTAAAATCGTGATTCTTAATTTATTAAATCACATGTTTAATTTGTTATTTATAATTACTACTTTGCTAAATATGTAACATTTGTTGAATTGATTATTTTATAGTTTTGGACACAGCAGGTCAGGAGGAATTTAGTGCCATGAGAGAGCAGTACATGAGAACTGGAGAAGGATTTCTTTTGGTGTTTTCTGTGACTGACAGAAACAGGTCAGATCAATTTTGATCTCTTGAAACAAACATTCATTTTTTAAGTGCTTCCTCATCACATATAGACAATGCAATATGAACTTTGCCTTTTAAGTGTGAACTAAAATTCCACATCCTTAATGAGTGTCTGTTTGCACAGAATAGTGGCATCTGCTGTTAAGCAATTAATTATTCTTAAATTAAGTTTTTTAGTCTCTTAATTAGGCCATTAGTCTGAGCATTCATAACAATGGACTTAAAAATTACCAGAAACTCCACTCTTTGTTGTCATCGCATCCTTCAGCGCTTTCAGTTCATCATTCTTGTCGAAAATACTCTTCTTGTCTCTTCTTGTCGACCATTTCTTTGTCTGAATTCTTAAGAATGATTAATGCAAGCTCAATTCCATCCTGCAGCTTCAATGAGATCATCAAGTTCTACAATCAGATTCTAAGAGTGAAAGATCGGGAAGAATTTCCGATGATCCTCGTCGGAAACAAAGCAGATTTGGAGCACAAGAAAGTGGTGAGAAGGTTTTTGACTCTTGCAAAGTTATTTAAGAAAAATTGTACATTTAATGATTTTTTCAATTTGATAGTTTTTGAGAACAGTTGCCTTGTTGGTTAAAGTTTTGTTTCATTTACATCCATGATGAACAGTTGTTCTGAGCATTGATTTATTGTTGTTGTGAACCTCTCAATGGTGTGATGGTTATTGTGATTAATTTTTAGTAGACTAATGTTTTTCTAGAACAATGAAAATAAGAATTATTACTATTTTTTTTAGAGAAACATGTTTCAGAAGAAATTAAAATTAAAAGAAATTAGAAAATATATTTGCTATAAATAATATTAATTTGCCATTTAACTAGTGATATTTGTAAAAATAATAACACCATCTAATCGAGCTATGATGTCTCGAAATTGTTCAGATTAGTGCAGAAGAAGGTCTAGAACTTGGCAGACATTTGGGCTTGTCCTACATCGAGACAAGTGCAAAGAATAGGATGAACATAGATGCCGCCTTTCATGAACTCGTCAGAATCATAAGGTAGCAGTGGCTGATGCATTGTTTTTATCTCAATTTTTCCTGGCCTTATTGGCTTGGAATTATTATTTTATTGATTTGCAATTAATTTAGCTTTATGCATTTTATATTATTATATTACATTATTACATTGTTTGAATTATTCATAATTTTTAAATATTTTATTTATAAATGCTTTAACCCAACCGCTCAACTTTCATGCAGCCTGTGATAACACAATTAATGTGAATGCCTGATAAGACCAAATTGGAATTACTTGAAATATTCCATTGGAATGTTTTAAATATTTGTGTGTAATGCATGGCTTCTTATGATTTATTTAATCTGGGGTTTGATGATGATGATGATGATGATGATTATTATTACTATTGTTGTTGTTGTTATTATTATTATTATTATTATTATTATTATTATTATTATTATCACTATTATTATTATTATTATTATTATTATTATTATTATTATTATTATTATTATTATTATTATTATTATTATTATTATTATTATTATTATTATTATTATTATTATTATTATTATTATTATTATTATTATTATTATTATTATTCTTATTATTATTATTATTATTATTATTATTATTATTATTATTATTAGAATTGTTGTTATTATCATCATCATTATTATTATCATTGTTAAAAAATCAAAAATTAAAAACTTTTTTAATGTTCACACTGACCAGGCTGTTGATTGATGATGGTATGATCATTTGCTATTTAGAATAATAACCATTCATAATTAATTATGGTAGTAGTTTTGAGGTTAACAAATTCTTAGCTATTTACGATGGAGCTTAAATTTAAATTTTAGAAAATTCCAACTGGAAGAAAGGCCTCCGATCGTGGAAGTGAGTTCAAAGAAGAGGTTGTCCTGTATTCTTCTATGAAGGCTACATTCAGAAAGAATGAATGAGCAAATTATGCTAATTTGTAGTCATAGGTCCTTATCTCTAGTTATTCATCCACATTCTATTCATTCTATCACAACTGTTTGAAGTTAGATGTTTGGATGTGAGATTTTGTCTTTACAATGATTATATCGGGGAGTTATCTGAAAGTTGTTTGGACTCAATTTTTATATAATGAGGTGTTGTGAATCCTGCTACAAATTTTTATCTGCTGCCTGGTTTTCTGAATCTGAGCATTTGAGTTAGCATGTGTCAGTGAAGAATTTAATTTTTGTTAATGTACATGTACATTTTGTTTTGTACATGTCATAACGAAATGGCTGCATAATCACATTCTAGTTCTTCAAAGTAGTTCCATAATTTTCTCACTTTCACATTTCATGAATGCTTGTTGGAGTTTTGCTATATTTTCATTTGAATTTTAGTATGTTATTTTTTTTATTTTTTGGGTTTCAATGAGATTGTTTTGTATGAATGTTTGGAGTGATTTAACTTTGGATGTCAGATATCAAGTTCTTATCACTTTTTTTTATCTCTGAAACTTTTCAATATTAATTGTTTCTTTTAACAGTTTCAAAATCAAAAACTCAAAGACCGCCCGTTTTTAATATTAATTTTATTTTATATAAAAGGATGGATTTAAATTTTAATATAATTTCTTGTTATTGCATTTGAACTTATCATTAACTTGAAGTTTTTAATATTGTTTAAGCATGTTAAAGTTCTAGTCATGTCCGTCATCGATTTTTGATTTTTTTTAAATGTTAAACGTTCTGAATTATGGTGATCAGTCTGCGAATTTTTTACTTTGAAGTTCATTCATGTCTTTGTTGTGATTCTATTGACATTGGATTATGGCTTACTTGCTTCTTTTTATTGAATCTGCTTAATTTTCTGTCATGCATTTTGAAGCATCTGGTTGAATTTATTTATTTATTTAATGTATTTATTTGTAATTGTAATCTTGAAACTTATTTGATTATTATATTAATGAATTTATCAGACTTTTATGCTATACGCATTAAGGACATACATAGAACACCACGTGTGTGAATTAAAATTTGCTTATTCATGTTTTGATTGAAGGTTTATATACTTTGTCAAACCACCCAAATATACACCTGTTATTTCTCCAAGCTGGAGAATGCTTTGCAAATGAGGATTTCTCATTTTGAACACAAGGATAGAATCGTTCTATATGGAGACAAATAAATAGAAATACTTCAGTCATAAATTATTTAAGTCTAAATCATATTGTTATGGAATTGACTTTAAATAAAATACCCACCTACCTACCATCATAAATTATAATTTAAGTAAGTTGTGGAGTGATCTGACGGTGATGTAATGAAAAAATTTAAACAAATTACTTATATTTAAATCGAATTAATTTCGGGGATCTATCACATTTAACAAATTCTTAGGATGATACTAAAAAGTTACAAGGTTGTTTTCGTTCTCTGGACTCCCTGGTGCGGAGGCTGGTTCTCGAGAGTTTGTCGAGATGTTGAATGAATAAGTCTTGCATTTCTTATAAACCTCAGTAATTCCTTCGGGACATCTGCAACTATTTCACACAAAAAAAAGATAATTCATCTAAAAAAGCCATTTTATTCCCAAATAATTTAGTAATGCAGTAATAATATAGTATGTGGTTGCGCTCGATGCACAACATAATTAAGGCAAGTTGTAAAACGGAACTTTGTTACAGGTAATAGTAATATATTAGATTCTGTCCCTTAATAATCGCAAGAATATGTTTAACGATTTCCTTTATCGAGGGATTTACTGACTGGCATTCATCCAACTCTACAATCTCCTTGCATAGTTCTTCGGTCTCCCGACTTTAGACTGGACGAAAAAAGGCCATCTTGTGTTGTGCCAGGGTTACCCCTCCATTTCTAAAATGCTGAAACGACCTCTACGTCAAAAACCCGTGCCAAATAAATTACCACACCGAGGCCATTCACAAGTGTCTGAAGATGTCTTTCCGAGGATCCTAATGCGTCATTACCAGACCTGCCTGCAAAACATTTTTGATATGGCTGAAAACATTCTGGTGTTCATAGTTCCTCATTAATTTTTCCGCTTTTCAAGATCATCTAGAGGCCCTCTCATTTGCCTCATTTTGGACACAAGGGAATTATAATAACTCATCATTCCCAAGAAAAACTTCAACTGCTTCCTATTTCGAAGAACTGTCGCATTCTTCATAGTCTCAACTATGATTGATTATGGGCTTTTAACTTCTTTGTCAAACTAAAAACCTAAAATACGAACATCCTTTATCACATTTGTCCGGTCTGACTTTCAATCTAAAGTCTGAATTTTTCGAAAACGAAGCTTGCACATTTTTCTAATGTCCTTCAAAAGTAACCCATGTCACTACGATGTCATTCAAATACGCACATCCAGACAAACCTGAAATTATCCATTGTCTCTTTAAAAAAATTCCTGGAGCACATTCATAGCAAATGGAAGTCTTTGATACTGGTAAGGATCCTTACTTGCGTTGATTGTTTAACAAGTATTTGCACTTCTCCACTGCATCCAGCTGCTAATAAGCTTCTGTCTGATCTATTTGCGCATGCCATGCTCCTTGGTTTAGTCTCGCAAAGATCTTTTCTGGCGTCGGAAGGGGATTTTGGTGTTTTTAATTTAATCCCATTTTAAAATTTGCGCAAATCCTTATATCTCCATTTTTCTTGGAAAATGTTACTTTATAAGTGTCGCCCAGTTACTACATTGCACCTTCCTTAAGACCCCCCTTGTTCAATCAGATCCCATGGAGGGGGGGTGCAGCCGGGGCCTAAAAAAGTTTAAGGAGTCAATGAACATTAGAGCTCAACATTGGCCCAGAGGGTTGCGAACGGCGGTGAAGGCAACAGTTGTTACGAGTCGTGATCGCAACCCAGCTCGCACCGCCAGGGATCGCCCTGGGGTAGGGACGCTATATAAATGATAGGTCGATTAAAAAGTGCCTTCACATCCTATACGGATTCATAAGGCACTCAAAAAATCGGCTAAATACAAATGTAAACATCGAAATGATTACGCATGATTACAATTTTTATTGTTACTTTGGTGCTGAAAGGAAAGAAAGATTGGTTTTTGCTCCTGGCTTTTAATGAACAGAACTGCCTTATTTTTATTGTAAAATCCTAAGCCAGAAGTGGGCAAACATTTTCTACGGAGGGCTACATTGAAAACTTTTTTGTCTATATTTATCGGGGCATATATATTTTATATACTTCAATTACTATTGAAATAGAAAATGAATACTATGAAAATATGCAATCATTCATAATGCATTTAGAACTAATTAAAGTAATAATATTTCAATCGGGCAGATACATATATTTCTATTGGCCGATGGTTCGCCATCTTCACCGACGAATATTGCAGTAACTACTGTCCTTGAAGTTGATGGGTTATATCGTCTTAAGTCTAAATTGGGATCTTCTATAACAATCATCTACTTTGTTAAGTATGATTGAACTGTTATTTGATGCAATCGATTGTAGGATACAGCTAATGAATTAATACTGCATAAGATCAAATCTAATTTTTCCATTACAACTTCTAAACACGGACATTTTTTTTCTGCTGAAGTCGTCGTTAATAATTCTTGAAGCATGTCAGAAATTGCCGATAAATGCTGAAGCAAAACTTTTTTACCGTGACAACATTTTGTAAACTTTTTTGAAGATTTTAGTTCACTTATCCAAAAGATAGCATCACAGTATTTGCGAGTCTGATTATATTACCATACATATGTTATTTAGTTAGTAATTAAAATTTAAATATAACTAAGTAAAACTATAAATTTGATTTTGATTAATTGTACATGTAATTTATTACAGAAAAGAGTTTAAAATATTCTACGCTACATCAGATTCATCTGCTAGACAACGGCGTAAACAAAGCGCTGGTGTTTCTAATAAAATCAGTGATTAGTGCGATCAGACTGCTAACGATGTTTTTAAGGAATGCTAATGACAAATAGTTAACTTTATTTGGATTATTTGTATTTGCTTTTCAATCGCATTGGATCATGGTTGCTCTAAGTTGGAACGATTTGATGAGTGTCAATCTTGACGACGTTGTTCGTAAGGATGTGACGGACTTGTACAATGCTTTGTTGGAGGTGAGTTTTGCTTCCAAAGCGTTTTTAAGATAATATATCTAAGTTAATGATCTCTTTCGGTTTACTTTATTTAGTTTGAAGCAGACGATGAGGACAATCCAGCAAAACTTAAAAAATTATTCAAAGTGACTCAAGTGGTTTTAACGGTAAAAGGTATGGAAGCTGAACAGGTTTTGGATCAATTGGCAAAAGAGGCAGCAGAAGAAGGCAGAAAAGCAGCTCAGAAAAGTAAAATGACATTATGTTTTTTATGCTGAGAATCATCCTCTATTATCACTTACTGAATATTTAGTAATAACATATTAAACCAAATTTTATTCTTTTGTACCTAACTGAACTATTTGAAAAAAGTGTCACTCTAGTTATCTCGAGCTAGAAAATATCTAAGACGTAATTTGATTTTGAGCCATATATGGAATCTTTAAGAGATATTTATGAAATACTAATAAACTTTATTTAATGTATACATCATTTTACAGAAATGACACCACTAATTTTTCAGATCAGGAGATTGAGGACCTCAAAGTTGAAGTTCAAACTCTGAGGAAAAAAAATCGTGATTTGGAGGTTCAACTCAACTTGACTCAAATAAGCATGAAATTGTAATGTGTAACTTTAGCTATAAGTAGTTCAGTGAGTAGTTGTAGCCACTGTAACATTAATAATAGCATGGACTTACAATACACATTGGTGGTGCATTTCACACATTCGATTGACTGAAGGATATTTTTTTCCAGCAAGTCGGAGGAAGTTCAGGACTGAACTGGAAGGATCGAAACTTTCGAGAAACCATCGAAGAATTAGAATCTCAGGTTACCACCCTTCACAAAGATCTGAAAGAATACAAAATGAAGTGGCAAGAAGAAAAAGAGTTTTCAGAGAAAGTGGGTACTTTAAAATTAATTGTTTTAAATCAATAATTTATTGTGTCACTGTTTTCTTCCTTAATAACAACAATATTGAGTCAATGATTGGTTCAAATTATCAGTGGCACTTTTTAATCTTGCATTTAATCTCTGATTTCCAAGAACACTTGGGGTGATGTGAGCTGAATTCTGAATCCCATACATTTTAATCTGTTTACAGGAATTGTCCCTCCAAGCTAACACCTTGAGCTAACTAGCCCTGCCTATATGTTATATTAGTATATGATATCAATAAGTGTAATAATAATGATAATGATGATGATAATAATAACAATATAATAATAGTAATAATAAAAATAATACAAGTACTATTAACAGCAACAACAGTGATAATATTATTATTTATAGTTAGTCTTGATGGTGTCAGGGCCACAAACAGAAAGACACAATCACCATGGGCAATCTCCACTTTAAGTTAATTTGTTAACAGAAACTTAAAAAGAGGTTTTAAAACCCGAATGGAACTCAAAAATTGTTTCTGAGCGTTTGCAACCCATGTCCCTCTCTCAGCAGCCCTGTGTATCTCCACGCACTTAGCATCACAGGCCTTGCATTCCGTTGTCCCGGCTTCACAAATGATGTCCCGAAAAGACGAACCACATAATATTTAAATAAATATCTAATTACATAACATACCATATTTTATAATAGTTTGCAATAATTTCTCTCCACCTTCAAATTTACATATAAAACTATCATTTGTTGTTAACTTGAGTTTTATTAATTTAAATTGCTTTTATATTTTTGAACGTCAGTACAGGAAGCAATCTGAAGAGTTTGAGAGGAAGGTCAGAGAAATGAAAATCGATGTGAGTGACAAATTGAAAAAAAAAACAATAATGGAGCATCTAAAAAGTGAATGTTTAAGCTTAGCATAGTAGTACAACCTGAGAACATGTTTATTTTGAAAGTGAAAAATCAATACTTCTTAAGATGCCCTTTGAATGTGCACTTGATTGAATGTCCAAAAATAAGCAGTTCTGCATTTAAACGACAGAATGACCAACTTCGAGAGGACTTGAGAGACATCCAGAGGCAGTCGGATGCTCAGAGGGAAAGTTTGTTGAACAAGATGGACAGCGATCAACAGATGAGTGAGAAAATGAAGAACAAGAACATCATCCTCAACAATACACTCGATGAGAACAGGGTTCGTTGATCATTTATTTCTTAACAAAACTTATGACTTTTTAAGAGTTAGCCTTTCAGTAACACGAATGCTCGTCACTTATCACCAGTTATTACCTTCCAATGATGGAAAGGTGTTTATATGTATGTTTACATATATTTTATCTACCAATTTATATATTTAATCTACCTGAATTAGAATCAACCAATTTGAAAAATTTTAGAAAACATTTGCCTATCTTTGAACAGAAATTATCTGAATACAATTTGGAATTAGAGAGACAGATTGAGAAAATGAAGGAGGAAATGATGGATGGAAAAAATGAAATTGATAAAACTACAGATGATTACCTCAAGTTGAAGGTCAGTTTACTTGAACTCTAAAACAAGAATTTTATTTTAAAGTTCTAAATGCAACTTTTGAAGCAATTTTACAATGTTCCACTTTACTTGAACTTTATTTTAAACAGAAATTTATTTGCAATTCACAATTCTATTGCAAATCATATTTGTTATTAATGCTTCAGAAATTGTTGATCTTAATGTAATTATTAAATATTTCTACAAAATGTTTTACTCAAACATTTGTTATAAAACAAGCTGGCAATAATCAGTCATTCTTTGCTTTTGCTATATAATATTAGAGATAATTCAAATAATCAATTATCAAATTTGAATATTCTTTATGCAGACCAAATTAACCATACCTTCACATAAAGCTTGTGCATATTATTTAGCTACTTGATTAAATCAATCTATTGTGTAATGACTTGGTTTGATTTAATAAAATTGCTCACATTTCATTTAGGATGTTTGGAAATGGAATCAAGAATTATTAAACTAATTAATGGCTTATCCAATTAATAATGAAATACTATTTAAAGAATTATTAAACATTGTTGTTATATATCTAAGTTAAGTGTAAATGTCTGCACAATGAATATGAAAACCATGTTTTTATGTATAAGTTATATAGGTATTTGTATGGTACTTTAAAGCATGTTTATGATTAAAGTCATTATTATTTCTAATCAAACAACTGATTGGGAGCAGTTAATATTAATTGGTGGATTTTGCAGCTTCTTGTGAATGAAAATGAAAGCCAAATTGACAAATATGTCAGGGAGAATGCAGCTCTCAAGCTTCAGGTGAGCCATTACAAATGATATTATTTAACTTTCAATAAATAATTACAATAGTTATTTTGTTTACTTGTTATTTAGTTTAATTAAATGGAATTGTGTTGGCTGAATAAATATTGATGAAAGTAAAATAAATATTTAAGACTGTTAGCTAAGTAGACAATCAATTATTGATTTCTGCATTAATTAATCAATTAAAAATGACAATATTCAATTATATTTACAGATTGAAGAACTCTTACTTAAGTTAAAAGTTAAAAGTTCAGATGAAGATGAAATTCTGAAGCAGGTCAATTGCAGGGTGGAAGAATGGAAGGTTATTATTATTATTATTTATTGTTATTATTATTATTATTATTATTATTATTATTATCATCATTATTATTATTATTATTATTATTGTTTTTGTTGTTGTTGCTTTGTTTATAGTTTTTATTTAATGATTTGAAAGCTTAGTATTTTTAATGCAATTTTTTTTGATTTTAATTGAAATTTACGACTTTTGAAGCTCATCTTGTCGGACAAGGATGAAAAAATTAAAGACCTTCAGGGACAAGTGTTGAAGCTGAGAGATGAACTCCTCATGAGGAACATTGATGCTGACAGGGCATCCGTTGCTGATCTCACCAAGGTCATTTTAAATTTTTTTTTTTTCAGTTCAAATTTACTTTTGCTCTCATTTGTAACATTATTTGATTTCATTAAATTGATTATTAATTATTAAGAATTAACAATTCTTGTAATTATTTTGTCATTTGAAATAGTTTAACATTTATTTATTGGTGATTTATTTATTTGTTAGTGATTTTTTTTAAGATGCTGGCCGAGAGAGATGATGAGATTGGAAAGTTGTTGGAAAAGTTGAGAGATGCAGGAACTGAGATGGAAAACAATGCCAGCTTCATGGAGGATGTTAGGTCAAGATTATTGAGAGGTTGCACCATTTTCAAATTATTTACGTTATTATTATTATTTTTTATTATTTTACAACTATTATAGCTGGTTTTATTAATGATTTTGTTATTAGCATTCTAACTATTTTCACTATTTTTATTGGTGAATAGTTTGTGAGTCTTCTTAAATAGTTGCCTGATGTAAACGTTTCAGCACTTAGTTCACTTGGAAATTGTCCTGGCTATATTTTATTGATGTTGTATTATATAGCAAAATAGTTAATCTTTTAATTAAATTTAAATAAATATTATTTAAATCTATTTCCTATGATTTCAGTTGGTGCCAATGAAGCCAAGTTGGAACTGGAAAAGAAGGTTGGACAACTGCAGAACAAATTGGAAGAGAAGCTTAGAATCATTCAGGACCTCGAAATGAGAACTGAAACCGTGAGCCACTTAATTTCTGTTAATAACTTATTCATCCCACTGTCCATTATTATCACTTAGCTTACATTTTCAACAATTCAAGTAGCTCTTTATTGCAAGACATAATTTTATCATATTACATAAATTTCATAATTTATGAAACAAAAGGCAGAAAGTGATGCAATTGCCAAAGACAAGCAGCTCAATGAAGTTTATAGCAAGATGAGCCTCTATGAAAAGGTTGTGACCCTCTGCGATGTTTTGGCGACCGATTGTTACGCTTGTTAAATGCTAATTCCTGAATTGAGGTACCACTTGAAATTATGAATGTAGGATCAATTAGTTAGTGCATTATTTTATCAAATTAAATATTAAAATAAGCTTTATTGAAAGTTGTTATTATTATTCCATATTTAGATGGTTTTTATTTGTAATAATAGTATTATTATTGCAAACATTATTCTTGTTATGGACAAGATTAATACTAGCAATTATAATATTTATTTATTATTAATTTTACGCTAGTAATTGTCATTATTTGTTATTGTTGTTATTAAAACATAGCATAATTATTCATCTATTTATTTTAGGGAATTTACGGGCTCCCAGAAGCAGTTAGTGAGATAAAACAACTTGAAGGAAAACTGAATGAGAGAGACAGGCAAGTGCCAGTCGAATTAACCAGTTTAAATTAACAAAGTGATATTAACTGCCCTGATTATAATTACTATTCTGGCCATTTTTTTAGTGGTCACTGTGTGTTAATCTTTAAAAAAAACAACACAAGCTTGTGTCCGATCGGTAACAATTGCGAATACTTCAGGATGGTGGAGGAACTGACGCAGTACGCGAACAGGTGCGAGTACCAGTTGAACGAGTTGTACGACGAAGCCGAGGACCTCAGGGAAAGGCTCGGGTTGGACCCGAAGAAACCTCTCTGCATCGACGGGGTGAGCCACAGGAGGGGTCTGAACATCATGAAGGACAAGTCGCTTAACAGGGTCCTCCAAAAAGAGGTTAATAATTGGTTCATTAATGGATGATTGATTTTCATTCAATTACTGATATTAAGTAATTGATTAATGATATTAAGTAATTGATGGTGATTAAAAAATCATTCACAACAAAGACTGTTGCCATTGTTATTTTTGTTACTAACTATTAATTATTAAGACAGTCGTTGTTGTTGGTGTTGTTAATGTTGCTTAATAATGGTGAAACTACGAATAAGCTCGGTTTTCATTTTGCAAAACGTTTTTAAACGAAATTGTTGCTGGATTCAAGGAGGAAACAAAGATTGCCTCAATTTTTATTTTCAGATTGAAAGATTAGAAGATGAAAGACTTGAATTGAAGAAGCAAATAAGAGATATGTCACAAACCACTGGACAGAAGTGAGCAATAGGAAATTATTATTTATAATAATTAATACCACGTAATAAGAATAATGAAAATACATTATTTATAATAAATAATACCACGTAATAAGAATAATGAAAATACATTATTTATAATAAATAATACCACGTAATAAGAATAATGAAAATACATTATTTATTATACATATTTTTTGTATTGGTGATAATAACTAATAGTAGTTATAATAGTTGTAATCAGATGAATCCAAAATTGCATTAAAAGGGCAGCCATCTTGGGTCTGTCAATGGAGGACATGGAGCTGGTGAATTCGTTCATTGAAGAATTGAAGGACAAAAAAGATCCTCAGGTGTCTTCGTTCGCCAGGAAAAGTGATGTTTCCTACAAGGTTAAACAATGTCGATGAGTGAGCTAAAATAAGAAGCACGTAAACATGCCTATTGAGTGAGGTTAACAAAAAATTTATCCTCAGGAGAAATATTCAAGTGAAGAATTGGAAAAAAACACAAAAAAGTTGAACATCTTGTATGAGGAAAATACGGAACTGAAAAGCAAATTGTTGGAACTCGACACCGAAAACAAGTTGCTTGAGAAGGCTGTGAGGGAATTAAGGGAGCAGAGTTGGTTTTATTCAACATTCAATCAATTGGTCACCTAGCAACATGAAGTTTTTTTAAACAACAAAAAAGAATTCTTATGAAAAGCATAAAATATT
This sequence comes from Whitmania pigra, assembly GCA_021613335.1. Taxonomy (NCBI): domain Eukaryota; kingdom Metazoa; phylum Annelida; class Clitellata; order Hirudinida; family Haemopidae; genus Whitmania; species Whitmania pigra. The sequence continues at coordinate 159,711 of JAJTWR010000254.1, read as the reverse complement.
TGAAATGTTTAACGTCAGCATTGAAATATTGATGCCCTTAATCACACTAGATCACGTCTTAAAATTTGTTGCTTTAGAATTATTGCATTATTCATTCATGCTTTTAGCTTCAAACAAGGGATTAGTGAATTCAGAATCATTGGACAAATTGCTTGAAGTTAGAATTTAATGAATTTTATTGCTTCATTTTAAATCATTTAGAATGTAGCCGTGGCCTATTGTGTTGTTTTATGTTGAAATCAAATGCACACTTGCAGAAACATTAATTCAACTCTGCACGTTTTGTTTAATCAAATCAGTCATTTGTGTGATTTGTGTGATTCCATGTTCAATTGTTCAACAATCAGATAATAGATTTGTATGTTTCAATGTTGATCAATCAATCAGGTAAGAGATTTGTATGTTTCCATGTTGATCAACCAATCAGATAATGGATTCAAGGAGCCTCGTTGGGAGACATGACAAGGCAGTCATCCTGAAGGCACAACTGGACAACTTGAAGGGAAGGAGTGAAGAAATGAGGAGGGAACTCAAAGAAGTCAGGTTGGAGGCTTCCAAGTCACAGGATGTCATCGCTAAACTCAGTGCAAAAGTCGGTCGCTTCAGTTTCTTTTAGAATTTATTTGTCTTTTATTAGGATTTCCATCTCTTGTCATTGTTATCATAATGACAATTGTTTTTGTGAAATTAATATTTTGAAGAATTAACTCAATCTTTTATTAGTCACTAAAGATAACAACATATCTTCCACTTTCTACCACTAATGGTTGTACATAATGTTATCAAAAAAAAATGTTTATAGTTTCAGTTATTATAATGAACTCGTTTTTAAATATAGTCTTACAATCATTATCATCATCATCAGAACATGAGCATGGAAATGGAGTTGAAATCCTTCAAGGACCAAGGCATGGAGAGTTTCTTCCACAACTTGAAACTTCCGAGCAGCATCAATCCGTCGAGTTCCGAGGTTATCGGGTGCCTCAACGAACATCTACTCGTCACTTTGGAGGCATCCGCTTTCTTGGAGATTTTGATACTTTTTCAATATTAAAATAATGTGTTTAACTGCAATTATTTAATTCTTAGAGTTGAATTAACATTCTTCAAGTAGGTTAATCAATGTTTATTGTTTGTGCTTCAAAGTAAAAGAATGAGTAGTTGATGAATTTATGTTTACTTGTTTTAAAATGGCTTTTAATTTTTTAATTGAAGGAATTGTCAGTTAAAAAGGATCTTTTGAAGAAATGTGAGGAGAATTTTGAGGTTTTGAAAAGGAAATTTGCAGTGGCCATTCACAGGCAGGGATTGGTTTATGATGAGATTCAGGAGCGAAAGAAGGTACTTTTATTTTTTCATATTTATCCACTTCGCTAACTTCATAATGAATTTGGGTTAGACCTACATTCCGAAGATATCTAATTGATGTTCGATGGAAAATTCTTTTAAAATTGGTTATTAGCTGACAATATTTGTTGACAACATCATCAGATGAGTGACTCGGAGATCGAGCAGTTAAAAAAAGAACTTGAAAAGAAACAGGAGCGGATCGAGGGTGATGCAATAAAAATGCAAGAGTTTGAGGTGATATCCTTAACATTATTTCACATTGTTATGGAAACATATTTATAAGTCAGCTAATAAGTTAATTGAAGAAGTTACTTGAATGTTTATTGAAATCCTTTGAACTGGAAATGTGATTGCATTCACCATTAGTTGACTAGTTTTATTTAAGTTAAGCATATACAGTTTTAACAACTTCATATAACATTAATAATTGAATTGATTTAATATTTGTTACATCCAAAGTAATTCAAATTCAGTATTCACTTTGGTAAGAATTAAAATGTAATTTTAATTGGAATCCAACAGAGGCTGTTAGAAACTCTGAGCAAAGATGAAGACGAAGTGAAGCAGAGAATTGCAGACGCCTGCAGAAGGGTTTGCATTCTCAGGACCAATGAACAAACTCTATCCAGGAAGTTTTCCATCGTTTGGAACTCCGAGGCAAAACTCAGGAAAGTGAGTCATCAAAGTTTAGTTTATCCTGCCACGAGTTTTTGAACTGTTTTGTTTTAAACTTCTAATCTTCTTAATTTGCTTTTTTTTTTAATTTTTTTGATTTGTTGCTAATTTCTAGATATGTATTATTTATTTGAATTCTATTTTAAATATTTTTCTATTTATGATGTTTTTGAATAACCATCCATTCAGGAGAATTTAAAACTGAAGTCAGATTCAGTGGAAATGGAGAAAAGTGTGATCAAGAAGATTGGATATTTGCAGAGAGCAAAGGTTGAGATTTTCATTCAATTTTGTTGCAAAATATTTCTAAATGAAATTAAGTAAAATTAATTAATTTATTCAAAACAGGATTCTGCAGTTTTCAAGTTGTCGATGGTTCAGAGAGCACTCGAGAATTCGGTTCCTTCCTCTGACCTCGACGTGGCCAACAAACAGTTTGCAGAGTTGACCGAGAAGTACAGAGCCCTCTTGGAGGCGACCAATTCTCTTGTGGGCTACAAAGTACAAAACGACTCCTCCCAGGTGAGCTGGAATTTGATTGGATGGAATTGTTTTGTTGTATTTGATTTGGATGGAATTGTTTTGTTGTGTTTGATTTGATGGCACTGTTTTGTTTTATGTTATTAACTGCTTTAATATTTTTTTCAGGAGGAGTTGAAATGTTTGAAAGAGGGCAACAAGAACTTGATGAAGGAACTTTCATTGAGCAAAGAAAAGAACCACACGTACGAGATTGCCATGCAGAGGATTCAAAATGAAGGTGCTTGATATTTTTCTGTTTATTTTAAAAAATATATTTATTTAACTTTAAATAGTATTGATGAAGGTATTAATAAACAGAATATTAACAATTAGAAATAAACTGAAGTATCTCACTCAGATCTAGAACTGCCAATCTTTGTAAGACTTCACAGAATATATAAACAATTCCTGATCATAAACGACAGATTGCAATGAGACTTCGAATAACTGCGGAGAAGGGATTGCAAATAACGCTGCACTCGACTCAACTTTGGCAAAAAGGATGAGCACCTTGGAGATCAAGGAGTTGAACGAGAGGCAGAGGGCAGAGCATGCAACGATGATGTACGAGCAGCAGAAGAAACAGCTGCGACTGGCTGAGGATAGGATCTGTGAAATTGAAGCTAAGTTTTCTGAGGTCTCCATTAACAATTTCATCTTTATTTTTTGATCATTTAAAGTATTATAAAAAAAATATGATAATATCACAATAAAAGGTTTTATTAAAATATTCATTTTTTGAATTAATTTTTATATTACAATCATTTCAATTTTAATTGATGTTGTCCAAATTTGTTTATAGTTGACCCATATGAATCTTGAGTTGCAAAAAATTGAGAGGGAGCTGAGAGATGAACTCTCAAGTGAGTTTTAATTGAATTAAATTATTATTTTTATTATTACTTATTACTTTGTTCGATGCAACACTTCAATCTATGGATTTTTGGTCTCTCACATCGACGATCATCTCTTGTTAGATTCAGTGTCCAAAGAAGCAAGTGATGCTGACAGAAAGAAAATAGGTGAACTTGAGGAATCTGAAATGAATTTCAAACAGGAAATAAACAGACTGAAGGTCCATTGAAATAAAAATAAAATTAATTGAAATATTTATTTTCTATTTGTGATTGTAAACCCTGCTTTGAAATGTTAATTAGTGACTTAAACTTCTATTGCTTGCGTTACATTAAAAGCACTTTAAACCCAAATTTACAAGTTAAATAGAAATTCAATCGATCTAGCTGGTATATTAAGATTAGCAAATTTGCATATTATTCAATTAATGATTTGTTTATTTCACAACATTCCAGGAAGTCTCGGAGATTGCCTTAATGCAGGTGCAGAGCATGGAACTCCAGAAACTGGCAAATGAGACTGAAATGACCTCTTTGAGGCAACAACTTCTCGACTTTCAGGCTCAAAGTGACGATAAAACCGTCATCGGTCGGTATTGCCCGTTATTAACAAATCACATTGCATTATCTTTATGCCTTTGAATGCCATTATTACAAATCACATTGTATTATCTTTATGCCTTTGAATGTCATCATTACAGATTATTGTGATGATATCTTCATCTATCTATTGTGACAGGTATTACGAGTGCTTTTAAGTCATACATTTTGTCATTCTTTTATTCTTTTATAAGAAGAACATGTAATTATTTGAAATTATTAGTAAACTTAAGGAGGCTACAAAATCATGTCGGGCTTGTCAGTTTATAATTGTTCAATTGTTCAGGTAAGTTGCATTGTCAAGTAGTGGACTTCCAGTTAAAAGAAAATGCAACACGAAAAAAGTTAGAAAAACTTGCTCGTAAATGTGAGCAGTTGGAAGTGAAGTCCTTCAGGAACGAGCAGAAGTTGGACGAGAAGGATGCCGAGCAGTTCCGAGTTCGCATGGAGTCTTCGAAGCGGATGAGGCACCTCAAGATCATCATCAAGGTGTTCTTAATATCTTATGATTATCTGGTTATCTCTAACCTTTCACCATTGTCAAAGTATTCTTGATTTGTTGTCATTAGCATGATGTCCTTAACAATTTCATTAAATTATGATGGCATTTTTAACAAGGATGCATTTGTAAAAATAGCAGTAGCAACTTTCATGACTAATTGAACAGTTAATTAAACGAACCATTTAAATAAAACTATTCCATATTATTCACTATTTTGTTATAGTAACTTTTTAATGATGGTGATGAGAACTTTTTGTTTGAAAAGGAATTCAGAAGAAGATATGCTGGATCTGTTCCTCTTTCTGAGCAGGAGAAGTTCACCAATCTCCTTTTGAAGCTGCAGACTGACAAGACCGAGCTGGGAATTGAACTCCAGAAGGTTCGCTTTGTGGTGTTTGTTTCATTTGCCTGTGTAGCTGTTGTTGTTATTGATGTTCTCTGTTCTGGTGACAGTCAATGATTAAAGGATGCCTTTGTTTGAATGTCAATCCATGCATGAATTGTCTGAATGTGAACTTATGTAGGAATTGTTTGAATATAAATTTATGAACAAATTTATTTATTTATTTTTATTTTCGCAAAATATTTTTGATTTACACAAACTGTTTATGAAATTTAGGCTGAGGAAGAAAGGACCAAAGTTGAAGAGAAATTGTTGGAGTTGGAAACTCAGCAGGAAGGAGTAAAGGAACTCATCTCAACTCTTAAAGATGGAAAAGGAGCCCAAAAGGTTTCCAGAACTGTTGCCGTTGTTGTTGTTGTTGTTCTGGTTGTTGTTTTTAGGTTATTTAGTGTTTTAATTAGTGCTGTTATATATACTATATATACTATATATATAGCTTATATATATATATATATATATTATATAGTACATATACTATATAGTACTATTATTATTTTATAGTGTTTCAAATATCCTTTAACCACTTTAGCAGTTGACTTTTGTCAACTCAACTTATCAAGGTTTCAAGTAGTTTTTAAAATTGTCATAAAAAAAGTAATATTTCTCAAATGGAAATGGACAGTGACTTTAAAAACGTTGATGGATGTTAAAGTTAACAATTGATTTATTGTCAATATTCATTTATTCATTATTATTCAGGTCTTGGAATGGCATAAAAGAAATCTTGATGTGAGGATTGGAGGACTAAAACTAAAAAGAGAAAACCAGAAATTAAAAGAAAAAGTTTGAATTTTCTGCAAACCTTTTTCAATGAATTTAAATATTCTTCATTTCATTTTGCATATTATGTATTAAAAAATAATATTATTTATTAATTAATATATGAATGTTATTAATTTATAGATTTTACATTCATATTGACATTATCAAGTTTTATCATTTATTTTGGATTGATGATGCTGGCCTAAAGCAATGCAAAATTACAAATTAACTTTTAATATTATTGCATTACAATTATTATTACATTATTATAATTAACTAATACAAATTCTTCAGATGACCTTCATGGAAAGCATGATGAAGAAATTGGAGGCTGATTTGAAGTTTTTGGAAGAGGACAAGATTAGACTGACACAGGTTGAAAATCTAACAACTGATTGTAATTCATTAATAAATAACATTTCAAATTAAATCGGTTATACTATTTCATATTTGAAAGGTTTATCATTACTGTTGTTGTTGTTGTTGTTGTTAATAAGCATTTAAATTACCTTCTGCATTTAATTTATACCTTCAATATTGATTTTAATGTTGTTGTAAAAGGAATTTGAAGAGAGTGAGATGGAATGGGAGCACAGAGAAGTGGAGTTGGAAAGAAATGTTCAATTCTTGGAAGTCCAGTTGTCTCAGTTCAGAGGAAACAAATTTGGGGTTGGTCTAATATTTGTTTCTTTGTTCAAACACCTCTTCAGCATGTTATTGTTGTTATTACACGTTATTGGCTTCATAGGAACAAGTAATTGATCTTTGTGGAAAATGTATTTTTATTTTATTTTATTTTTAAATATTTGTGGTGTGGATGGTAGGAAGCACAACATGTGCATCTGTAGATTTTGATGTATACATATGTATAGAACTTTGGCTGTTTTACGTCTTACTTAATGAGTGTTCAGCAAAATTATTTATTATTACAAAATTATTTTATTATTTACATTATTAAGTTTTATTACAAAATTAGTCATAGTCTGCTCAATGATGACATGCACACGCTACCATGGATTTCATAAATTAATATTTTGTATTAGAGGGACTGTGGACTGTAATAATAAATTAATTAACTAATAAATAAATTAATTACTTTACTTACATTAACATCACATTCAGCTTCCATCACATGAGGTTTCAGAACTGAATGTCAACTTGCCTCTGTCAGAGCAAGTCGAGCAATTACAGAGCATCATCAAAGATCGAGAGAACAAAGTGAAAGAAGCAAAAGCTCAACATAACCTCCTGCGCAAAGTGAGTTGTCGAAGTTGCTTTAAACGTCGAACCATTTATGTAGTGTGCCTCTCAATGGGAATGATGATGATCCTAGATATGTTGTGAGCTTATTGCTGCACTGCCATCGTTATGTAGCAGGCTGGAAAATCGCTCATGGATAAACTATGCTTGCAGAGGATTGAAGATTTGGAGATCAAGTTGCGGGAAAAAGACGGAGAACTTGTGAGGAGAGAACGAGTGATTGCAGAACTGAGGCTTCACATTCCAAAAATTTTCGAGGATAACTCAGGGAGTACGTTGGACTGGGATGCCCAGGGACAATTGGGAGACAACAACAAACTTGTCAAAGTCACAAAGCAAGCTGTGCAGGATCTACAGGTAAGAATTACTTGCACCTGGATCAACTTGTATCTAAAAAGCAACGCTTGCAGTTCACAAATGTTGTTAATAGTTGTGGTTCAAAAACTGTTGATGTGAATGTGATGACATGTATTTTCTGCAATAAAATTAAGCATAATTAATAATGCTTTTAACATTAACTGAGATAAGTTTACCATGCATTTGTAATGATTTTTTTAAAACTTCAATTCAAAGGCACGATTGGATCAAAAAGAAGAAACTCTTTCAAAATACAGAAAGTTGTTGGAGCAGTTGCAAGAGGATTTCAGGCAGTCATCTGATCAATATGAGAAAGAGGTGATGAGGATGATGTCTGACAACATTGATGCTACATTTTATGCTCTGTTTTTGTTCGACTGATGAATCATGGATGCAACTAAATGTCACCACATTGCAGATCAAACAATTGCAAGAACAGTTTCACTCAAAACAAGATGCAAACTTGGCTGAAGTGAAGAAAATCATAAACGAAAACCTTTCAAAACCTGACAAAACAACGTCCACAGGAAACCAGGTTGTTGTTTTGTTGTTGTTGCCTGTAGACAATATGTTGTTGTTGTTGCCTGTAGACAATATGTTGTTGTTGTTGCCTGCAGACAATATGCTGTTGTTGTTGTTGCCTGTAGACAATATGTTGTTGTTGTTGCCTACAGATCAGAAGATTGGGAGAGTTGGAGGAGTTGTTGACAGAACAGGAATTGGTCACCTGTTCATTGAAAGATTACCTCTCTGAGGCCAGAAATGAAATACAGAGTTGGAAGTTAAAGTATGAAAATCTAGAGAGAAAAACTGCAGATCAAATCGATGAGTGAGTTTGAATAAAAAGCAATTAATGTATGATTATTGCATTTAAATGATGTTTATAGGTATATGTTAATATTAATATTACTTCTAATTACCATTAACATTATTTCTATTACCATTAACATTATTTCTATTACCATTAACATTAAAGACTGAAGGATCAACACAGTAAAGAACTGAAGACTTTGGAACTCCGAAACAACGATCTCGAAAAGTCACTCGATGAAATCAAATTCAACTTCAAAGAAATGAAAAGGAAAAATTCATTGTTGAAGCAGAAGCAGGAAGAACCTCCAGCGAACAAGTCGTTGTCTGTCATCGCATCGTCGCAACAGCACCAGAGCAATTCGATTTCTTCTAAGACTCCTGTGACCATGATGAAGAGGACCATTGAAAACCTGAAGCATGAATTGGCCTGCAAAGATCAAAAGATTAAGGTCTCACTTAATTGTCTTTGTTCATTTTGAATATTGCCTTAAGAATGTTGGCTTTGCTATCTTCTGTTATTAATTGTGTTCCATCAACATAATAATAATTTGCTAAACAGTTCTAGAAACATCGATATTTTCAAATAAAGTAAAACCAAGTAGATCATTATCCTGTGTATTTTCCTATTTTAGACAGTATTTTAGATTTAAATTATGATTTCAGCACTGTGTATTATTGCAGTTTTTGTTTTGGTAAATAACAACAACTTAACCACCTTCAGACACTGTGTATTATTGCAGTTTTTGTATTGGCAAATGACAACAACAACTTAACCACCTTCAGCACTGTGTATTATTGCAGTTTTTGTATTGGCAAATGACAACAACAACTTAACCACCTTCAGACGCTGAGCAAGGCCTTGATAGACCTGAGAGCGGACATGTCCGATCAGGCAGGATTGGAAGCTCGTCTCAGTGCTGAAACAAACACCAGGAAGTACTTGGACTTCAAGTCTTTAAATGTCTCCAGTTTTGTTCTTCCATTTTTAGAAATTAAATGTTCTGAAATTAAATTAAATTAAAGGTTCTTTTATCATCAATTTAATGTTTTTATCTGATTGTTAAATTAGTGATTTAATTAGGAGTAATAAATTTTGTTTAATGTTTTTTTAATTAACAGGAAAAAGTTGAAGATTTGAATTTGAAAGTGAAGAAGGCTAAAGATGACAATAAAGCATTGAAAGAAAGGGATGCTCAACTTTCAGACGAACTAGAAATTGTTCAAGATGCATTGAGTTCGTATCGAGGATGCTTTGAAATTAAATTAATTACTAGATTATGATATTGTTAATTTGTTAAGATTTGCTAATAAATTTATATTATACTAAGTTAAAAGTTTATTTTCAAATCATTTATTTTAGAATTATATTTCATTTTTTTGAAAGAAGATATTTTGAAAAACATTTTTTATTTGTTGCTTTGTGTTACACTTTAGTAGTTTTGGTAGCAGATCATCAAGATCATTATCAATATCTTCCCATATTTCTTCTAGGCAGGAAGGAAGCCATGTTGAAAAGATGCCAACTGGAGAGAGACAAACTTTCACTCGAGGTTGAAGAACTGAGACAGAAAGTTGAGCGCATGAACACGATGGCCAAACAGGTATCTGGAGTTCTGAAGGCAATAAATTGTATTCTCCTTTTAATGACAACATGTAATGACAACAAATCACATCAATTCTTGTCTCTTTTTTTTAAATATTTTGTAGATTTATAATTAAGTGATTTTTTTCATTAAATTTATTTCTTAGTTGCAATTCACAAACTAAATATTAAAATTTATCTCAACCAAGAGACCTGAAACAGAAGGTTTCTATCAAGAATTGGATGAACTTCGGAGGAGGAACAAGTTCCTGGTTGAGGAACTGGAAAAGTTGAAACTGCAACCTGAGAAACCTTACGAGCACGAGTCGGTTGGTCAACTCACATTTTCTGAGGGGATTTCTTCATTACGATCGGCTTACAACACATTTACAACTCATCCTATAATGTGCTGTAATAAACCTACTTCCTACTCTATAGAATAGTTTACTAACACATCTTACAATGTGTTGTAATGAACTTATTTCCTAAATATTGTTATAACTTCTGTTCTAATGGTTTTAAACAATTTACCTCCAACACATTGCTTATGTAAATTGTTTGTAGAACTAGTAGGATTTCATAAATAAATGTATAAAAGTGGACAGGTTATTAAATTTTTCTTATACAAAACTATTGGCAGCTGTGAGGACATTGATTGATTTGTCTGAATGTTCGTATGTTTCAGGCTGGCAAAGATAAATGGGAGAAGAAATGTGAGGAGTTGAGAATTCAGTTGAGAGAAAAAGACGTTGAACTGGCGAGGTTGAACAGCATGACCTCCATGCTCAAAACTGCTGCTTACAGGTGCAAACTTTGTTCTCTTCTTTCGATATTCATTGTTGAGACATTTGATAATATTTAATATATTTAATAATATTTAATATATTTAATAATATTTAATATATTTAATAATATTTAATATATTTAAAAATATTTAATCAACAACAACAAAAAGAAAATGTGCAGACTTATTTATCTTTGCCCTTACTGTCGTTGCAGACTAGTTAGTCTAACAGTTCTTTGTTCCACATTTTATCGGTTATCGTCTGCTTTGGTTTAAAATGGCTGCTTGCACCTCCAGCTAAGAGGAAAAGGAAACTTGACAATGAAAAACAAATTCATTACTTAGTCGTATGACGACATCAAGTGCTTCATTACAAAACTAAGCTTATGGAATTCACAGTTGTCCCACTAAAATTTAGATGATTTTCTTTAAGTGCAAACAGCTCAAAAACCCTGCAATACTGAGAGTGTACTGTATTACTTTTGCTTATTAAGGGAGTCACCTGGAGTTGTTGTCAAAAGAATTCCAGGAAAGAGTTCGTGATTTCTCATCTTTTGAACACCACCTTGCATTATTTTCAGCACCATTCACCTTTGATGCTGTCGAGGCAGATCTTGCAGATGGAAATATTAAAAATGCAGTCTGATTCTGCACTCAGAACAAAATATCTAAAAGTGGAGATACCTGGCTTCTTTTTACACCTTCCTGAAAAGTTTACAAACTTCAGAAAGTTTGCAAGACTTATTATGGCCATGTTCGGTTCCAACTATGTATGTGAACAGTTATTTTCCTTCATGAAAACAACAAAAACAATTCAGAGAGGCTGAGAGATGAACACTTGTCATCGTTGATCAAAGTTGGAACTGTGAATGCATTTAAGCGAGCCATACAAAAAATTGTCATGAAAAGGAGGCATCAAGACACAGGACAAAACACTGAAGATTGAATTGTCGTGAATAAATGTTTGATTACAAATTTGGCATTGTAGCTTACCGTAGCCGTAATAGTAGATGTAATCATAGTAGCATGTTATTTAAATATAATCCAATAAGATTACAATGTAGGTTTCTTAGGTACGATGGTTCGACCCACCCTCACACTCAAATTGTCTTATGAGGCCTAAGGTGCCATTTGATTTTGACATACCTGTTTTAAACCATCCAGAGAGAAGGGGAACCAGGAAGTATTGCAGAAGGACAGAGTGCGATATATGATGACCAAAAAGGAAGGACCACCACCAATGTTTGGACAGATGCAGGAATTGAAAAGACAAGTAAAGAGTCTCAGTGATGAGGTTAATTCTAAATGAACAACGCCTGTTTAAAATGTCTGTAATGCTTTATAATGTCATATTTTGCAAACTGGAGACATTAACTTAGAATTAAAAATTTTGTTGTTGATATTTTGAGACTATTTATCTCCTCAGGTGTCCATTTTAAGGCAGGAGAAGGTTTCACTTAATAGAGATCTGGAAGAAATTCAGTCCCAAAACAAAATGCTCAGCAAAAATCTCCTTCAGCTGGAAAGAAAGAGCAATGACTCAGTTGTTTTGGTTGGCTTCAAACTCTTTTCAAGATTGCGATTTTAATAGTTTCAATTTAGATCTACTAATTTTTAGTAGTTTTGATAGTGTGCAATGCTTTAACTTTTTCTCAGGAAAAGGGACCAGATTACAAGGAGTTGCTGCAAAAGGAGAATGTGCTGAAGAAGAGGGTCATTGAACTTTCAGAGAAGAATCTCCAGCTGAACATTGAGCTTGAGCAAGTAAATAGGGATTTGCCCAGATTAAAGGTTTGCATTCTCTAATCTCTTATTTGTTTAACTTTTTCCAATTATGAGGATTTTCCATTATGATGAATTAGGGTGTACTTTTAATTTTACTGATAAATTTTTGGCACATGGAGGGGTTTAAATTGAAAAATTAATTTGTGTTAAAAAAATAAAGAACTAAGTCATTGTAAGCATCTGTTGAATCTGTTTCATTGATAAAGCCTGTACACTGCTTACAATGTCCTCCTGTGATGAGAATTTAAATTTCTCAGGAAAAACTGGATGATAAACAGAAATACATCGACTTTTTGAAATCTGAGAAAAAACAGAGAGAAATGATCAGCAGGTCGAGAGAATCTCTTTCTTCTTTTGGCTCCCAATCAAGCAGCATCAGGAAGGTACAAATAATTAAATGTATTTATTTGACAGTTCTTGTTGGTGATTACTTTACATGTGTTTTTACATGTTTGTTGGTGATATCAAATTTAATTCGTGAAATTCTTTCAGATTGGAGAAAGTGGAAGAAGTCCAAAGGAACTTGAAAGAATAATCTCTGTGCTCAAGAAAGCTGTTGACAAAAAACGGTCGGAGATCGAAGAGATCAAAGTAAGTGCTGCATCGCTCCAATTTTCTAACTTTAGAACCTTTATAAAAGACTCCTGAATTGACTTGTGTTTTTAAAGTTAAAGCTCAAACGATCTGAATCTCTGCTCGAAGTGAAGGAGCAGGAGCTCGAAGATCTGAGGAAAGAACACGAAAAGTGTGGAAAGAAGGAAACAAATCTTGGACCAAATCTGGAGAAAAGGCTCAACTCTTTGGAGAAAGAGCTTCTGATCAAGGTGGCATTAAACTAAATTCGTCTTAAGATTTCATAGTATTTATTGATATTGGTTGTGCAGGATGGCAAAATAAAAGAACTCCAAGACAGCATAGAACAGGTTGGTCCCCGAAACTCAGGTCTTTTTAAATTATGGAATTAAAAGCCTCGCACGATAGAAAATGCAGTTTAACTTGCCACTGATGCTTGGAATAACGTTTGCTTAGTGAGATTTAATTGCAAGATCAAAAAATATTTCTAACTAATGCTTCAGCTTACAAGTTATAATCAGAACTGATCAACAAGCTATTTTATAACTGCACTGGCAAAATTTAAGATTAAACAACGAATCTATTATCACAAGGCATAATAATTATGTTAATAAAACGTAATAAAATTAAATAACTATGTTAATAAAACATAGAATTTTGTGGCTTCAATTAAAAGAACTTGAAAAGAGGATAAAACATGATTTCAATAGATGAGAAGAGGATAAAGGACACTGCTCCATCACTCGACCAAGTGCCAAATTAACAGCAATTAACTCTCAACTTTCTTCAGTTTTGAGATCTGCTCGAAAGTATTGAAAATGTAATCTCAACAAGATGAACTTCATTTGTTTTGCATGCTTGCAACGTTCGATGGTTTGAAGGATCTCCTTTTAAGCATGTTTTTATTTATGGGATTCAAAAGTGGTTGCAAGCCTTAAGAACAAAATTAGCTTTTGATTCATTTGAGTGTCAAGAAATGTATTGTAAGGGACACAAATAAATATATGTACAGAGGACACTCCTTTTTCACCCAGTAAAAATAACCTAGTTTATCTCCGATGATGATGATGATGATGATGCTGAACATCACTGCCTTCGCCAGCAGAAAATCAACAAGTGCAGCCAGAAAGAATCCAACACAATGTGCCATCCTGTTTGTAATTGATGAATTCAAAAATAAATTAACACAACAAAAACTAGCACGATATTCCAGTTTGCAGTAGCAATAAAGTCACCTAGGGATACACTTTATCGTGCCTCTAGGGCAAGAGTTACTAGGGTACACTCTGATCACTTAGCCGGTCATCTTATGTACATGCATTAAAAGTCCAAAACAACATGCGTCCGTGTGTACACGCTTGACACACCAAGCGCGACATAAAAACGCCGCCAAGTCTATCAAATCAAATTAAGGCTGCGCTCGACACAACCAAACCAAGCAACAATTGCGGCATGACGTGATGAGTTGTTAAAAACCTTTGCATTTTATGATTTTAAAAATAAAACTGGAGCAAATCTACAAGACACTGGATCACAATTGAATCCACACGTCTCATTACATTGCATGGTGTAATCATAAACGATTTGTTAGAAGACATATAAAAGTCTTTTATTAGCAGTCCTACAGAGTTGAGCTTGACCGTTGAAAAACTGTCAAAGCCATCAAATAGACAAAATGAACGTAAAACAAAATTTACACTTTATGCTATTTAGTCATTAAAATTCTACAAACTGTCATCACAGACTTTTGAATGATCAATGAAAATATTAAATATTATCTTTGTTATAACTGGACCCAAATTAAAGAGTGGATAGGATCGCAAGGCTGATCTTTAAAAGAAATGCTCCAAGGAGACCCATGCAGAATTATAGAAAGATTGGTTAGAAAGGACATTAAGGACATTTGTGGTGAGAAAGTAGTTTAATACTTCGACAAACGTTTATACTCCTAAATTTCAGGAGTGCATGCAAACTTGGCAGTTGTAAGCATGGCCTCCTTATCATCTCAAACAGGGTTTGATATGAGAAGTCACTTCTGCCAAGTGAATATAATTGCATCCTCTTCTGTACAGCATACCCATAGAACTCGTACTAGAAAGCTCAAGCACTAGAGACAAATTCACATACAAATTCAGTATGAGCTTGTGTCTCACATCTATACAAATTTGAGAAACAGTCAGAATTAGTCCAGCAGGTGGTGCATCAGTGGTTCATCAAGGACTGGCCATGGAGGTCCCTCTCAAATGCTGCAAAGATCTCACTCTGGGCATTCAGATCTATTTGACAGGCTCTCTGCAAGAAGGAATGAATTGAAAACTTCACAAATGCTTCACTTCATTTTATAAATTTATTCATGATCACGTGACCATCATTAATTAACATCCACAAGCAACACTCACGGCTGCATTCTTCCTTCTTTGCTGTTCAATGAGTCTCCTTTCGGATGGGCTGAGGACCTGCTGATTGTCATTCTTTGGAGACGCTGGGTGAGAATTTGTCGGTGCCGGAATGGTGGATGGGGTGGGACGAGAGGGGCCTGGCTGAGGCTCGGGGGGTTTGGTCTTGCCCAGTGCACCGAACAGGGCATCCTCTTCATCTTGGGCCTGTTTCAGTTCTTTTTCCTTTTTCAGTAGTTCATCATTCTCCCGCTCCATTCTGTGCCGCCTCTCTTCCTGCTGCTGCTTGCTCAATTTTTCCTGCAAAGGGGTTGAGCAGTCAAGTTAAAGAATGAAACCATCGACTGAAGTAATAACGTCTCTTCCACTAACTCTCTCTCTCTCCTCTGCCTGTTTCTTGAATAATATGAAAGTCTCATTTGTGTGGTGGATGGGTAACTGTGGTGCTGAGGATTTTGACTTCTGAAGCATTGAACCCCATGCTGGGAACCTAACACCCTGTAATAACACCCATGCAATGAAAGTCATCTTTCAATAAAAGTCATTAATTAATAGTACAATTGGTGAGTTACAGCTTAAAAACTATTGTGGCAAATGTTGTGCAATACGATGTGGAACTAGAATAAGCACATTGAAGGACATACAAACTATGTGGTATCCATTCTGAAATTGTATGCCATTGAATTAGTTTTTATGAACTCTTAGCTGAGACAAAGACAAAAGACATGACGACGGATGTGTTTTTAACAATCACGATCCAACATCTTAGCTTGCCACTCCTGCATGAAAGGTGAGTGACAGCCACATCACAAACTCCACTGTAGTTTCACAGCTAAACACCTGTTAAGGTTAAGCACCTGATGCCGCTAAGGACATCCGGTGCAAATTCGACTCGGCTTAACAACGTAACAAATGAGTTTTCCATTTCCACGGAACCAACGGAATGCAATACATTTAATATTAAACAAAAAACACAGGAAACTCTCTAGAATGGTCAAACATCTCCTCACCCCTTCGTTCTTATCTTCAGTGCTGGCAGCAACATGATCGTTACTTTTTACTGCTGGCACACCTGAGTCTAAAGAGACCTATTGTATCAGGACTACGTGGACTCTGTACATTTTGCAGCACAATCGGTCGACATACCTTTCGTGGTCGGCTGTGGTTTCGCTTGACTCGTTTTCTCCTCCGATGTCGAGACCTTTTCACCGGGGAAAGATGGAGTAGGATTTTTGTTCGTAAGTTCGGGGGATGATTTTGCGTTTTGACATTCTGGTTTGGCCTCATCTTCGGTCTGAAGATTCAAAGCAGGTTCTCGCACAGGCAACGTAACGTTCGGTGTCCTACTGGAGTCTGAACTTTTAGAAGTGCTCGCAGACTGATTCGTACCTCTGACATTCTGAGGAATTGGTTTTTTGTTGCTGTCTCCATTGAGTGATTTGGATTGATCTGCAGAAAACTGTTGCGAGGGGGGCTTCGCGTTTGCGACCGCCGCGTTCGATTGGCGGGACATCTCAGGTGAAGAGAGAAGCGATGAAGAACTGTTTGAAGTTGATGAATTGGAACAAGAGTTTGATGAATTCGATGAGCTTGATTCTACTTCTCGACTGAAGCCTAAACGAATAAAAAATATTTTTTAAAAAAAGATAAACAGGTACTAAATGTCGTTCATAAGTCTTGAATGCCTGCATTTCACCAATTTTAATTTGCAGCAAAAACACGAAGAATAAAAACCTATTGAGGAATTTTTATTATGCTGATGAAGAGACTTAGGAGCCACAGCAGATTTGGAAGGTGGTTGGGGAATTTTGTACTGACCTGAGCGGATGTTAAATTCACTTTTAAATCAACAACATCCCGCGTTAGAACACTCTTCAGTTGCGGATGATGATCTAAGGCGAGCATCATCCACAAAACTCAAGCCAACAAAATTTCCTACATACCAGCACAAAGAGGCAGCAGCTTTTTATCCAAATCTGAATAAAAGGTTGTATGAGTGCATAATTATCTATTGCATAACCCAAATTCAAATTCACACACAAAGTTTGTATATAATTAGTGCCATCAAACATCAATTTCAGTGCAAATGAAGGATAATCTTAAATTGGAAAAGACAAACACTGCACTGAAGATTGGTTCAACGCTTTTACAGACAAGTTGCACATTAAAGCCACAACTGAGCAAGTTCGACAGTATATAACCTCATCGTCCAAAAACATTTCTATGGAAAGCGACAAGTATTACTTACGTTCTGTAATGTGACTATACTTCTCACTTCCTACACAATAAATGGCAAATCTTTCTATGGCTCTCAGGGTGCTCGGTTTCAGCTTCTCAACCTCGAGGGTAATTTCCTTGAAAGGATTTTCCACTGGCTCTGCATAGTTTATCAACCCTGTCAGGAAAGCTAACTTCTCCTCTGTAAATATTAATTCAATCAATTAATTATTTCATTATTGCAATTATTATGTAAAAGTCATTGCCCTAATTGTAAAGGTTGAGCCCTTAACATGACTCTATGCACTGACCATTGAATGTACTAAGCACAAATGAGAGCTTCGACATTTCGTCATCATTCATCGCCTGATCCTTGGCGTTCGGTCTGATGAATGCGGCAAATTCTCGGGGGATTTCCTTCTCGGTACTTGCTTGCTGAGCTTTCTGAGGAGGCTGCTGGCTTTTGTTAACGTTGACGGGTGATTTGTTCGGAGGATGATTTCTGTTGACAGGAGATTTGTTCGGAGGATGTGAACTATTGTTACTAATAGGTGCCTTAGGCTTGGATTTTGGTTTCTGTTGCACCCTGTCGTTTGAGTTGTTTTGCAGAGGTGGAACAGAGCCTGCCATGCTGACTCCTGCATCTGCTCTGCCCATGTCATTTGAAATCTTCCTTCTTTTCAGTGGAGGTTCTTTGACCTTCAAGTTCTCTAACTGGTACCCGATATTCTTCACGACCTTAATGAGGCTGTCAATCTTCACATTAAAAATGCTCTGCTGCCTTTTTCTTGGAAATGGAACTTGGGCAAACCGCAGCTCAAATATGTTCTACAAGCAACATAATCAGTTCAAATATATTCTACAAGCAAATAAGTTCCATCAAAGATTTAATATTAATACATGTGAATATATTAAATGAATGAGCACCTGAATATCTTGAGTCTCTTTCACCAGCGAAGGAGAATTTTTAGAAAAGCGATATATGAAGGTAAAGATTTTCCTCATGTCGCTCGCAAACTCGTCTGGCTCTTCGTATTCATTTTGTTTGAACTTTTTCTGAAAATTGCAAGACATTCTAGATGACATATACATCGGTTAATAATGAATAATGAAATCCAGATAACCCACCAAGACGGTGTTGAGGTCCATAAACAAATGCTTCCTCGCCAAGACATCTTCATCTGTATCTCCTCCATTAGTTTTATTTTCAAGCTGGTAATACCTGCTGCTGCGAGCCTAAAGAAAGCGAAATTTATATTACATTATATTGATTATTGCTGGTAACAACATTATGCCAAGGTGAGCATGTCGTCGTAGTAAGAACATTTATGATGATTACAAAAGATTAATAATAAACTGGCATTTTTAAAGTTTGGTCAGATTTGACAGGATGCATCACTTTTTACATTTTTGAAAATCAGACATAATTAAGCAAATAATTTTCAATTAACACTCACTGATAGGGGCCTCTTATAAAATTCCCTCAATATTTCAAAGCAGTATCTTAACTCCACGGACGAATTCGGAGGAAAATCGCCGATGTCGATATCTTGACCGGCAGTTTCTGGCAGCTTAAATTCCTTGGCAGACCTTTTTGGAACCTGTCTGCTGCTACTGCCCTTGTTTATTTTTAAGTTTTTGTTCGGACTCGAGCTTCCGAGCGCCTCGGCTTTACGTTTCAAAAACTTCCTCGACTCGGAATCGAGGCTGGCGGGGGTTTCTTCCATCCTCCTGTCCTGCGGGTCAAAACTGAAGGCCGAAGGTGAATCGGTGCGTTCTTCCGTGCCTATGCCACTTTTGTGCGAGATGACATCGTCGTCTGAGGAGTTTTCACCGTCGTAATTCGATCCATTTACGGATCCAGAGAAACTCGTCCTTGGATTCTTTTTGGTGGTTTTACCTTTCAGAGTCAGAGGCTGCTCCTGGAATGTTCCAAATGCTAATAATTGGGTAAGTTAAATAAATTTTTAAAAAATAAGTAAACGTACCTTTACGGGCAACTTAGCAATTTTACTGTAGAAATATTTTTTCAATTCATCATTCATCCTCAAAATCTCAGGCTAGTAGTGAAAATGTAAAATTTAATTCAAGTGAATGATGAAAGCATTGAAAGAGTTGAAGGTTTCTCACATCATCCTTGTCTTGGTTATATGTTTCACAGTTCTCAAACATTTGCTTGAAGTCTGCAATACAGTCTGAAACACTCTGGTAATGCTTACCAATCAGTTTCTTTTTTATAAAACCTAAATCCATGGGTCTTTTGATGATGTCGTAATAGTCCTACAAATAAAAGTCATTTGCAAATTATAATTGAATAAGAACAGTTCAAACTCATCACCTTAAATATCAATAAAGTGAATTGTAATAAAATGCTTAAATTGCAACTCTACAGACTTAACTTCTAGTGCAAATACAAAGTACTATGTCATGAAACTCATAAACATTGACAAAAATACCTACCATGTATATTTTTTTGTCTACAGGCCTTGCAAAAGGAGATGCATATTTGTGGTTCATCATGGATTTTATAACATTCTTCACCATAAACTGAAGTTGATTCGTCTGAGAGTACTTTGGTAGACCATCGACGGAAGGATAACTGCTAGTTTTCTGCTTGGAAGCATCTTGGTTGAAAACATCGCCCGATGGGTCTGACTTGATGTGATTCATGAAGTTCTGCGGGAACTGCAGCATTTTGAGTTAATAATGCACGATAATCAGAACCGTTCTAATGCATATTTATTAATTTTCTTTTAAGTGATTATTTACCAAAGGCCAACCATCAAAGTCACTTGTTATCCACACAAATAAGCATATAATAGTTTATATAATTGAAATGTTTTAATATTTCAGTGGATACCATCCATCTCATAATATTTCAAAATATTGCATTTATTCTTAACATTCACATCAGATAAGATTATAACACATCGACAATGCAAGAAGCGGCATAAAATATAGAATACAAAACATAATTAGGAATTGATCACAATCAATGGCAATTACATGCAGACGAAAGCACAAATTCTACCTTCATGTCAGGCTGTTTGTCATCCATATCTCCTTGGGTCTTGCTGATGCTGGTGATATCTGAATTGTAAAATTTTCTGTGTTTCAATTTAGTTGCACATTTCCAAACATCTATTAGAAAATGAAAATGAAGGTATGCTAAATTATTCATGGAAAATAACTTCTAAAAAATGAGCCATAGTTCTAGGGAACGTTTCAGCTGCCAACATCACAATTTAATCAGCTATTCAAAACGTGTACCATTGCTCTTGGAAATACACATTATGATAATCATGTGATTCTTAGCAGGCACATAACAAATTTTTGAAACTTGATACTTTTCAACTTCTTGATACAAAAAAATAAGCATGCCATCTAATGATGGCAAGGTCGCATGGAGATTTTCAAATAATTGTTTACTAACATAATACACCGGCACGATGAAAACACAAATTGAAATAAATACACATTATACGAATTTAAGGATTTGATCAAACAAAACTTTAAAACTAGAATTCTAGCATCAGCCCAGCACCAAAACTGTGTTTATAAGATTGACAATTAATCAGAAATGTCTGAGATCAACACATTTTATGCATTAAGGCACTAATTAAACGTCCTGTTAAATATCCTTCCAACCTATTACTTATTATCCTAAATGTCGTTCTCCTTTTTAGCTAATTATCCCTTTTGATTTAACTGGCATTTATCCAAGTTTGGCCATTACGAGAAAAATGCAATCAAGCATTATCAAAAATCAAATAACTATTAAAAATCCAAAAAATAATTTCAACAACAAAATCATCTATGACTTGAAAAGAATTTAGGGCATTTCGCCTTCTGTAAAAAGCGACATAACACCTTAGTCTGTCGTACTATGTGGGTAGGGCATGGAGGGATAACTATTTGAATTTGTAGAAATACCTAAAACTCACCTGGTTGATTTTAGTCAAAATAACTGGCCGATGAACGTAAATCCTTCAAAATTTACTATTATATCGTCAACAAAACGGAACGATAATCGATTCAACAAACCAGAATCACAACAAGTTTCCAAAATGTCCGCTTGAAGTAACTAAAAGCTCATAATTCTCATTGGTATAATTTAAAAATTTTATTTGATCTAATTAAATTTTACAAAATGTAAATACAAAAGCGTTTTAACTAAACACGTGCTATTCCTTCATTTTAGAATGTCTGTTGTCATCAACCAAATGAAGCTATTTTAGTTTTGAAGAAGTTCGTCAATTAAATAAATGGCTGTTAAGCAGTTCTTCACGAGAAGTAATATAGCCGAACGTATTAATTATGTGTTCTGTTACACGATAAACGTTACAATTGCAGGTAATTAAATTAAAAAAATTTCATAAAATGGTAATTACTATCGACTGTTTTAGCTCTAAATTATTTTTTGAGCAATCTATTTACAAAAATAAAGATGTTATGTCCTTAACGAGTGAAATATTATATTTATCTCTGACTTCACAATCACTTAGTAATCCAACTTTAGAAAGATTTTGAGAAGTTAACCCAATATCCCATTCTTTGCAATATTTAAAAGTATAACGCACGAGGAGTGCTCTAATTTTAATGATTCCATATATATATACACTATACATTATATATATATTCTGCATTGTAATAGAGTAAATAATAAATTATTGGCAATTTACAAGTTTATGTATCAGCTTAAGTATTTTTACTAATTTTTACTATTAAGTAAGTTATTGTTAAGGTTTGGCTATTTATTTAACATTTACACGGTATAGTATATTTAGCCAAATTTGGCGCGGTTGACATTAGAGTCGTAACATTTAATTTTCAGTTAATCATTTAAATGGATCTATTTCGGTTGCGGTTTCACAAATTTTGGACTTTTGTATCTTTTCGGAGAAGTTTTTTTTATAATGTTATGGCGGTAATATTTGTCAAAAATTGAGTCATTGATAAAGTTTTAGTTTAAACTAGTTTACCACAATCCCATAACTCCGTGGTTGCGCCACTAATCCGTTTACATATTAACATATTTAATTCACTAAAAAGACTGGCGAGAGGGTTGCTTACTAATTAACGATGTTATGACATTTTAAGTTATCTAAATTCTAACGAGCAACATTTTTCATTAGTAATATTTTAAAGCAGTTTATAAATTTGTAATCAACAATTTAAGAGATTGCAAAGGCACATACCTTTATGTTTTACTATATTTCTAATACATTTTACATTTCATTGAAATCAGCATCATAGCATATTAAAAATAAATTATTTTGATGTAAAGAATTAAAGCTTTCTGACTACGTTTGTCCCTTTAGGCAGTGGTCCCAACCCCAGGGCAGCCCAATAATTGGAGTGCAAGGTTAGCCGAATGTGTTACGTGCCCGCATACTGCGGTAATGGCAACAGTCGTAATGTGTCGTGTTCGAAACTGCACTGCCCCCAGCGCCCTTGGGAAGGAGCGCTATATAAATGGTTACAAGAAGAGCCTCTGACGCTATGCATATGGCGCTATATAAATGAAGTTACAATTACAATACAATTATTTCCATTTATTAAAAAAAAGTAAAATAGTTTATAGCAGGGGTACTCAATCCGGACCGCCGATAGCTTTTAAGTGGACCTCCAATTATTTCCAAAAAAATAAATTTAAAAATTTAAAAAGTTAAAAAATTTAAATTTTTTTAGAAATATACGATTTTGTTAATTAATTTTTGTAATTTTATTACGTAATATTGAGCATCTTGTGACCCTTGTGGACCGCCGCCTATCTGAAAATTACGTAATGTGGACCCGTCAAAGCCAGACAAGGCTCAATATTGCGTAATAAAATTACTTGGCACTTGTACTTGAGTACCGATTTCAGGTACTTGTACTTGAACCTCGAGTACGTATACTTGTACTCGTACTTGGACCTTTGATACTTGTTCCCATTTTATTGAATAGCTTGTTTAGCGACATCTACATGCATAATCGATGTGATGTGAAAGCTAGCAAGAATATACACTCCTTATTCAATTGGGTTTGAAAAATGACAGGATTTTCTGAATTCAATTAGATTGTGACAGTACAGAGATGTCTAGAAGATTGATCTATGCTTAAAATATATAAATGTCACTCCGAAACTCTAGATAACTGTCATGAAATCATATTTCACAACAGCCAATGTTTCCTTCTAGCTGTGCGTATGTAATCAGATTGTGAAACGAGCGTATTGTTTCGTGGAGTGAGAATGTTTTAAGAGTTTGCAAGAGGATACTATTCTGAAACCAAAAAGTGATTGGGAAGAGTCAAAGTGGTTTTACTAATAATAAATCGTTTTATATCAGCCTACTTGAGTTTTTTGAAGACATTTATGAGTGGGTTGATCATGACAAGGCTGTAGATGTAGTGTATCTAGACTTTGCAAAAGCTTTTGATAAGGTGCCCCATCAAAAGCTTTAAAAAAGCTCAGTGCATGTGGGATTGAAGGCAAACTATTACATTGGCTGACAAACTGGTTGATAGACAGGATACAGAAGGTGGGAATGGGAGGAATTTATTCAGAGTGGCAACCAGTGCATAGCGGCGTCCCACAAAGATCGGTGCTTGGACAGTGTACTTGAAATGATAAAGTTCTCTTTAACAGTAGTGAGTAGAGAGTAGTAGTAATTCTGAAAGACATTAGTAAGGCCACATCTTGAGTACTGTGTGCAAGTGTGGAACCCTTATTTGAGAGAGGATGATAGAGTGTTTGAAAAAGTACAAAGGAGGGCAACCAGGATGATAGAAGGATTTGGAAAGCTGAGTTAACATAACATAACAATTAACATAACATAACAATTATTTATAGTGGTTAAGAAGACCTGGATCTGTGTAATAACCACTCTTTTTAGTCCTAATATCCGAATTTACTTAAGTAAATTTTGAATTTATCTATTGTGTCAGCATGGATGGTTTCCTTATCTAGTTTATTCCATAAGGAAACCACCCTTGAACTGAAATAATTGTTTTTCAAGTTTCCCGAAGCCTTCCTGTATAATTTACAATCGTGCCCTCTAGTAGAAACACTTTTTGTGGCTTCGAAAAACTGTTCAGACAAAAGGCCTTCCCTTCCCGATAAAATTTTGAATGCCTCGATGAGGTCCCCTCTATTTCTTCTCTTTTCCAGAGTCGTTAATTTACATCTATTTAATCTTTCCTCGTAACTAAGCTTTCCAAAACCATCTATCATCCTGGCTGCCCTTCTTTGTACTCTTTCCAACATCTCTACATCCTTCCTCAAATGAGGGTTCCATACTTGCACACAGTACTCAAGGTGTGGCCTTACTAATGCCTTATACAATCTCAGTATTACATCCTTGTTCCTGCTTACTACTGTTCTCTTTATCATTCCAAGTACCCTGTTTGCTTTTTTAGCAACTTCCATGCACTGTAGAGATGCTTTTCCATTGTTCTGCATTATTACCCCCAGATCTCTTTCCTGATTTGACTGCTTCAGAATGCTTCCTCCAAATGCATATTCGACTTTCGTGTTTTTGCATCCCATATGCATAATGGAGCATTTGCTTACGTTGAAAAGCATCTGCCAATCTTCTGCCCATTTGAATAACTTGTTAAGATCTTCCTGAAGTGTATCTACATCTTCTTGCTTGCTGGCACTTCTTGCTACTTTGGTGTCGTCAGCAAACTTGGATAACTTAGATCTTATGCCATCATCCAGATCATTTATATATATGCAGAACAGTACAGGTCCAAGCACCGATCCTTGTGGGACAGCACCGATCCTTGTGGGACTATAGTTACGAGGAAAGATTAAGTTGATGCTAATTAACTGCTCTGGAAAGAGAAGAAATAGAGGGGACCTCATCGAAGCATTCAAAATCTTGTCCGGAAGGGTAGGCCTTTTGTCTGAGCAGTTTTTCAAAGCCACGAAAAGTGCTTCTACTAGAGTGAACGCTTGTAAATTATGTAGGAAGGCTTCGAGAAACTTAACAAATAATTATTTCGGCGAAAAGGTTGGTTTCCTTATAGAATAAACTAGATAAGGAAACCATCCCTGCAGACAAGGTAGATAAACTTAAGAATTACCCAAGTAAATTTGTTTATTAGATCTAAAAAGAGTGATTATTACACAGATCCAGGTCTTCTTAATCACTATAAATAATTGTTATGTTAAAAGACCCACGAACTGGTAAGAAATGGATCCGCGACCCATTTGTCAACAAACCAGGCAAACCTAGCATGTCTGTACAAAAAGATCAACTGTAGGATGTTGCCAATGACGGAGTCCTCAAAATTACGTTCGAGGCAGCAGCTTTGCCGGAGTTATGGACTAAAGTCAAGTATGGAATACCCTGAGATTGCCACCGCAGCACTTAAATCCCATATTGCCATTTCCGACATCCTATCTGTGCGAAGAGGGGTTTCCTGTAGTGAGAGCAACCAAAATAAAACAGCGGAATAAACTGAGCATTAGCAACACAATTCGGGCGTCATTGTCTCCTATTGTCTCGGATGGAGCTGTCTCGTTACAAAGAAACAAAACCAGGGCAGACTAAACCTCATTGATTTAGCTAGTGGGTTAAAATGTTAAATCACTTTATATTCATTTTTTGATGTCACTATATTTTAAGTATTAACAGTGTTCATATGTTGTAATTAAGAATAATCAATGTCAGGGACGTCATTTGGAGACAATGCGCCCCCGAATCGAATTTTGGCCAGAATAAAAAAAAGGTCATCTCAATTTGAGAGAGGGTTTGCCCCTTGGGAAAAAGGTCTTTTCAATATCTAATAGCATCAAAGAGTCTTTCATCTGACTTGTTAAAGCATTCTTTAACAAACACACATTCTTAAAGAATTCTTCATAGCAAACGTATGCTTACTGGGTTTTTTTTAATTTGTCTCAACTGAAAATCCTGCTGTCAGGACAAATCACACAAATTTGAAACCCCGTGAGAGTGTGTTCTTATGCTCTTTATGGCACTGAACGCTGTTCTGCGTTTCTGAACTGAAATAATATTTCTTCAACTTTGGTGGAAACATTTAAATGGCATTTCATTAGATATCAACTGAAGCAACTTTGACAATGATGCTGAATTCCTATGCTTTGTTTATGTTGAAAACTGAGATTCTCATATGTAACCACAGTAAATTTTTAATAAATCTGAGTAAAATTTTCGATATTGTTCAAGTAGGAGTCTTTCCAACCAAAGTGCTTCTGCTGCAATACTCCACTGTATTACTATTGCAATTAAGATTATTGTATTAATATTGAAATTAAGAGCATTGTATTATTATTGTAATTAAGATTATTGGATTAATATTGCAACCATAAGATGACATTGAAGAATCTGATGTCACATTACAAGAAGTGATTGGAATTAACACTAACAATGAATATAACATGCAGTTTCAAAAGGGATATCAGCAATTCTGGCTTTAGAGACACACCATTTAGAGTGGCATATCGGAGAGGCGAGGTAGCGAGTGGATTAGCTCCCCGTTCGGGACAAAAGACCCAAATGCTACAACCACAACAAATGATATATGACCCCATGGTACCAGCCGAAAGGAGAATGACGGACCATCAACTCAAGGATTACCGAATTTTCTTCCAACGGTCTTTAGATTCTGAATAACGCCCAGGACAATGGCGTGCCAGTTAGAAGATGTACGTGTGGAAGAGTTTTCGCAACCGAGAGGGGACTCAGTCCCCCAAACAAAATCAAAACGCCGGACAACACCACAGCTCCGAGTGTGTCCGAGTCTCTCGCCAAGACCCCCCAAGAGGCAGGATACGGTTCCCTCGAGAAAACGACAAGAAATGCTGAGGAACTTAAGCAAGGACTTAAGAAAAGCCTGAAGGATGGATCAATGAAATCCTTCAGTGACTTCATCTAAAACAAGTGCATCGAGAGATTTGGGGTCATGCCTGTCAAACGACCCCAGGAAATGAAGGACTCCAGGCGCAGCGCGAACTCGGACGCCTCATTGGCGAAAAGAAAGCGCTTCGACGTTGGTGGAAAGTGGCTAAAGAAGACGAGAGAGAAGAACTCTCCGTCCCACGAGAGCGGGACTTTAATATTAAGTTAAGCATCATCTCACAAGCTGATCATTCGTCATTCATATGGGTATAAGAGCCATCTGCCTGGTATCTTAAAGATATCTTGTACCGTTATTTGCCCTGTATATTCGATTATTATTATTCAGACGGTTAGAATATAATAATTGGTATTAAACAAAACAAAACAGGTTTGAGGGATGTTGAAGATGAAGACATCAGCTTATCGTCAAAACCCTGTGCCAAAACCTGTCGACATAGCGCTTATAGCCTTCTGATATTTAAGATAAATACTTATCATCAACGGAAAGATAACCAGTTATGCTGGTGATGAATCTGAACAAATTTCGAACATGCCAGTTCTTGATAGAGTACCACGAGAAGAGAAACGACAAGATCATCGTAATTGCCGACAATTTTCGCCCAAAACCTACGCCAGAGGTCTTCAAAGACCATTTTTCTCAGGATGAAAGGATGCTGATCTTGAATTATTTCAAGAATAATCCAAAAATAAAGACCATATTTGTTTCAAAAATCGTCGACAACTATGTCGCTATTCTTATTATAGCTATTATTAGCAGCCGAAATCAAAGATTTGGCTAGCACTACCACAACTAATAAATAGTATCTGAGTCCCTTTATAAAAAAACCGAAGCGTTTTAATGAGTTCCGCCTCACAGCAGACGATTAGAACGGAAATTCATGCGCCCATTATGGGGCCCCTTTATAACAAGAAATATTTATATTTATATACCGCAGTGTATACAAAATCCCATAACAAATATTTAATATTAAATAAAATATTAAACAAATAGACCTTAAGTGGTTTCATTCAAGCAGAAAAACAAATCCACAGCGTTGATTCAAATATGCAACAATTTTGACGAAATAATATTGGTCATTAAAATGTAATTTAATTAATTATTTAAGCAATAATTGAGGAAATTGACAAGCAGTTGGTAATGTTCCGCGGGTTTGCCAACAGATTTATACTTGTGGCCTTATGCGGCCCTACGTTTCTTGCTATTTGGGTTGAAGACACTTTCGCCGTATGCAGGAACGTAACTCTCTGACCTAATTGCCTGTTGCTGTTTTCAGTGGCTTAACCAGACCTGATCAATAAACAGGTTGCCTAATATAATATAATATAATAACAATACTAATTGACGTAATTTTGGGGAAGGGGCATGGAACTTCTTTGACTTTAGACTAGATGCAAATGTGCAAAAAAAACAGGTCATATCCTCATGTTTTACGAGGGTTTTAATTGACGATAATTTTGTAAATATTTACGATTAAAAAGCTTAAGTTATTTACTTAAATAGTTTCTTCAAATACCTTTAATCTGTTACCAATATTATTATTTTAGGAGCTCTAGAACAAAACTTACAGCTTCTCAATCATGGCGAGGTGTTGGCATTCTGTCAACGTTCAATGACCCATATTTCTGATATCGATTTTCCAAAAATTTAACATTTAAATTTGGAATTTACTCATCTTGGTTAACAGCTGTACTAAATTTTATCAAAATCCGAGATGTTGATGTCAGACATCTGACAACACAAGTTGTGCTGATCTGACATGGAATGCCTCAGAAGTAATTCTTAGATATTAAAATTTGAAGAAATAAAATATTTACCACTTCAATACTCTATAAACACATCGCAGTTAAAATCATTTATGGGCATGAATTGATCAACGAAGAAAATCCTTAAACATCTAAAGATTTGTTTTAAAATTTATTAAATAAATTTAAAAATAAATAATTAGCAACTTATGTTATCAAGCAAGTTTGGTTGACTAAGAATAAAATTTCACAGTATTATGTTAAGCTTAAAATGTCATAGCAAATATCTAAGAACGTTACTTGTAAAAAGCTATTATCTCAATAATGAAAATTACTAATAAAACGGCGTATTGGCGAATAATCTTTGAATGCAAATTAGTCAGTGTTTGTTTTTATTGTTACTAATGTGTTTGCTCTCGTAAAAATATGGCAGAGGGCCCCGCCAGGACGGCACTGGGATCATCTGTTCAAGATGGTGAAGATTGTGAGGATAGTATTGCAAATAAGTTATTCATGTCGAACGATCCCGGTAGAGAGCTTTTCGAGGCTTGCAAAAATGGTGACTTGGGAAAGGTTAAGAAATTAGTTGATCCAAGCAACGTTAATTCAAAAGATTCTTCTGGGAGAAGATCGTCACCGCTTCATTTTGCGGCGGGTATGTTGCCTAGTCACATTTATTTCCCAAATCTATTTCAAACCAGCTGCACAGGAACTGAAACTATTAAGACATTAGTATGCAAAGTTTATTTAAAATTAGGATTACCTTCACTTTTTTAAACTAAAAATTATAGTCTTTAATGCAATCTTTAGAAGCATGGCTTAATTCCTATTAGACAATTCTATTATTATGAAAGTAAGTTTTGTTTTGGTTCTTCATGTAATTTAATTGGTATGAAACTATCAATTTATTTATTTAAAAAAGTGCTGAAAGGAGCTAATGACCATTCTTTTAATACTTAAAATGCAGGCTTTGGGAGGAGAGATGTTGTCGAGTTCCTCATTCAATGTGGTGCAAATGTGCTGGCAAAAGATGATGGTGGTCTCATTCCACTTCACAACGCATGCAGTTTTGGACACGCAGATGTTGTTCAACTCCTCCTTCAGCATGGAGCTGATCCAAACTCTAAGGATAACTGGAACTACACACCACTCCACGAGGCCGCAATCAAGGGAAAGATTGACGTCTGTATTGGTGAGTTTACCTTATGAATAGAGAATTACAAAGAAATTTTTATAATTTTTTAAAAATAAAATTTTACAGTGTCTTTGTATTACCATTGCATTGTTGACATTATTTTTAAACTTGATTGTTGTTCTGATATTTGTTAGTTCTTCTTCAAATGGGAGCTGATCCTTCCATCAGAAATTCTGACAACAAGAGTGCCCTTGATCTTGCAGATGTTCTTGCTAAACCAGTCTTTACAGGTTACTAGAATTATGATTCTATCAGACTTCAGTTTCAAACTAGTCGCTCCTTGATTACATTTAAATGATAACATTTTGAACTTTTTGAGCCCTAAAATGTTTTTGGCATGAGTATTACATAGCATCTAATCATCATTATAATTGATTCATTCTCATTCCTAAAAACGTCTGGAAACTATCCATTTTACTTTTTAGTGAGTTTCATTCGTAATTCTGGCTCTGAAATCTTGGCCTAAATTGAATTAACAATATTAAAAATATTTTGACTTGCAAGCTTAATATATAACAAATCGATAAACTATGAGATCCACTTGTGAACATATAAAGACTTTGCATCTATGACCAGCTTCAAATGTTGTCACTCAAATTGTTTGTGTAGTAATTACAAGGCTAACAACGTTCCACAGGAGAATATAAAAAAGAGGAAATATTGGATTGTGCTCGGACAGGGAAATTGGAGAAAATGATGAGTCTGCTGACTCCATTCAATGTCAATTGTCATGCTTACGATGGAAGGAAGGTTGGATGGATTATGATTTACTATTTTAATCTGCATATCTAATGCCACTTTATATCTTATATTTTATTTTAATCCACATATCTAATGCCTCATTATCAAGTGCAATTGTTCGGTATAAACAAGAAGTGAATAGATGTTTACCTTTAGCCTGTTGCTGGCTCGATGCTCAAATTAATGAACATTATATTATTAAGTTTTATTTTGAACTAATTTGAATGATTTGCATTAGTTCAGACTTATAACATTACAGCAAATTTGCAAATCTGTATGCTTTTATTAAGACATTGCATCTGTTTTCAATAATCTTTCTTAATGTTTGTTTCATATTAGAAGCATTAATTTGGTTTTACTTTATTTTTATGCTTCATAAATTACTTTTTCAAGCACATCATTGTACATATTCATGAAAACATTACATTATATTTAAAAATGTTGTTCATATAAATAGACTTATGAATTGAAAATGCCTTTTTTAGCAAATTATAAATCTCCTAAGAACACTTAATGTTGTTTTCAGCTGTCCATATTGATTTAGAAACAATTTAGCTTGTTTTCTGCTTAAAATGCTGGCAACATCCCATTTGTTTCGTATTAATTTCATTATTTGTTTGTTTTTGTATTCAATGGGTCATTTTTTAAATTTTATTGTTCCTCAAGAAATGGAAAGGATCAAAGTCCGCTTGATGTGCAGAATTAAAATAGAATTTCATTTTATTTGTCCTGTTGTTTTCTTGATCGACATTACTGTTTTGTTGCTCTAACTTATTGATTGAATTCATGTTGTAAATCTGGCACATCTGTTTAGATTGTCATTTTTTAGGCTTACTTTCATTTTTGATTTACTTTTCTGCTTTTAGTTATGATTATGAAAGCACAAATAAAGAGTTTATGATTTCATGAAAGTAGTTAACCTCCTTAACATCACTTCAGTCAACACCTCTACATCTGGCAGCTGGCTACAACAGAACAAACATTGTTCAGTTCCTATTGCAACAAGGAGCAGATGTTCATGCCAAAGACAAGGGGTGAGTAACAACTTGAATTGGTGCCAAATATTTGTTAATTTACATTCATTTAATTTTCTTTGATCAATCAACTTTGTTGGTCATTAATACGTTATATTGCTTTACAAGGGGCCTCGTGCCACTCCACAATGCCTGTTCTTACGGCCACTTTGAGGTC
This sequence comes from Whitmania pigra, assembly GCA_021613335.1. NCBI lineage: Eukaryota > Metazoa > Annelida > Clitellata > Hirudinida > Haemopidae > Whitmania > Whitmania pigra. The sequence continues at coordinate 127,534 of JAJTWR010000254.1, read as the reverse complement.
ACAGAACTGCTTCTGAAGGTTTGATTGCCAACATTCTTAGCCGATGTTTTAAGCTAAAAAGTTAAAAATAATTACAAAATATACATATATATATACATAATATATAAAAGTACAACCCTAATGTCCTCTCTAATTTGTGACTGCAAGTCTTTGTTTATATTTTGTTGTCAACATATGCTAATTCTAAATGATTCATGAGTTGACAGATGGCATTTCATGTGATCACATTAGTTCTCATTTTTTGTCTATTGGTGTCTGCATCTTTGGCAGGCTTATTATCTAACTAAACATCTCAAGTTGGTAAAACAATGCTAATCAGCTGATTGTTATTAAACTGCATATTATAATGATTACGTAATGCTTTAATGAATATGCAATACATTATTATCACTTTGTTATCTAGCATGGAGCCAATGTAAATGCAATGGACCTATGGCAATTTACTCCACTCCACGAAGCATCGTCGAAGAACAGGGGTGAGGTGTGTTCGCTGTTGCTGGCCAATGGGGCTGATCCCTCCCTTCTCAACTGCCACTCAAAGAGTGCTGTGGATGTTGCTGCTTCCAAGGAGCTTGCTGATAAAATACAGTGTGAGTTTTGTGACTCATCTAATTTGGCCTTATTTAAGAAAACATTTCTGGCTGTTAAGTAAAGCTTGTAAGTAAACAATTGTTAGTCTAATAATAATAATAATAATAATAATAATAATAATAATAATAATAACTTAATTCCAATTTACCAAAAAATACCAAGTTAAGCACTTATCTATTAATTCCGTGACCAAAATAGCTGACTAGTTTTACTAATATTTTGATTTAAAGCTGTTGTCTATGTTTAGAAAATTAATAATGTAAAATTTCAAAGATGACTTCTGATTTTGTGTTGTCTTCCTTCATAGTTGAATTCAAGGGACACAGGTTACTGGATTTAAGTCGGGCATGTGATCTTTCTTCTCTAAAAAAGCAGTTCCACTCCGAGGTGATCTCCTTCAAACACCCGTCCACCCTCGACACTGCCCTTGTGAGAGACTTCATTGCTTCATTGAGACACCATTGTGTTATAATGTAATTGTATTGAACAATGGAGCTATTTGAAGCTTAAGAATTGGTTTTATTTACAAAGCACTGTGTAGTTCTGTCGTCATGCTCAAAGAAGAAACAGATGATGGAGTTTCTCATCAGGAAAGGAGCAAATGTCAATGAGAAGAATAAAGAGTGAGGATTGACTGACTGACTGACTGACTGATTGATTGATTGATTGATTGATTGATTGATTGATTGATTGATTGATGAAGATCCTTTATAATATTCTCTCATACTAGGCAACTAGCTAGCAATGGAAGATGTGAATTTCCAAATCATGATTATTATGCTTTTAATTTACAACTATAATAATAAAGTACATATCACACAAATGAGACGCATTGGGTGCCATTTATTGCTTCTTGTTGGTTCCATCCAGTCTTCTGACTCCGCTCCACATTGCAACCGACCGTGGTTGTCTCGACTTGATGGATGTTCTCCTCAAGAACGGAGCAAAGGTGGGATGTTTTATACTTTTAAGTAGAATTTTGTGTATTAATAATTTATATTAATATCATGTTTTTAATTTTTATTGATAATTTATTTATAACTTATTATTGTTCATAATTTAATTGCCATTTACTGCCCTTGTAATGATGGGCTTGTAGGATCCTACTTGAATCATTTAATAATTTAACCCTAACCCCAATGCATGTGCAGATGCTTTTGACAATTGTCCATGTTTGTTATTTTGTCTACAGTTGATATGCTTTTTGTCTGTTTTACAAGCACACTTTATTTGTATGCCACAATCGACCAAGATAATGAAACAATCTGTTGCAGTCATTAAAGTAATTTTATTTTATTACATTCTCAGGTGAATGCCCTGGATGTGCAAGGACAGTCTTCACTACACAGAGCAGCCAAGCATGGTAATGTCAACGTCTGTCGTCTGCTTCTCCAGTATGGTGCGGATGCCAGTCTCATTTCTCTGCAGGGGCATACAGCTGCACAACTTGCACCAGAAAATATTCAAAAGATACTCAAAGGTCTGTGAATTTAAATTTTAATTCAAAGGAAATGAATGTACAAAATAAACATTGAAAGTTTTGTAATTGATGCTGAGGGTTGATCTACCAATCGATGAAATTACAATTGAGTAATCTCCTGTCTCTAGATGACCAACCAATGTTTGCTCTCGAAACTGACATTCAACTTTTGGAGGCAGCAAAAAATGGAGATCTTGAAATTGTTAAGGTATTATTTATTTATTAGATTATTGTTATTACAGACTTAAATAATTAATGTGTTGCTTGATTTATTTCATTTTAGTGTGTTTTTCATTCATATCAATTAAATTTCAAATTTAATTCAGTGAATGTTTAAAGTGTCCTTTACATGCTATGTCCTAGGCACTGTAAGAAACTGTAGCAGTCAGAGACTAATATATAAATAATAATCAAAATAAAATGAAATGAATGAGAAAATAAATTAATTAAAATTAAGAACATGCAAATAAAACTATAATGGGTTAATGTGATTATGAATAGCATTCGTTGCAAAATTGAGCCTTTAGTTAAGCACTGAAGGACTCAGGTGTAGCATCAGTTAGAATATGAATTAATGAAGGACATTCCATGTTTTGGGACCACTGACATAGAAGGAAAGGTCACCAAACTTGACACTGTGGGACCTTGGGACAAGGAAAATGGGATGAGATGAAGAGCAAAGGGGTGTTTGTCGGGATATTGTTGTTGAAGAGGAGAGATATTTTGGTGCATCACAGGATATAACTTCATATATTATTGAAGAAATTTTTTATGACATCATATAGGGTATTTTGAGCCAGTGAAGACTTTTCATTACTGGTATGATGTGCTCAGAGGTTCTGGATCCAGAGATAAGCCTTGCAGCTGCATTCAACACATCCTGATAGTGGTGGAGAACCCTTCACTAACATTTATAAGCAAAGAGTTGCAGTAATCAAGATTTGTCAGAATGAATTGCACCACCAGGGTAATGGATGTGTTGTGCACAATTAATGGCTTTGCTTTCATGAGAACAAAGGTCTTGCAGTGTGATGAAGATGACGTACAACAACCTCTGGTTTGGACTATTTAGGAATCAGGACTATTTTTTGATGTTTGCTCTTTCTCATTGAAACAGCGAAGTTGACTCATTCTTTTGTTCATCTAGAAGTTGTTAATGTCGAATCCGAACTCTGTGAACTGTCGCGACATCGACGGGCGTCATTCCACACCGCTCCACTTCGCGGCCGGATACAACAGGAAGGCGGTTGTGGAGTTCCTACTGAGAAATGGTGCTGATGTCCACGCCAAGGACAAAGGGTTGGTTTGCAAATGACCTTGTGATGTCTAATGTCTTAAATGCGTAGAAAGATTTATAAAGCTGATAATTATCTAGGGTTTTGAGTCCTATTAATTATTAAAATGTATTTAAATATATTCCTTGTTTCAAGTTGTTAAACACCATTGTTAATAAAGCATAAAGTATTGATTTCTGAATTGTTCACAGAGGCCTCGTTCCTCTCCACAATGCGTGTTCTTACGGGCACTACGAAGTGACACAGATGCTCATCGAGGTCGGTTTTTTAATCTTACGAGGAACCAAGAAAAATTGAGAGCTTCGTATTTAAGTGGATCCAAAGAAATTAAAGACGAAAATTATTATTAAATTAATATTGTTATTAAAATTACTAAACTTTATTATTTACTAAACATTGTAGCACAATGCCAATGTGAATGTGGCAGACCTGTGGAAATACACACCTCTCCATGAAGCTGCTGCTAAAGGAAAGTTTGACATCTGCAAACTCCTTTTAAGGGTTCTTTTAAGTTTTTAAATTAGTTGACAAATGTTATTACTTGTTATCATTTCTGATTGTTTCATTCACGATCTCATACATTTATTTATTACTCTCATGACTAATTAAGTACTCTAAATTTTAACTGTTTGAGAGATTCTATGGCCTATAAGCATGATGTTGAATGCATTAAAATAAAAACATTAATTTTATCATAAACTAATACTTCATCAGCTGTTAACAATGATTTTAATAAACATTCAGCATGGGGCGGATCCTGCTAAGAAGAACCGTGACGGACACACACCACTGGATTTGGTGAAGGATGGTGGATCAGATGTTGAGGATCTTCTCAGAGGTTATTTTAATGTCTTTGCATTGACCATCATTGAACCATCATGAACTCAAAACATGCAGAGATTTATTGACCATTGGTTTATGTGTTTGAATGTTAATGAGGAGCTTATTATTATTAACTTAAGTTATTATTAAGAGTACTTAATGCCATTCCTAGTTTTCATTTGTAAATAATCTTTTTGCCACAGTATTGTTTCTGAAGCTAGAGTTTTATTAGTAATTAGTGTTTAATCATTAAGTCAAAGGATGGCAATTATTTTCAGGTGATGTGGCTCTCTTGGAGGCTGCCAAGAAGGGCAACTTGGCTCGAGTTCAGAAGTTGTTCACACCCGAGAACATCAATTGCAGGGATACACAGGGCAGAAATTCAACACCACTCCACCTGGCTGGTTAGTCCTGGGACCAATCGATTGAGATTGTGCTCTGATTGATATGTATTTTAATTTACTTTAGTTTTGTGAAGCATTCAATTTCTAAATGCACTTTTGATGAGTCTTTCATGCTCATTGATTGTGATTGATATTAAATCATCTTGTTGTGTGGTTAATTTCAGCCGGTTACAACAACATCGAGGTAGCAGAATTTCTGCTTGCAAATGGAGCTGATGTCAATGCTCAAGACAAGGGAGGTCTCATTCCTCTGCACAATGCATCCTCATATGGGGTATTTTGTCCCTTTTGAGAATTAACCTGAGTAGCACTTTTGATTTGGGGATTTTTAATTTTCTAATTCCTTTGTCGAGGCTTTGTTGCTTGTCAGTTTTCTAAGTTTCCCTTGTTTTGTTTATTTTGATTATTTTTAGAGATCTATCTGTAGATTTTATCTCTGCTTGAGTTTAATAAATAAACTGAAACTCCTCCTCAGCATGTGGACATTGCCTCCCTTCTGATCAAGTACAACACTTGTGTCAATGCAGTGGACAAGTGGGGCTTTACCCCTCTCCACGAGGCTGCACAAAAGGGCAGAACACAACTCTGTGCTCTTCTGGTGAGCCTTCCGTAGCTTTCCTCTAATTTATTAATATCTTATTTATTACATGATGCAGTTGTGTTAATATATTAATACATTAGTGGAAATAATTATTATTATTATTATTAAATTACAGTTTGGTTAACCGTATTTTTAATTTTCATGAAGCTGGCCCACGGTGCTGATCCCATGCTTAAGAATCAGGAGGGTCATACCCCTTACGACTTGGCCTCAGTTGGTTTCTTAATATTAATAATATGTTTATTTATAGAGCTGTCTAAGCATAATGGATGCTCGACCATTTGTATATTTGTATATTTGTATATCTCCACGTCCCAGGGGCACTTTGAGGCGCTGCAAGCTGGGTTGCAATACGAGACACAACCATTGCTGGTTTTACCGTCGCTTGTAGGAACAAAATATTATTATTACTACCCTTTGAGCCAACTTGTAGTGCCATGATGACATATTGTTGCTACAATGTCTTTTAGAGATTTTAAATATATAATTATATAAATATATTAAATGCATAATTCTTGAACCCAGTGCACACTTAAGCTAATCTAAACAAAATTTTGAAATTCATTAACTTATAGGTATAATGAATCATTTTAGAATTTGTCACACTTTTTGCTTTTTTGTTTATCTGTCATCAATTTTCCATCCTCTAAAACAGGCAGATGACATGAGGGCAATACTCCAGGCAGCAATGCCAGACATGATCGAATCTCCTGTGATCATCAAGTCATCATCATCATCACCGACTCCATCATCTCGTTCTAACAAGTTGTTGTCTCCCACTGCATCACCTACCACTAATAATTTGTGAGTTACTAATAAATTATTGCTAATAATAATAACAATAATGTTAATAAGTGCATTTGTAGAGCTTGAGTATCAGGGGCTAATTAGGTTATGGACCCTATTGCTTAGTTATGAATTATAGTGTTTAATGACACTGTTATTTTGTTGTCCAACTTTAGGATTTCAGTTTAAACTTATAATTATAGTCAAATTTATTAATGTGTAGGGAAAGTATGACTAGTAATAGATTTTCCAATATTTCTTATTACTATCCTTCTAGCCTCTTTCAAGTTTTAAGTATAAGAATTAAGGAGTAATAATCACTATGTTATTTGATTAATGCTAACAATAACAGTGCTTCAATTTACTGAAGTAATAACATCTGCTATTTTTGTCCTTCCGTCAGCATGAACCATCATCCCCCTTCAGAAGCCTCGGGAGGCAATCCATCTCCTCCGCCCGGAACAATTTCTTCTTCATCAACTGACAATCATCAATCCAACCCCACAACTTCCTCTGTCGAACCATCCATCCTCGAGTCAAATGGGGATCTTGAGAGCATGTCCATCAATTCATTCCTAGAGCAAATAGGTTTGTGAATGGATGGATTGATGTAGTAATCACTTACTGCTTTTTGTAACCATTCACTTACATTTTCGAGATAATATTGTAAATATTTGTAGTATGTATTTAGCTCAGATAAAGCTCTAAAATGATTTTAATTAATCTTTGCTCTAGGCCTTTCACAATGGAGCAAAGTGTTCGAGAAGGAGCAGATAACCATGGACATTTTGGTCGAAATGGGACATGAAGAGCTGAGGGCCATTGGCATAACAGCTTATGGACATAGGCACAAAATCATTAAAAGGATTGAAAAAATTCTTGCAAACAGAGGTTTCAGATGGTTTTTTGTTTTTATTTACACAAAGATTATTTCTTAAATTAAGTAATTTGATGTCTGGATTTTAAAAAAAACAAGTTATCTCAAGGTGTCAGATCAATTTCCTGAATTTGAGAATTAAGTGAATGGAATTATAATTTGCTTGCTTAGGAAGTTCGAGCGAGCCACAACAAGGCACGACTCTGGTTGAACTCTCGCCCGAGGATCCCGAGTTCATAGGGGTTGAAGATCAGATGCAGAATTCTATCAGAGAGCACAAGGACAATTGTGGTGGCATCTTCTCCAGATTCAACATTGTTAAAATTCAAAAAGTCAAAAACAAAAAACTCTGGGACAAATACGTTCACCAGAGAAATGAAGTGAGATTTATAAACATATTTTAAATATATTAAACGCATAACTTGTGTTGCAACACGATTATCAATCTTATTTATTTATTTAGTTTGTTAAATAAAATTTAAAATGGATAAAGTTAGTGATGGTAATGGTATTGTTTGGCAGGTCAGTGAGGAAAACAATGGAGATGCAAATGAGCACCTGTTGTTCCATGGCTCTCTTTTCATGAAGTCGATCGTTCAAAAGGGTTTCGACGAAAGGCATGCTTACATTGGTGGCATGTTTGGAGCTGGTAATTTCAACTATTTCATTACTAACATCTTGAATAACATCAGCAGATGAAATATTGATAAATCACGGAGTTATTATTTTTTAAGGCCTGTACTTTGCTGAGAACTCGTCAAAGAGCAACCAGTACGTTTATGGCATCGGGGGAGGAACGGGATGTCCTGTCCACAAAGATAAATCTTGTTATACCTGCCACAGGTATAACATTCTTGGTCTTCAGTTCTCACTTGGGATTTCTGTTTTTATTTATCATCTCATTCCTCAGAATTTTAAATTTTTATTTAAAGGATATCATCTTAATTTATAATACTTAAGATGTAAAATTAACTTTTGGGTTCAGACATTTTTAATTATTTCACTCTATTTGTGCGGTAATTTTTTGAATCGCCTAAAATTTCCGAGCCAGACAGATGCTGCTGTGTCGAGTGACCTTAGGCAAGTCGTTTGTGCAGCATAGTGCCATGAAAATGGCACACGCACCTCCTGGCCACCATTCAGTCAGTGGAAAGCCAAGTTTGGGTGGCCTCTGTTATGCTGAGTTTGTTGTCTATAGAGGAGAACAGGTAAATATTTCTTCATCAGATTAAATATAGCTTAAAACAGTTGAAATATTTAAATGCTTGGTTGTCACGTGGCATCATTTTATTGCTCTTTCTAGGCTTATCCGGATTACCTAATAACTTATCAGATTGGCAGGCCAGACAGCTCAGATGAAGATTTTTGTAAATAAAATGAATTGTAAATATTTGTTCTTGGATAAAATGCTCAGACATTTGCTTCCTAATAAGCAATGTGTGGCTAGTTTGTAACGAAAATACTTTTTGTAATTATGCTGTGGCATTTTTGTTTCATTCAAATTAATTTTTGGGAAAATATGAGTACTTGTATCTAGGATCTTGATTCATAACTCCAGCGCAACTAATTAGCATAATCCTCATAAAAATTGGGCAGATTGAAACATGAAGTTCTGATTTGGTGATGATGTTTTTCAAATGGCTCCTCGCTCCGAACATGACTCGCATGAAGCAGGCGGAGTAACGTTTGAAGGGCTGGGTACGATTCGTGTCCCTCGTGTCCTTTATTCCCTGAAGAATGCTATCGATTGCATATCGTTAATAATGATAATGTTAATAATAATAATAAGCCATTTTATTATAGTGCATCATCTCCAACATAAAGTATTTTAATCAGCTTAAATGATAAAGAAAAGCATCGGTTTAGCCGCGGTCCTAATTTCGGCGCTAATTTCTACTGGATCCTTAAAGTTCAGCGGATTTACGTATCGGGATGTGTGCATGTTATCGCGAACGAAGTTGTCGAAACGAGATTTTGTCAAATATTCGGAACCCACTTAAGTCGACGTTTTTGAAGTGGAATGGTCAAAATCCCTCTCTGTGTTAGCATCTTCCTATGGGTTATGTCGATTCTTTTATGTCACTGAATCCCAATATCTCGAGCACAAAATAAGGTCAAATGCACCACTTTACATCGGTATCGATTTACGTGTCTAATTGCCGAATTTGAAGTGGAAAAGCCAAATTCTCTCTTTGTTATAGCATTTTTTCATCTGTTATATCGATTTTTTTTATGTCACTGAACCCAATTCGCTGACTCTTGATCTTGTCTGAGGGACAACACTTATCCATTCTGTTCATTTTTTGTTCTAAAAATGTCTAAAGGTGTTAAGAGAAAACTGGACAATCAGTGAATAGAAAAAAAAATGTACAAAATCATATGAATTGATGTTGTATAAAAAAAAAACACGTGCATGTACATTACGTACATAAAGAAATTTCAAGATTTTCGGATATCTCGACGCTTTTTGGCCAACTAATCGTCCGCCGACATAACCTTGTTCGACTGTATTTGGTTGAACATTCCACGATCTCGTACAACATGGCCTGCCTCGTTTTGCGGCTTTCCTAGTGTAACAATAATACTCAGAGGACCAACTCAAATTTTGCTATTTGTTTTCGTCAAATTTTCTTGAAACATGAACTTATGCCAAAATTACTCAAATCTGATGATAGACAAATCAGAAACCTGAACAAATTATATAAAAATCTTGAAAAGTTATATGATTACCCCTTCAGCCCCACTTCCAACATTATAAAAGTTGGCTTCATCTGTTACAGTGATAAAAAATTTTGATTTTAAATGGTTCACAATCCAACAAAACAAAAAATAAAAAAAGTTAAACACTAAAACATATTACGTGCATAAAGATTCTTCCACAAGTAGGAATAAAATGCTAACAGCCAATTTCAATTTTTGATTTAGGGAAAATAAAATCAAGTATCACAGACAAATTTTACAATGGAGAATGTTTAAGATTGAGGTGATTCACAAAGATGGTCTTCAAACAAACTTTTAAAATGCAATAAATAATTGCAAATAAAAATCTTAATCACAACGAAAATACCACTGTTTGTGAGTGACCGCTCAAAGTAATAAACAAACCTTAAACAAGATGTTGAAGCATCAACAATACATTACAATCAAATGTTTCATTGCCAAACCTTACATTAAGGCACAAAGGCAGCATGAGCAAACAAACCCAATCCAAAACAAATTACATTTTAAGAGAAATTTAAATTTGCAATCTCCAAGAAACCTTTGATTAAATGCTACAGAACTACGTAAGAGTCATCGGAACAAAACAGGTTAACTCGTTACAACGTTAGAGGGCTCGCTTTTAAACAATAGGTGTCAATCTCAAATTTGCTCTCAGAGACTTGACGAGATCCAGACGCTTCCCATGGAGGTCAAAGAAATGCCAGGAAATGAGTTGAAGGACAGAGCAGAAAATTGGAACAATAATGAGGAGGCTGAAGACGCCCTCTTGATAATTTGGCAAATGCAATGAATTTCCAACCATACTTGATGTTTCCATATTGTTTCGTGCATTAAACACATCTTGACCTGCAGTTGAAAATGGCATGCTTTGTTTGTCCGAGAACATGAGAAAATTATTTAGCGACTGACCTGTATAAAAAGAGAGAAGTGCAGTGCCAATTATGGGAGCAAAGGTTTGACCGGGTTTGGAGAAGAAGGCAAGGGTGCCAAACATCAGGGCAGAAACTGCTTGTTTTCGATGATTTAATACAAAATCTTCATCCACCAGGTCTGTGACAACAAGATTCAACAGCTTGCAAGTTCCTTCAGTGAATACTCTGTTACTGAAAGTGGGCCATTTGAAATTCATTACATTTTTGACAGTATTTACTTGTTTTAAGAAATAATTTCTTAATATTTTAATAACATGAAATGTAAAATTGAATCCATGACTATCTTTGCTTTATATTAATTCATATTATTTTTATTAATTCCATTTAAATGCTATAAATACATAGTGTTATTTAACATAATTTCAACTTTACATATGTATCAGATGTAGCTTAACATAAATTTACATTGCAATCTGTTAAAAATACCTGGCTATGAAGAGAGCAAGTAGCCACACATTATTCCTACCACAGAGGTACATTATGGAGCTGAGCAGAAATTTGAATAAGAATAAAAACTTGATCACTTTGTATGCTCCGTACTTTCTGCAGAGGACAAGGAAGTACATGTTGTTTAGGTGAGGTGCCACAAATGAAGCACCTGCAACATTATAGATGACAGAAAATGTAATTTAACAAATAATAAAGTAATAAGCTTATCAATAACAAAGGAAAATGAGATTATATGAAAATGAAATTTGTTAATGGGGAGGGCTGGGTGTCTGTAACAAAAGCATCACCCATGTTCCCATCCTAGACCACATCACCAGGGTGAATTCTTGGAAAGCATTTCTACATAAATTTATATTGTATTGCCTTCATATCAATGTGGACATAAATGCAAGGCAATCAAAAAATAGCCAAAATTCAAATACAAACTTGGCAACACATACCAAGCAGGAGAGAGCAGATAAAAGGTGAAGCATTTTCTCCGAGAAGGATTGTCAGAAACAACGGAAAAAAATTGCTATTGAAGTGGCAATGAAACACCTGTTTTAAAGAAAATTGTATGCCTACATATGTATTTATACACAACATTACTTATTTAATAAAATAACATTTAGTATTCTTTAAAATAATTACAATAATAGTAATTTAGAATAATTATTATCTGAAAAACATGAATAGAATATTGTTCTTGTATTATTGGTAAAGGTTTATTAAGAAATGCAACGGATCACTTGTTTTTAAAAAAATAGGTCCACCTGAACAAGGTTCATTGCTGTGAAAAACAAAAAATTTCTGTGTCCTGCCAGCTGCACCAGAAACTTCTTCATGGCCTCTTTATTCTTGCAGTCATCCTCATCATGTTTCAGACTAATGGCAGTCCTGTATACCAGTATCACACATCAAATAAATGTACAAATGTTTGGGCATGCAGGTTAGCCGAATGGGTTATATGCCTGCATACGGCGGTAATGGCTACGGTCGTAATGCGTCGTGTTCAAACCCAGCCTGCACTACCACAAGTGCTCTTGGTAAGGAGCGCTATATAAATGGACGATATATAAAAAGACAACACGCATGTGGCGCTACATAAATGAATTTACAATTACAAATGAAATCTGCATAAACTTCTAAACAAGATGTCTAACCGAAATAACCCTTGCTGATTTTGACTGGAATTAGCATAAGCTTGTCTCAGCAGCTGTGTACTGATAATGAATCCCACCAAAGCAACAATGGATGTGACCAAGCAGAAATTTTGGAATGGAGCATAATTACTTTTATCCCAAAAAACATAAGAAATAAAAACCAACAAAGAGCCTAGAGCACTAAATAATGAACAAAACATGTTCAACTTGGTTCTGCTTTGTGAAGAAATTGATAAATCAGCCAAAAGAGCAGAATGATGTAGATCAATCATTGTGAGGAAACCATCATAAGCACATAAGCACACCATAAATTGAATAAAAGGACTTTCCCATGAAAACCAAAATAATAGGAATCCACAAGAAAGAAGTGGGCCATTCCACAGCAGAGCTTTAATTCTCTTATCAACAACTTCATTTTGACTCATATGCGCAACCCCTTGTAGGTATTTCCTGTCGCTAATCCATCCAAACAATGGATCATTGAAAGAGTTCCACAAAAGGAAAATTATTTCGGCAATCCAAAACGAAAACTTATCGATCTTGTAAATGTTGACAAAAACGTCAACATGATATAATAAGAATACATTATGTAACATAACAACAAAAAAAGAAATCGATCCATAATACAAGCTTATTAGTTCACCCATGGCACAATATATTATGCCTTCATAAAAACCCAACCCTCACGGCGATTCCATCTCGAAAGTGTTCATAATAAACATCGACACTAACAAATCAATGCAAGTCTAAAATTAATTAATAATTCTGCAAATATTCCAATCAAGTGACATTCATTTCTTCAAATGAACATTTAAAAAAATATGTTTTAAAATGTTTTAATCATATTTAAAAAAAACGTCAGCTTGTGATGGTTCAATGGGCTTATACCTAAATAAATCCGGCCCAGTCAGGAAAGCAAGCCATTGAGCTAACCCTCACGCCAGATTGTTCAGGACATTAGACTTATTTTTCTTTAAATGTCAGATAATTGTAATTTTCAAGTAGCAATTAAAAGACTGTCATCTTTTGACAAGAAGCAAAAATAAAAAGGTCATATATACATCAAGTTGTGCCAGCATTTGCGCCTGGTAAAGACCCTGTCCACCCCATCACCTCCAAATGACGTTCCTAGTCAGCAATCTATCTGATTAAAAAATAATTAGAAAAAGCAAATAATTAAATAAGTTTCGATGCAACTAACTCAATTTTTTTTATTTAAATCATAACGACATGTTTATGTTTTTTAAATGTTTTTAACAAATAAAATTTATATAAAAATTACTTTACTTTTTAAGCAATAATGTTTCGTACAATTTAATGAATGTTTAGGTTGCACCATTAGGACGATCTGATTGGTTCATACAAAATTCAGAGTGTTATTGTTGCGAAATTCAACCGGCGGTGCTTTTGGGTGGCAGTTTTCAAATTGAGGTTTTCAATTATTCAGTTATTCTTTCGACCAGGAGCCTTTCGGACTACTTAATTCGAGGCTGGACTTCTTTTCATGCCCTGCAATTATATTGTTGGAAGGGTGACAATGCGATTGCAATCCCACAACTTTAAATACGCTTAACTTAGAAAAAAAGAAAATTGTTGCACAGTAATGTTTTTTTATTCTAATTTTACTTCATTTGTTTTAACTTAGTTCGTTACTGCGTATGCGGAGAAATAACCATCAACTAAACAACAATGGGAATATCTTTTGGCAAAGAAGACGTTTTTGAAGAGGAATGTGAATCGTCAACTCCTGTTAGACGCAACATTCATCAAACACAATTTGATCCCAGATCGCCGAGTATTGGCATAGACAGGACTCCCATTCAACATCCTCACAATACAGCTGTTGTTCTAGAAGATCCTCGATCTCCATCACTTCATGTTACTAGGACGCCAATAGTTTATGGTTAGTTGCATTCATTTGCTTAAAAATGAAGTTAAACATGTTTGTTTTTGCTCAGGAAATGTAAGCAGAAACACTGATCTTACAAAGAAGCAAGTTCTTGTTGATTCTTCAGAAAACAAGCTTGAGTGCAGTAGCATTTTGACAATATCAGAAAGTGTCGAGCCTGGAGTAATACAACAGGGTATGTAGCTGAGATAATAATTATAGATAAGCTAAGTTGCTGGCACCTATCTTACTTTATTTTTTTATTTGGTTTGGGCCATTATTGAAAATTTCAAAACATTTGAATTTTGTAGATACAATTGCTACAATTCCTGAGCCAGAAGCAGCGGATTCAAAAGAATGCATTAAACTGAAATTGCAGTTTGATTCGACTCCACCATCTCCTGTGCTTCCAGTCATTGTGACGAGGTCTCCGCTTACCACCAGGAACTGCTACCCCGATCAACCGGTAGAAATTGTGAAGAGGAAGCAGCTCCGGAAAGTGGCAGAGCGGTTGAGCCGCAATCCTGCATCAGACAAGGAAAACTTTACGAGATGATCTGCGTCTCGGATGAATTGCAAAGCCTTATAAGATGTGCTCAAATGCTTTTGCACGTTACATGGTTTTAGTCCATGTTTTGAGAACTTGCTCATCTTTGAAACTATCTGGCATTAGAACAGAAATATTTTTTGATGACATTTCTTTTGCCTGGATTTTAAAGTGGTGCTTGCAAATTTTGGTATTTTGGTTGCTGTTCTTTTCTTACTGGTTTGAAATCTCTTGGAAATCTCCATTACACTATAATTTGTTTGCTTTATCTTTCACTCAATTGTGAAAGCTTTGGACACATGATATGTTTGAACTCAAGTGTGCAATTTACTTTGATTCTTGATCTGCCAATGGGAATTAGTGGAGAAGGATTTTTTTCTCAATTGGTTTTTGTAATACTTCATACTACTTAAAAATTCATAGAGACAATGAGAACTTGCTCATCTTATGTGTGTGCTAATGAGGTAAATACTTCTGCTCCATTGTCGCTACTCCGTTGCTATTCGAAATTATTGGGAATGGTTCCTACATAGCGATAAACGAAAATTCGTCTGGTCTCTTGTGTAGTAGAACGTGTGCGAGGTGCAGCAGATATTAAAAAAGATTAGTTTGCAATTTAATGTTGCAAAGCACACTTGATTTACTAATTGAACTTTTTCATACAAAATTCCAATTGATTAATGATAAAACTGTCTTGCTTGGTCTATTAACAGCAGAAAGTAGGGACGTCATCGTGGTATGGGGGACTTCAGATGCAAAAATTATCTTAAGTTGCGAGAGGGTTTGCCCCACCTGAGGTGGCTGAGATACGGGGTATTCCTTTAGCACTTAGCACATGAATTTTTAGTTATATACTGGAAAAATGCTAGAGAAAATTTTTAACTTAATTTATATTTGTAGAAAAGTACTATTGATTTGGCAACGGCTTCTCATTTGATTCTAAAATCTGAAAATGATAAAAACACGCGAAAATAATTTGAATAGGAGTTTCGACAACTTGAAGATGTAGCAACTCAGCTGGCTCAAAAAGTTATCATTACCAGTGATTCTAAGTCACGTAGAACTCGGAAAAGAAAGATTCCATTTAGGGAGGTAATTCAGGGAAGGGGGGCAGGAGAAGAGGAAACGGCCCTCCCGACTTTAGAATAGACGTAAAAAGGTCATCTTCTCATGTTTTGCGAGGGTTTGCCCCCTGAATTTTGGTTTGAAGCAAAAAAAAAAGTCGTCTCCCCCTTGGAAAAAGCTGAAATGACGTCCCTGGATTACATGAAGAAATTGCAGATGGTGATGGAATATGTGATTCTCGAAAGAACGTTCTGGTTGAAACCTACTTGGTTTCACTAGATTGTGGTATAAACAGCGCATCTAAAAAATTTGAACATTATTAAAATGCAGTGTTGCCGTAAGTACTCAAAAAATGTAGTTAAGTAAAAGTACAAGTACTTGGGGCTGAAGGTACTTATAAGTACAGGTACAAGTACGTTGTAGTCAATGTACTTAAGTATAAATACAAGTATAAGTATAAGTACTTTTCCTTCATTGATCAGAAATAATATTCATTATCTTCAATACAATGTTAAGACAAGTGTAACAGAATTTACATTTATCAATAAAATTGTTTATTTTTCTTTAAAAGAAGCAGTGTTTCAAAATATTTGTCACAGAGTCAGTATAATATAATATCAATACATTAGGACTTTCATTTTAAAAAAATTTTATTTAAAAATAAAATTTAAAAGTACTTAAAATGAACTTATTAATAATTATTAAAAATGTATTTAAGTACTAAGTATACAATCTTGAAAGGACTTAAGTATAAATACTCAAGCACAACAAATGTACTTAAGTACGTACTTGGCATCACTGTTAAAATGTGGCTTCAAAATTCAGTTGTTTACATCCAAAGCATTTGAACAATCCCGATAATGTGACAAAATTAAAATCTTTACTGGGTGGGGGGTTGCATTAACACCCAGTTCCAGGCGTGAATGTTGCGTGCCTGCACACGATGGTAATGGCAACAGTCGTAATGTGTCATGTTCGAAACCCAGCCTGCACTGCCGCCAGGGCCCATGAGGAGCGCTATATAAATGGCTCTTCTGACGCTATGCATATGGCGCTATGTAAATGAATTACAATTAAAGAGGAGCCCACCAAGAGGGGGCCTTCCAATATATCTTTTATTAACGTCCGTTGCGTATCTAGATGATTAGGAACCGTGCTCCCCCAGCGGGGTTCGAATCCGCGCTGCCATCGTGAGAATCGCGGCCTTAACCAATAGTCAGGAGAATTCGTCCAATAGAAATATTTAAACTTAAAAAATACTAAATTTATATATTTTAAAATGGTTTCCTTATTTTTAGATAAGAAATAAATCATCAAGCATAAAAAAAATGAACTGAAATAATGATGAAAATCACATAAAAAACAATGATTTCAAATCAAAATTTAAAAAAATCACGTACAAGATGTTATTTCGTGATTCTATTTCATTTCATTTGAAATACTAGCCATCAACTCTTACCGCCGGCTATGAGAGGCACTCGTTGGCTTTGTTATGCCGGTCACTGCTGCCTGGACTGGAGCTCTCAATGGCTTCTTCATGTCGCATGCTACTTGTTTTTCACCTGCAAACTTTGACTATGCGAGGCTCTTAATGGCCTTGTTATATCGATCGCTTCCACCCAAGTTTGTCCACAGAGGTCATGAAAGCTCTCAGTGGCTTCTTCACACCGTCGTAATATATGCAAACTGGGCCTTATAATTTCTTTGTAGCGCAGCCGGTGATAGTAATTTTTGGAACTCAACCACGGGCCTTTTCGCGGCCGCGGTTTGCTGCTTTGCGAGTACGCGGTCGGCCCATTTCTCCTGACAACACCGCGTCTTTCGACCAATGGTTTGATCTCGTCGTTCGGTGAATCATTCATACCGGAGACCGATGGCTTTACCCGGTATCCTGTAGTGGCCTCTTAAGACCACGCCCCTTGCGCCAATCTCGATGGAGAAGAGGTCTGTGAGGTATCCTCTCTCTTCCAGGTTCATCTGCTTTGAGCGCATTGATGTATTGTAGCTTGTCATCCACCAGAATGATGGCATCCGTCGACGGCGATAAGAGATCCGACCTCTTGCCGCTTTCTATCAGCTCCTGGGGGTGTTGCCTCATCATTTCTAAGTCGGCTGCGACGGTCCAATCGTTTGCCTCTGCAAGAATATCTCGCCTGGGGATTTGACATCTCTTTTTGCAGAGGTGTGCAAAGCCCTCGCGCAAGAAGTAAATCTTTCGCTGATTTGCGATCGTGCGCGAGTTTGCTTTGGAGATTGCTGCTTTTGAAGCTTCACACAGTTCTCGAAGGACCTGGTTATGTCGCCATGTGTACCGACCATTGGCAAGGGAATACGTGCAATTGCTGAGCACGTGATGTAGTGTCTCGGTCTCGCCACAAAGCCGGCATTCGGTGTCTTCACCAAACCCCACTTCTGCAAATTGTCGCTGGAGGGCAACTGGTCGTACACTGACCTTATCGCGTAGGCAAGTCGGAGCGGGGACATCTTCCACATGTCGCTCCAGGTAAAGGATCGTTGCATCACGTCTTCCCATGTTGTCCACTTACCCTGCTGTGACTGTTGAACTGCTTTCGTGACTCGGTCCTGTTCCACTTTTCGCCTCCTTTCCTGGCTAATCATAGCGGCTCTGACTGATGAGATTGTCTGGGACCATTTTGGCAAGTGGTTCCATCCGACTGCAAAACTGGTCTGGGTAGGACCTCCCACTTCCTCGAACATCAGCTCGGCAACTGATTCGTCGATCTCATTCTGCTCTCGGAATTTCCTTCCAGATCTGAACAGTGGTTTGACTTCACGGATCCTTCTGTCCGAGGATTTGTTGAGCATCCACTGCGTTCTTATTTTGGAGAGCTTATACTATTCCACGATGGACTTTAGTGGTAGTCACAGGCTCGTGCTTCTACTGTAGAGGGCTACCGATGATAGCGCTGGAGGTAGGCCACTTTCTGCTGTATTGGTTAACTTTCCTCTCCAGTTTCTCGACCACTGACAAACCAATCTCATAGAATCGTATATCCCTTTATTTTTCATTTTCACAAACAAAATCTTTTATTCGCTTGAAGAAAAGTAACAGTTCAAAAACCGACAGGTGAACACAAAGTGAGTATACAGAATCAAATGAAGGAAAACATCGACCACAAGCAGTGGAAAGTATTTATTTTATGTATTAATTATGGAATACGTAAAAATATAACAGGATCTAAAAAAATTGTTTTATCAACTCTTGACAACTATTTTCCTCTTGCGTTCTATCAGCTCAATTTCAGAAGATGAAATATTTTGTTGTAAAAAGTAACGAGTGGTACTTGTTTGTCCATCACTTTAAGTGAAATTACCAAGTTGAAATTCGTGTCTTCGTTGAGGAGCCCAGTGTCTGGAAATCCTGGTTTCGTAAGATGAGCAGCCAGCACAATTCGGCTTAAATCTATGGTATTCACATCAAACCTCTTTTAGCCATTGCAATAAGATGTTGGTCATAGGCCCTTCTGCCAGCAACAACAACAACTGCTATTGCTGACCAATTGAAGGTAAAACTTTCCCTGCTGAAAAAAAGACATCTGTGGCAAAAGTCCCTCCGAGGACACCTCTTTTAGCAAGTTCTGGAAGATTTGATTTGTTGAAATAATTTTCGTAAACCTGAAAATCCATGATGAAAATACTTGAATTGAATTCTATCGTGTTACTGGTAGAAGTCAATTTTCAGAATAATTGAGTATCAGTTCTTTGTCCAAAGAGAACATTATTACTGAGTTTCTCTTTCAATATTGAATCCAAAAATTGTAGGCTTTTTAAAAGCTCGTTAGTGAATAGTCAGGTAGTAACCTAGAGTGCCACAAATTAAATGTTTACTGAAAATAAATTACGTATTTGATAGTTTATAGTTATAATTCAATATATTGAATACTTTAACCATAATTTAAATTGAAAAAACGTCTTACCATTGGCTTACCATTACCCGTAAAAAGAAGCATTGCATCTTTTTAAAACTTCCTCGTACATTGCCTTCATGTAATGAGTTCTATAAGAATTGGCAGGCTTGATTTTGCAAAACATTCCAACCTTTCTCTAATGCGGTTAAAACCAAATCATTTTCAGGATCCGTTCGACTGATGCTGCCGAGACTGCAAACAGAACCGTTTTGATTGCCCCTCCAAACAAATTCCAGTTTGAGATAATCAACCTGTGAGCCAATCTGTTATGTTCAGAAGTTGCTTTGAAAGTTGTAAAAATTACCAAACGAGGATATTGAGATGAACTCGTGCGATTAGCTTTCGAATGACTAGTTGGTATCTTTCGAAAGGACATTAGATTGTTTGCATGTTCCTCTGTATTTATTTATTTCTTTCACTAATTAAAATTTCGCAATATGAAAAATTGTCCCTATAGGCAGTTTTTACTGAATTTAGTATTTTTGACGTACAACTCTTGAAGACCCAAGGTGAAATCCGGCCTAAGTCTGGCCCCAACCTAATGGGTAGAATGAAGTAATTGATAATTGCATTAATACTTGTACTTGAACCTCTAGTTGAAAACATGTTTATTGACGCTTTTTTAACGACGATTAATCAAAATTGTGAACCTAGCAATATTGTAAATTATTGTAATTTCCTTCGTATTCATAATCAAATTGTTTGACATTTGATAGAATTTTCATATCCATTTAAATGAGTTATGAACAAGTACTTGTACAATTACATCACTAATGTTTAGAAGTTGCTTTGAAAATTGTAAAAATTACCAAAGTAGGATATTGGGATGAACTCCGTGCTCCGTTGCCCAAAACTGCATAAAGTTTATAAATTTTGCTTGTCTCATGTAGAAGTCATTTTTATAAATGTATTTTTAGTATTAGTAGTAAATTTTATTATTACCAAGTAATAAATAGCCTTAAACACACTATATCTTAGAAAAAAAATGACAAAGTTATGCCTCTGAAGACAAAGACAATTTGTGAAAAGGTTTGATATTTAGTTTATTTATTCAAAATACAGAAACGTATCTGTAAAGTTCCAATATATGTGTGCCGAAAAAAACTAAAGGAAATATTTTATCGAAGTCAAAAGGAGCAGTAACTTCTTACAGCAGTGGAAGTTGAACAGTTAAACCCTATGCCTTACTCGAATTGTGAAAATGGTTAAATATATTTAAATGGGTCATGCCTATGGCAGCTAGAATTAACCAGATACTCGAGATAATTCACTGCGAAGGGGCATGAATTGACACACGCTTGACTCAGAAAAAGTAATGTATAGCAAACAATACTGAACAAAGACCTGAGATTTGCGTGATATAAATTTGAGATCAATTAAGATAAATAAATGGGCCACAAAAACTCACCAACTGCATAGTTTGTTGTTGGCTTTTTGTGGCGTTGTCTCCGAACTAGTTCTATGATTTGAGAACATAAACAGCTTTCCTAATAAAAACGGAATGTTGATGATGAGATTTTTAAGTAGGCAAACTCATGTTGGATAATTTTTTCTTGAAAATTATCTGGAAATGAGATCGAGTACTTGCTGCTGAAATTGGTTTTTCCACATTCTCGGATGCAGGATTATTTTAGAGTTTTTTTTATTTTCTAATAGAAGTTTGAATCGCACCATTAAAAAATTTAGAACAAGTAAATGTAAGAAAAATGAGAGGAAATGACTTTAAAAAAAATGAAAAAAATTTATTCTCAATAAACTTGTCGCAAAATATTTAAAAGAACGGAGTAAGATATTTTTTTGTTTTTACAACGCTTGGGAGTTATTCCAAAGGTTAATTTAATTTGAAAAGGAGACCAATATCATCGAAAGTTAATAATAGCAACAAGAAAACAACAAGAGGATTAGCTTGCTTATTGTTTCTGAATAAATGGGTCATGTCGTAGAGGAGGCGTTATCTGGGACTGTCAACCTCTGAATTCCTTAATTTTGCAAGTTTTTATTTTATCTTCAAGTCACTTGTTAACATCTTTCCTGCTTAACAACTTAACAACTTAACAACGAAAGAGAAACTCTCCTGAATGCGTTCTTTTTTCTAAACGCGACATTTGGTGTTTAAAAACAATAAGCGGTTCTAGATTGCAAACAATGTTATTGATTAACGACAGCTGTTTGGTGATAACAACAGCAAGAATAAAATTAGTGAGAATAGAAGAGAAAGGTACTTATTATGCGATCGATCCCCGTGTGCGAGTGGTTTATTGAAACTTATCACGATCTAGACTCAACAACAGTGAATGCATCTGAAGTACTGAATGTATCTTTAATACTGAATGCATTCTAATTTGTAATGCAACTAACTATTCTCAAAGTCTCTAAGTACGTAAAAAAAAGGTTGATGGCGAATATTCTATGAATAACTCTTTTCATCCTAAAGAGGAATCTAAAAGAAGACTCGATCAATCCGAATGATCTAGATCATTCATTCCGTCGAGGACTGCAGACCAAGCAGCCGAACATAATTCGATTGCTGAACATCGGCCTAGCTCGGTCAAGGATGGCTCACGTGTTCGGGCACGTCTCAATTTACTGCTTTTTCTCTTCCCCTCCCTCGCTCTCTCACTCTCTCCTAACTTCTCTCTTACTGATGTCTTTCTTTCTAATCCAAGTGATCTAACACGACGTACCTGGTTATCTGTGAATATCAATGAGGTGTACGTGTAATTACGGTTATGGTAAAATCATCGTTCCAGCCGTTAGCACGTGACGCCAGCAATTTGTAAGCAAGATCATGGCGTCTATCTGAGGCTGTTTATGAATCACATCTGACCTGCAATTCTCAAGGAGAGCCTTTATAATCCTCTTCGAGATGCTGTGTGCTTTCGTTTTAAGGCTGGTGATTATGGTAGTGGTGATGATGATGATGATGATGATGATGATGATGGTGATTATGGTAGTGGTGGTGGTGATGATGATGATGATGATGATGATGATGATGATGATGATGATGATGATGAATGATGATGATGATAATGATGATGATGATGATGATGATGATGAGGATGATGATGATGATGGGGATGGCTGGGATGGTGTTGATAGTAATAATTCTAGAGACGATGTAAAATAATATATAAACATAATTAATACAGATTAAATTTGCTTAATAAGTTACTTACGTATGTTATCTATAGTAAGGTTGATAATTTAATAATAATAATAATAATAATAATGATAATAATAATAATAATAATAATAAAATAATAATAATAATAATAATAATAATAATATAATAATAATAATAATAATAATAATAATAATAATAATATAATAATAATAATAATAATAATAATAATAATAATATAATAATAATAATAATAATAATAATAATAATAATAATAATCATCATCATCATCTCATCATCATCATCCTCATCATCATCATCATCATCATCATCATCAAGCATCGTCATCATCATCGTCATCGTCGTCGTCATCATCATTATCATCATCATAATAACAGTAACAGTAATAATATGTTTCATAATGTAACACAATAAAATAAATGTCACTTGATTGAGTGAAATACAGGTTCACGTCTAGATTATCTCGAATAATAATGAGAAGGCTAATTAAGATATCCAATTCAAGCTACTGAGACGACCCAATCAAACTTGCACCGCCCAGTCGAGATGTGTTTTGGAACGACCAACTTTAAAAAAAAATAATTTTTTTAAATTAACTTGAAGGTCGTTTGTGGTGATTTTTAAATTTTTTTATCTGAAAGCTGCTCTCAATTAGGATGAAAAATACATTCGGACGAAAATAGATTAAATGTAACAAGGAGGGAAGCATCAATTGTCTCGCAAAACCATTCCTTAAAAATAATTCAGAAGCAAAAAAAAAATCTCACTTATTTGCCTGCAGCTCCTTTCGCTTTTTCTGCGAAATATTTCTTTTAACTTGACATCGCGCCATTTTCGAGACGCATATCACATGCATTCTAAAAAGGGATTCTTCAGTATTTATGGGTTTTACCTTATTTTAAGAACGTGCGAAGGTAATAAAGGAATTTGTCAAATGCCACGCAAGGTCTTAAATGGAGATGATTTGACTGAATGAACGATTGAATTTTTAATCATCCAATCGGCGTAAACAAACTTGGAAGGTCAAAATTCGGCCTTGAATTTGACTAGAGCTCGCGAACCTCGACTTAAAAATATCTGATTTTTTTTGAACTTCCATTGCATTTAAGAATATGCCTGCCAGACATACTCGATTTCAGCCAGAATTCCTTGAGAGTACAACTCGATAATTTCTATGGTGACAACAACATTGGAAATGAATGCTTAAAAATGCCCAACAAAAATTTAATAAATGCATCGCCCATTTTCAGGACGAGGAATAAAGGAACCTTTTAAAATTCAAAAACATTGAAAAATTCTTCGCATGCGTTCGGAGATGAAAAATATTTTTTTTGACTTTTCGTCGAAACGTGAAATCCCTCGTACGTGTGATTTGGATCACACGCACAAGAACGATAACAAGAGTAGATCAACGATGACGTGCCTTTGACATGGACGGTGATGACAACTACGACTGTCTAGTTAATAAAACTAAACGTTGAGAGATGTTTTTGACTTGATTCTTTTGAGTCTATCGGTGTCCATATTTGTTTTTTTTCAACGTAGGTTTCACTTGCAGAAGGGAAAAAAAATTAAATCACAAAGAATCATTCTATTTTTCACTATTCTCTCGGTTGTGAATAGGCGTAATATTTTGTAACTCTATAAATAAACTTGTTTAAGCGGCAGACGATTGCTTTGCATCATAAACAAGAGGGTGTGATGCTTTGAACGTTTGTCTTCCAAAAAAATAAAACAAAAATGTCGATCCGTTATTAGCAACAGATCCACTCTGAAAAGAGGACGTGGTCACTTGAACCGTTAACTGGATCGACTTCTTCCTCACTTCTTTTCTTTCTTTTCTTTCTTTTCATTTCTTGGATTCCGAATTGTTTTTCTATCCCCCCTCTCCAGTGAGAATGTGGAGGAAGATTTGAAAGGAATGCTGCTAATCACGAATTCATCAAGCTCATTAGAACCTCAAAAGGTGCAATGACGCGAACAGAGAAGCAAATGGACGGAAGCCAATACGCAAACAGACAGAGAAACTAGCGGTGCAGCAAGCACCGAATCGTCCGCGGCTCAAGGTTTAAAAAAGTTTTATGTTTACGGCGCCTTCTCTCTCGTCTCATGCTTCTAGTAACTTCTATTTATTCTTGCTCGACCGGCCCTTTATATCGCATCGTAAGCGGCCATTGCTTTCAGCGTGTTTGTATTTCTGATATTTCATTTCATAGACATTTCAACATCTTCGGACTTGTAACTGATGATAGCGAGCACCTATCGGGTACTCGGGACGATGGGTGAGTAGATTTTCAAGAATTATTTTTGTCCTTCACTTGTCACAAACTAATTCATCGCTTTACCATCATTCTCACAACGACGTCATTTAGTTTGCTTAGACAATTTACAATGATGTTCTTCATTTTGTATAAAATGTTTAAAAACTCGCTTACAAATACGTTAACCTTGACTGGAAATAGAGCGTTGACATCTGCTACGGTGGTATTCTAGGATGGCTAATTATTTGTGAGACTTGATGGTTATTCATGAGAGTAATTCCTTTGACTTTCATTCGGCATTAGTTAACGAAATAAAATCCAGACATGAAATCTTTCCAAGCGAAATAAACTTCTTCATCCTTGGAATCTCTTAGTTTATCTTTATTTATTTTATTTATTTGATTATAGTCCGTTGCATAACTCTCTTAGTTTATCTGAAATACCGCTCTTTATACATACACCAACTGACTACAGTTTGTGTTAGTGGTCATTTGTGACCCTCTTTATGGTTGAAATAAATAAATAAATAAATTTGATTTGGTTTTCACCATGTTATTGTTCTTACTGCAATTCAGTCAGTTCTCAATTTAAGTTGTGTCTTCATTACAATGTGAGGTTTTTAAAGGGCAAATTTTAGAACATCTAAAACGGGTTATTCAAGCTACTTCATCCACTTGCAATTCACAAGTACTTGTTCTTTGTTGCTATTATTACTATGAGCCTGTCGAGTGGTGTTATTTCATCATGAAATGGATTTTAATCGCCAAGGTTGAAATGGATTGTAAGAAAGTCAAACTATTTCACTAGATTCATTAATAATAAATACAAAATCTCACCGATCCATTTGATTAAGTTATTTTAATAACCATTATGAGACATCACGTTAACCGTGACTATCTCCATCGAAATTATGACAATAACTGATTGAAAGGCAATCTAAAACTTAGATTAGATTTGGTCGCTATTCGGGGCCTCAAACGACTCAGACGAATCATAATCAATATCATCCTCTACTAGCTTATTCTAAATCGCCCGGGTAGAATTTATGATGACGACCGATCAATATATTGAAGATGTCATAGCCTGGGAAAGCTATCACAACATCGGCCCCACAACATAACGCTATTAAGAGCTTTTAGAATATCTTCAACAACGACAATGCACAAGAATGCAGTCTTTTGGAAGGGAACCGGCAATTTTCCTTTCGCGCCATTTCATCAAAGCAGACGAATGGCGACGCAAGTTAAAATATTTCATCGCATTTTATCACATTTCACAGCTAAGCTCACGTCGCTGCCTCTAAAGTGTGCCACAGTTCACTGACATTCGTTCGACATTGACCTCAGTCTTCTTTCGTGTACTTGGCCAGTTTCGATGTCTCGCTCGCTCGTCTACGTTAAATTTGACGATAGTGATGATAATGAGGGTGGTGATGATGATGACGATGGTGATGATAATGAGGGTGGTGATGATGGAACCGGCGCCGACGATGATGATGACGCTATCAGTACAAAGAAACAGCGATTAAACTTTAACCGATTTTTAACCTGACCTAGATGGGATCTTTTTCCTTTGAAGAGATTTCAACAAACATCTCTGGTTCTTTCGAGTTTTCCTTTTCTCGACTGTTGCGGTGAGAATCTCATGAAATTTACCACCCAGCCATCAGATCTAAGGCTTTTTTTCCCCTTGTTTGGATGTTGAACAGTGCGCAAATGATTTCAATAAAAGAGGCTAGGATTAAAAATAATTTGTTTTTAAATTTCGTCTTTTTAAGAGATCGACTTCGTTTGTAACAAATTGTTTACATTTCAAAACCCAGACATTGTTGATCAGAAATCTAAAATGTATGTATGATTTTTGGACGTTTCAGTTTAATCCTGTCATCTTAAAGCTGAAAACGAAACGCCATAAAACTCTTTGAAGTTGAAGTCGCCATAAATATAAAAATAAATAATGTAGCTGACAAATTCTTTGAGAGGTTCAACGCGAAGTAGTTAACATTTATCGGAATGTCCTCAACTTCTTCCACATCGTCAGACTCTTTCTCTCTCAAATCGAGTCCGCGAATAAATTGAATTGAAAACAGGACTAAACGGCGGAGGAGGTTTCCTTCGGTGCATTGGCTCATCTTCTTCATCATCATCATCATCATTACCGGCAACATTTTCCTAGTTATAAGACACAGGGGACGTGTTGATTGTCACGTACGCACCTACGTCGATAGAAACACGTTCGATAACCTCCCACAATACCAAAATAATGAAACAACTCCCTCCACTCGAGTGAACGTTAAATTTTCGACCCTTGCACCGTTCCTACTTTGGTTCCTTAGTGTCTCAGTAGTGCACGATAATGGACGAATTGCCGATTTGATGTCTCAGTCCGAGCAACGCCCTTGCAAGTCTCCCACCCCAGCCAATGTTTGTCGAGAATGTTTTCTTTCTCACGAGGCATTTCAAGCTGCTCACCGTGCCGGATTTTCCGATATTTTATGGTGACAGCTTGATAAAGTTGCCTTCGCGGTTTGTTTCCCTTGCGGAGTTCCGTTGTTGTAATGATTGTAAGTGTACAAATAACCTCCCGTTAGTTAGAGTTTTAACCTGGTTCCGGGGAATTAGGAAAAAATATTGACGTTTCGCTGTAACGTGTAAGGTGGGAAACAATTTCATTAGTTTGACATCCGTTATCACAAATTTACAACGATATTACAATCAACGCTTGTGAAACTAGATTATGTCTTGAATGACATAATAAACATTCACGATGTGCAAGAAAGCATTTGATTAAACTGCTTAAGTAGGCCTTTGAGTAATAAACCTCAGCAAATCCTGAAATCGAATGCACATTGTTGGTTTAATTTCAATTAACCGTTCGTGTACTTGGTTCATTCATGTGTTTAATTCATATTGATATTAATTTACTATTTCTTATTCAGTTAATTCCCGGTCAATTAATTAGGTATTACATCGAAGAATTAGGATAGCGCTAATAATAACAGAGCATAGGAAGCATCCGAAGCTTATGAACGCTTAAATCCAATAAAGCATTATTCCAATATAAAATATTTGGGAATCTTTTAGGATATTTTGGCAACAAACATTATTAGCTTAACACGTCTTATTACAAACAGCGCCATCATCTTTTTTGTTATATTAATTAAGGGCTAATTAAATTAAACCAGCAAAATGACCGAGAAAATGACATACACAAATCACAAGACGAGGGGCTAACTTAAGGAAGTGATTACTCCCGCTAGCAGACTAACCTCAATTTCGTAAACAAAGTTTAACCGTCTCTGTTCTTCTTTCGCCGACTTTCCTAACTGCTTTGGTAACTATTTTTTGTCACAATAAGTGCATCAAAGAAAACTAAGAAGGCGAGAGTGTTGGTGTTTCATAAATAATGGCTCGTTCCGAGAATAAATTATCCTGTTGGCTGATTCTTATCAATAATATATTTTTTTTGAAAATGACATTGCCGTAGCGCTCTCTAGGTTATCGTGGCATCCTTTTTTCATTTACTTTTGATTCAATCGTTATCCACTCCATAAGGTCAAGGGTTCTAATCGGAGGATCATAATAATTCAATCTTGATGTTTACCAAGATGTCTGTCGTGTTAACTCACGCTCTCTGAATTTCCTAACTCGATAATACAAGTATATCAAACGTGCCCAAAGTGGGATGATTAGTTTAATCAAGTATATTAAAGACTCCCTCATTGAAGAAGATATTAAATGAGGCATCTTTCCATGATTTTCAGAACACAGTCAATACGCATTACCAGACAATGTCTTCCCACGCCACCCTTCACTAAAACTAACAATGCTCACAATTCATTCTTTCAAGATAAAAATAATTATTAATTCATCAATGTTAAATGATTATAGTTTATTCGAGTTTGAAATTAGTTTTATCAACATAACACGCCTACAGGTCGTTGTAAGTACAAATAGTTGTAAGACGATTGTAAGAGACAAATATATCGGAGAACAGGTTTTATTTGGTTAGTTAAATCAATCTCGGACTCAATTTGTTAACAATTTGATAGATGTCCATTAGTTGTCCTTTAAAGATAAAAGCTTTTGACACCTTAACGAATGAAGCTAGCGGATGGAGCTAAGTTGTAAGATTTACAATATCATTTAATGCGTCGCCATCGCGTATTCGACTTTATGGTGAAGAGAATTTATGGATCCCAGACGCGTCAGTTGCGAAACTGCGGCACGTATTAAAGGAGATCTACTATTTATGTAGCATCTCGACATTCACGTTGACCCGAAAAGAGTCCGTGTCAGATAAATAGCTGAATTTTTATCCGCGATTCCTCTATTGGCAGTTGCAGCAAAATAGGTTCGTCTGGTTAGGATATTAAAAGGCGCGTTAAATTGACGACCTAAATAGATGAGCCTAAAGACGAGTCAGGATCTGGCAGTGAACCAAATAGAGTTCTAACAACCGCTCTTAACGAAATCAAACGAAGGTATTTGAGAATTTTTGTTTAGAGATAGACAATAAATCAAGCCGCATATACCGTTGAGCGCACGCTCTCTTGCAACAGCCAGCGAAACGACCTTCGCTTAGGTCAGTTATTATAATATTTCAGTCTCGGTTCTGAATTGTTTGCTCTGTAATGGCAGACTGTTGTAATTAATTATTCAAACGCTAGTGTATCTCGAGAATGGCGATTGCCAAATTTTAGGTTGAAAGGCAGATGTTAGCCTCTCGCACACAGACGAATAAAAACATCAGCCGAAGAAAACGGGGTGGATAACATTTTGTTAAACGAGCTCGCTTTTCTGTTATAAGACTAACTCGGTAATCGTTCTCCTTTGGATTATTATCGGCTTTACGATTGGATTATAAATTTAAATGAAATCATCATTAAGAGAAACTCGTTTATTGTTTGCAGGACTCAGTTGAACTTTGTAGAATGTTGTTATTTATAACATTTGTAATCGAGCTTGAGAGAAATGGGAAACTTAAATGATCTCCTAGTCAGTGGAGATCAAGCAAGTACCACGGACGACCGCGCAGGTGCTAAACCATCCGTACATCCATCAGCTTCAGACATAGCCACATTCCGAAGAGCCCAAATGGAAAAAGTGTCGCCAAACAAAATTGATGGCTGCTCCACCGAAGCAAGTGAAATAGACAAAGCGCCGGATAAAGCCTCTGCTGCATGTGCTCCGAAAAAAAGATTTTTAAAAGGTTATCAAACCGAGGGATCTTTGTCGGGCAGCGATGCTTCTAAAAGATTGAACACGAACGACAAGGTTAGTTTGTTATCCAATGTTGTTTCAAAGCAAGATGTAAACAATGCCAATGTTGTCAAGTCATCTTTGGAGACATTAAACATCTCAAGCTGCATTGGTGTCATTGTTGAATCTGAACTAACAAAATATGAGATGTGCAAGGAAAATTCAGATGCCCCTCGACCGAACGAAAAGTCTGTGCTACCTCTTCTTTTTACTCCTTATTCCGATCAAACATCTGACACCCTGGACGATAAGTATAATCAAAGGAATCAATTAATGACAAAGGACAAATTTTACGTGAGAAATTCAAGGAAAAGCACTGAATCACCAAATAGTTCAAAATGTGATGTTGAAATAATTGCATGTTCTCCTGAAATTCCAAGTCAACAACGGCACAACAACGTCAAATTAATAGAAACAGAAAGAAGCAGATTATTTTCAAAATCGAGAGAACCTACCCCGCTACCTGCTACCCCGTACGAAGGTAGCACAGGCAAATCATGTTCTCCAAAATCTTACAGAGCTTCTCCTATGAATGCCCAGCAAATTTCATTGTCAATGACCAACTTCCCGCAAATAGGTCAATATCTGGACGATTGGAAAAATTTGCCCACTTCTGAGAAACATAATTTAACGTACGGGAAGCAGCTTCTTAAATTCTCGAAGGATGCGAATTCTCAAAGCAACGTTCACTTTAAAATGCCGAGCGATCCGAGTTTTAGAAGAACGGACGTGCAATTTCCCCCGAAGTATTCGAAGCATCAACCCCCCAGAGAAATGATGGCTAGCGATAATTTGGCAAGTTTAAGTTACAACAGAGACGACGTTCAAGGATGCATTAGGGGAATTGATCCTCGATTGTATCAAAATTTTTCTGGTGAGAAATATGGACAAGCTTCTTCGCAATCCTCTCCTCAACTGAGAATGGCTCACGACGAGACGCCGATCGACCTGCGCATCAAGAAAAAAGAAAAACCTTTGGGTTACGGCGCTGCGATTTCGTACGAACAGCCGGAAAGCAAAAAACTCAAGTTTCATGGATTTTCTCACGACCAGTCAATCAAAACTAGTGGCCAGTATTATTATTTACCTGCAGACTCGGAGAAAGGTCTTCACGGTTCGGTGGTGCAGTCGTTAGGTCCGGCATTCCTGAAAACCGGGGAACCTGAAACCCTGAAAACTTATCTTTCTGACATTCATTCGTACAACGCTTCGTCCGGCTCGAGAAATTCCGAAGTAGCGTCCAAGCTGAAGCAGGTTCGGTCAGACGCTTACCCCTACGGCGCTTCCAAGGTTCCGGAAGAGAATTTAAGCAAGTCTCACGTGCTCGAAAAATGGGACAGAAGCATTCCAAGAAGTGGCGATCAGTCTCGGTACATTTCTCGAAGGCAGCACGAAGGATACGAGCACGATTTAATGGGAAGTCATTACCTAAAATATTTTGAAGTCAATAGAAATCAAGATCCAAAGTCATCGAGTCCGCGTCTCATTCCCCAACTCCTTCCGATTTCTCCGATGAATCATTCTCGCAATAACCAGCCTCTCAACTATTTGCCATCTCACGACGCTCAAAGTTTTCAATGTAAACTCTGTAATTCTGTGCATAGCAGTTATCGAAGCTTCAGAATGCACATTGTCAAAGATCATAACATGGAGCCTCACCCCGAACATTGCTCGCTCTCCGTGAACGACGTGAAAGCTTCCACGAACTACGGCCAAGATAGGGTTTTTCCGACCAACAAAAGAGCGGACGGCGACGGTTTCCATTCCGTTCAGAAACAAGTTGCCGAAGTCTATCCCATCATTTCCAAGGTACCTTCCTCTTACACGGTGCAGAGCGGAACGTCCGGAGTCGACCGCGGAGATGCCAAGAACAAGATTCCCGAGAAAAGCAAAAGCGACGTTAAGGCAGGATTGAACAGAGAAGGATTCGATGAAACCAAACAAATTCTTCCTTGGGATTGCAGACATCAAGTCATCATAGATTCTGAAATGAACTGCACTACTTGCATGGAGGGGTTTCAAGACATTACTGACTGGAGAGCTCACATCTCTTCCATGCATATGGTCAGGTCGTGTGCCTGCAGGACTTGCAACAAATGGTTTGCCAATGCTGAGGAACTGAATAAGCATCTCCAAGGTGTTCATCCTGAGCACAGGCAGGTGGATGTTGAATACAGATGCCTATATTGCAGGAAGGCCTTTACTGACGAAGAAGTTCTTTACATACATACCAGAGAGCATGAAAGAACTCTCTCCATTTCAAGGTCAGAAAGTAAATTGATGTCAAAAGGAGAAATAGAAATACAGAAAGCAGTGCCTGATACGACTTGTCCAGAATCCGATCAGAAGACTTCGAATGATGTCTGCGACGCAGCTTCAACCATCAGTCCGACTTCAGATTGCGATCAGGAAAAACCTTCAAAAGAAGAGGAAATAAAATCACTCGAGATTCTGAAAGGACCATCGGAAGGTGATCTTGATAAGACTCCATCTTCAAAGAAGAGTTTCTTTTTAAAGAAATTCCAGCTTGAAGAGAGGAACATGTCAACCAACATTGAAACTGGTAAAAGTAAGTTTTTGTTATTTGGTTGTTGTACAACTTTTAATTGAAATGACCGTACGCTTGATTATCATATCTAACTACACATATTTTCATTAAGACGTGCTCTATTGAATACAATACCCATTTCTTGCTACAACATTTTTTAATTAATCTTTCTCCATTTTAGATGCATTTGAGCTAACTTCAAAGTTTGCACAATATGGTGTTTACATTCAATGCAGCAATATTTCTAATTTGTTTTGGCTTCAATCATTTAACTAAAATATTGATAATCTTTTCTTGACAACTAAAACTGGGATCAAGTTTCTTTCTTTGTTATTCTTTTGAAGGAATGCTGCCAATTTTAATAATTATTATAGCTCACACTTCAGAAATTCTACATGTTAAGCATTTAGTACATTAGTGTTTTGTGTTATTTACTGCTATCACTCCAAAATTTTGCTTGTTTGAAAATTATGTAAATAAATAATGCACTTGCTTCTTATACATATATACTTTTTTTTTGTAGATAAAATCAACTTTTCTGACCAAAGCAAATCAAGTGACAAAACATCACCCACATCATATCCAAAAATTGTCACAGCTCGAAGTATCATAGACAGTCTGGTAACGGAGAGCCTCACGAAAAATACAAGTTACACAGGATTTTCAAAAATGCCCTCGTTTGTAGATCCATTGAGACATTCAGAGGGTGCTCAACCTCCTGAGTTTCTTCTCTCCAACTCATCTTCTGAGCATCCCCCAAAACAACCTCTTCTCAAAGATATGCTTCTTCAAATCAATCCAAAATCGCACATCGCCCTTGGCACGGAGACCAAGTTGAACTCGAGCCAGCCGAGGTCAAAGTGCGTCAGAGACATTTGCGACGAGATAATAACTCATTCATTTAGAGAGAGCAGTCCCGTGGGTCCCACAGAGAGATTAAAAATTTTTGATTCAATAGGTTTTGATCCAGTTCCCTCTAAAATAGACAGCCCAACATACCCCAAAAATAATAAAGCCAGTGCATCTTCTAGAACATCTACCGACTCCAGTGCATCGGTCGAGCACAAAGCAGATCAAGATTCTCGCCACTTGCTCGTCGATTCCTGCGACAAGACCGGCAACGTCATTCCATCGAACGACCTCGTCGACTCGAAAAAGTCGGCGGGAAGCCCGGAGACTGCCGAACGATCGATTTCTCCACAAGCCGACGTTTCCAAAGCGGCCAACGAAAATGATCCCTCTGCCGACTCCACCAGCAAGTCCGCCTCGAAGAAAGACAGGACTTCGCCGATGCAAAGCTTCCTAGGTAAAAGAAGTCATCCAGTGGATGTGGATTGCCAGGAAGCGAGTTATGACGATTCAAATGTTGCCTCTGCTGGCAAGAATAATGTCAAAGAAACTAATGACGAGGAGCCTCCCAGCAAGAAGATAGAATTGCAGCATTAGCCAGCATAACTGGCGACAAGATTTTACGAATGCGTTTAATGCCTAGAGATTCACCTTTGCGGTGCCATCGGGAATTCGGGCTCGAATTTGCTTTAAAAGACTGTCAATTAAACATCTACTTCCTCTCTAGCTCTAAGTGGGAAATGATATATAAAGACTCTGCAAAGGGAATTTATAACCAATGGATTTGAGAGTTTTATTCAACATCTAAGTTTAACAGTTAGAATGTTTTGGTTTTGTTGTGAGGTATTTCTATTTGTAACTTATGAGACTGTAACTGATTCTAGATTGTTTCTTATAATCAGAAAACAGTTGGCCTGATGTCTCCGATTTGAAGATTTAATTTGCGCTTTTATGGCCGATAAGGTGTTTCGGTACATTGAGTCAATCTCGTCATCGAGACCACTCAAGATTGCAATTTCAATTCTTCCAAATTATTCGATTTTATTTGGCCGCGCAATTTCGTGTTGTGGTCGTGACTCCCTCGGACGCGTGCGTGTACATATCACATCGTTTACAGACAACAATTACTTTGCTTCACATCATCTGCTGCATGTAATCCAGATTAAATAGCTACGTACGAAAGAGCCTCTTATACTTTTACCTTGACATTTGTTCGAGGTCACTGGCTAATGTTGCAGTCTTTGAATGGTAGATTGCCTCAGCAATTACGGATTAAAAAAAATTTTTATGAAGTACTTGAAGGGATGTTTTTAAGAATTTTTGAAAATGCTTGTTGTTTCCATGTACCATAAAGAGTTTTTTGTTAGAAGTGTTACTTGTAAATATTACATTGTGTGTCGTTGTGATTATCGATATTTGTTGTGCAATGACTGCAGAATGTTGCACAATATAATCTGATGTTGGAATCATGCCCTTCGTTGTCATTACTAAAGCTGTCGTGAGGATGAAATTCAACTAAGTCCTGTGAATAAGTTCTCACTTTTGGATTTCATTCGGAATGGTTTTATGGAGATGATAATAAATAAAAGATAAAGTTTAGCTTTGGCTCATGGCCTCCATGAGTAAGTGTCCTAGGATTTCTTGATTCTGAAAATTAAATTCAAAGGTGAGTCAGTATTCCAAAATAAATTTTGAGATTCATAGGTGAGGTTTCAAAATGGTATTGCTGATAAAATTTGAAAATTGTTGTGCTGACGAAGGAGTTTTAGACTTATTGAAACTTTGCATGGGATACTTTTTAAAAATTGCATTGAAAAGTAATGCATAAATAGGTGTTTATAACCATCTGGTTTCAGAATGAAGAAGTAATTGCATGTAAAAAGCTTTAAAAACCTTGGAATTTCACATTAGGGTGCAAAACCATGAAATAGTAATTGCTGCATCTGTTATTAATGTCAGCTTAATTTTGTTGGTTACAAATTATAATAATTGCACCTTCAAAATAAAAATGTTTTAAGCATTTGAAGAAATAACCTTACCTTAAAAAACTGATCAGAGATATGACAGCAAAGAGAATTTCAATGGCTATAATACCAATTTCAATTAAAGCTGTTATCACTTCGAACCATAGCACATATGTCTGCCATAGCACAAAATACAATAAACCTCCCAATACCGGGAGGGACATAAGCATGAAGAGAATCAACATCAAGACATTCTCCAACTGGTTGCCTTTGTAACCTGTGAACCAGTAAAAGGTAGAAGGGAAGAATAATAAATTTTATCTAAATGTAATACTTGAAAATCTTACCAAAATATGTTTGAATAAAAGACAAGCACAACAAAATAGCTAAGAGAGTAATATCCGAAGCTAGAACACCTTCGGGATAAGGCAATAGTATACCTAGAGCAATAAGAGTCTTAGAAATACGAACACCATTCGTAAAATTTCAAACTTACCTTTGTATATCATGCAACCAATTTCAATACAAAAAAGTAATGCAAGATACCATGCATTGAAATAAAGAAAAATTTGGTAAGGAATTGACGACTGAAATGTGAGAAAGGTATCTATAGAAAATAATATAAATCTAAGTTTAAAGTAGTTACCATTCAACACTTCAGTAAAGTCGCAAAACTTAATAACAATAATGGTGCTTAAAATACTTTTTACAAGTTAAATCACGAAAAATGCGGAAGCCATTCAGTATATTTGCGCAACGGGTATTATTGCTGTTACCATGGTAATAACATTTTTGAAAATTGTTGAACAAATAAAAAAATTACTATAATGTTATTATACAATATATTTAAATGATATTAAAAAATAATAATTGCAAAACCATAAATATTTAGTAATTTTGAATTCAAATTTCCTGTCCGAATTTTCAAATGAAATCGTTTGTCTGTGCAGCTGTGTACCGAGTCTTTGTTGGGTTTTCGTGAATAGCGCTTCAAATTGACAAATTAGCTGGAGTGTTGCTTTCAAAGCTTTGATTTTGATGATAAAGACATGAATGCCATTTATTGTGGCTTTTTCGCTGGTTATCTGATACATATTTTGGTTTTAATACTTCCACTCACTGCTGATTCTGGTTAATTTCAGTTTAATGCATTTTAATTGACGCCAACATTTATTGAAAGTTGTTTCGTTTTGAGGCGGGAAGGTCGAAGTTCGTCTCGTTGGCATTAGCCCGCTTAAGGGTAGACTAGAAGTTTCTCGTGATGGTGAATGGGGAACAGTATGTAGTGATAATTTCACACCCTATGGTTGTTACCTTGTCTGCAAGCAGTTAGGCCATGGGTATGTCTACAATGCTTTAGTTTGTTAATTTATGATTTTCATTATTTTGTTGCAACTTGGTAATGTATATCAAGAATTAATTTTACAGTATTGATATTTCAAATTTACAAATCATAATAAATCATTACTAATGATATCGGGTGATGATGCCCTGATGATGTCATCCTGCTTCAAATTTTGATTAAATTAAATGTGCTGGCCACATTTTGGGTCTAAACATTAATTTAATTTTAGTTTTTCATTTAGAAAGGTTTTCTTTTGAAATTACATAATTTAGGCCGCCATTTAATTTATTTAAAATATATTCTGATCTCAGAAACGGAACCTGCTTGAGTATCTCGACTCCGACCTGTTTGGCAAAACAAATTGGTATGTTGTACTATTAATATAATGATAGTTGTGAAACAATGCAATTCTTTGTTAGTGTAAAATATGCAAGTTAACTAGTAAGTTAAATTTCGTCTAATTCAGAAGTCAAGAAAATTCTAAAAGGGGTAATTTACGTGCTCGAATACGTTAGTGTTAATAAAAGTCATGGCCAACTTACTGAAACTTTCTCCTGGAAAAATAATTCCTGCTACCAAAGAAATCTAAATAGATTAGAGACTCAGTTATAACTGTTAAATTAAACTGGAATTAAATCATGGAATCTTATTGAATTTGGTTTATTTTACATTCTTAATGACTTCAGAAGTTATCTCCATGTCTTTATCTTTAAAGCTGTGATTATTTTTCTTTATTAGACATATTAGCTACCAAATAGATTCTTGAACAAAAGTGGTTTCGTTAATTCTAATTTTTCAAGTATTTCCCAATTGAGTTGCGAACACCCGAAAGCAAATTTTTCTACTGCAGATGTTTTGTTTCTGTACCATTTTCCAGAGCAGTTTCAAGGATTAATAACCTTTAGTCGCCATATAGGGGAAGTCGGATCCTCTCCTTGGAGCAATTTTTGGACGAGGAAATCGAACGCGCTTCCTTCTGCCAGGAGCCTTATGATTCTCCCTTATAGTTTCAAATCGCCTCTTTAAATTGCATCTTTAAGTGACCTTTCGATCTCAATTAAGCCCGGATGCCAACGCTCTGAAACGGCTTTAAACCTCGGTGCTTCTTCAGTAGTCCTGAAGATTTTCTCCAAAGTATTATTTGGATTAAATAATTTATTATTATTACAATTGGCTCAGTCCATAAATATGAATTTAATTTCACAACCTCGGATTTTCATGCTCGCCATGAA
This sequence comes from Whitmania pigra, assembly GCA_021613335.1. NCBI lineage: Eukaryota > Metazoa > Annelida > Clitellata > Hirudinida > Haemopidae > Whitmania > Whitmania pigra. The sequence goes on along the minus strand of JAJTWR010000254.1, from coordinate 89,402 downwards.
TGGACTTATATCGCGTAAAGCATGTAATGTAATTCCGAGTTATTTGATGAATGTACATATATTAAAATGTTGTCTTATGGAATCTTAAGATGACTTTGATGTTGGGTCTGGACCCATGTGGCTCGATGAAGTGAAGTGTACCGGGAAGGAAGAACGACTTGACGAGTGTCCACATTCTCCGTGGAATGATGTCGATTGCGCCAATTTCGAAGATATTGGATGCGTTTGCGCCCCTCACCAAGGTGGTTTGGTTTGTTTGGTTGATTGCAGCTAATTAATTAATCATAAACTTGATTCAATTGAGAAGAAATTAAGCTCACCTCTTTAACATCGCAATGTGCATCTAGAGTCCAAATTTGGCATTGATCACGTCAATATTTTAGGAGTTATGCCAAAGTTAAGGGTAGGACTGTAGGACCAAAATATGTTCTTAATAATTCTTTTTTTTGTTTCATAATATATTTTATTCACACAACCCTTTTGTGGATTTATTATCGTATTTAAAAACCTTAAGTACATGAAAATACCGAGGTTTGCAATTTATATTTTAAATTCTAAATCTACATTGTGAAAATAATAAGTACAATTTAAATGATTGAATATCTTAAGAGCAGTAACCAGTTGTTATAACCAACTGTTTTGAATGTCATATTTTATTTCTGAGGCAGACAACGTTTAAAAATTGTAGACATGTATCACTTGTTGATTGTTTTACTATCGAAATTTCGAAACATTTACAATTTGCTAACTATTTTATTGTAATTTCTTGTTGGTTTAATTTTGTTTATTTTACCTAAAAGATTTCTACTCCAAAGACCACAAAATTCGTCTTATTGGCTACAGTCCATTCAAAGGTCGATTAGAAATAATTCACAACAATGAATGGGGATCTGTTTGTGGCAACGGTTTCACACCCTTTGCGTGTTATCTTGTATGCCAGGATCTGGGTCTTAAGTGAGAATTTAATGATTTTTTGTCTCTATTTGAAAATGTTTCCCCAACATAATTCAATGACAAAACATGAGATGATATGGACTGCACGATACAACTGGCTGATTGATAACTAAAAATTTGTCGACTATAATAATCGCAATGAGGATTCTCTTTATATGTCAGTAAAAAGAAATAATTTCAAGTCGACAGAGGTTTTGTTATGAGTTTTGCTACGAGGAAGTGGATCAGACTTATGAGGAATTTGGTCATTAACAAGTTGCTAGAAGAACCGCAAAGATTTCTAAATCGACAGTGTTTAAGAGTGAAAAATAGCATTCCTCTATTTCTTAAATGCTAAATTGAGTGTCAAGTTATTTTTCGTGGCATTTAAATATTACTTGGCGATATTTGGATGAAAGTTTGTAAAATGACCTCACATTCCGCGATTGTCCTTTCGAAGTGGTGTGACATGAAACTGCATTTATATAAATAGTTGATATTTACTTCAAAATTTAGTCGATGCACATTACAGGAACGGAACCTGTATAAGCACGGTGCCTTCAAAATGTCTGAAAAAACAGGATGGTATGATATTCTTTATGACAGAATGTTTTACATTTGTGGGACATTTTTTATATTTAAATTTAATTGTACAATTTCTTTTAATTAAATTATTGGCAAACTTACAGAGAAATTCCACCTTATTATTACTATTTTTTAACTTTTAACAAAATTTTAATTAGTAATTTGTAATAGAATGTTTGAAAATAAAACAGTCTTGCGTAAAATAATACTTATTGAAATTATAGCTGATTTTGAAATTGGCACGGGTCCCATGTGGATAGACGATATTAATTGCACTGGATACGAAGTAAAATTTTCTGAATGTCGACATTCTCCTTGGGGACAGACCAAATGCTCAAAAGATCAGAGCGTTGGATGTGTGTGTTCACCTCATCAAGGTGACCATTTATTAGTTATTAATTTTAACGCCGAAGTAAACAATTTAACCTTATTTTGCGAGAGCATTACAAGCGTTTGACGTCTTCTTAATGAATATTGGAAAATTCCAGTTAATTTACAGCTTGTTATAATAATTAAATATTGTTAGAGCTGAAAAGCTTTTGTATTCTGTTTATAAGTAACCTAATTTTAAACCTCATCTTTTAAACATCAAAATATTGAAAATATTGAAAAATATTGAAAATATTGTACCACTTTTCTCGAATCTCGAACTATAATCGACAAAACTGCATAAGCACTTTGGAGTATATGTATCTAGTGTAATGTACAAAAGTATATATTTGGAAATATAACATTAATTTAAGATTTATTATTAAGTCCGATTTGGACACTTATAGGCTTAAAGTATTTGAAATTCCTATAGTGTTTTCAGAGACTGGTATTAATAAGTTTATTGTCGTTAACAGATTTTTACGGTCGCTTGAAAAACTCTCTTCGACTTATTGGCAAGACACCTTATCAAGGCCGATTGGAAATTTATCATAGAAATGAATGGGGCTCAATTTGCGAGGATGATTTCACAAATCATGGATGTACGCTAGCCTGCCACCATTTGGGTTTTAGGTTGGTAATATTCATTGCCACAATCTTGTAAGATTCCCCGTTGCACATTTTTTAAAATTACTTGCTGACTGATTTATCCCAATTCCATCGATGGAGTTCTACTGTGGCTGAATAGAAGTCAGTGCTGGATAGTTCTGCTGCTGCTGCAGTAGTATTACTATGTTACAGTCCTCAGTCCGACTTGATGAATAGAACAAAACATGGCTTATACTTGGCTTATATAATATGGCTCATTTATTGCTTATCTTAAAATTTTAAGGAACTCGTTAATGTTGATAAATGAAATGTCCAACGGTAGCAGTAATTTATTTGATTATTTTAAGGGCATGCATGAATTCGGAAATGGCATATCACGTCTAGGCTTTATATGATTATGAAACATAAGTAAATTTGTGCGTTTATACTACTATTTTATAGTATAGTTTATAATACTATTAATTTACAATTTTGGGAAAACGTTTAATGAAGTCGTGGCTAGAGGAGTTTTTATTAAAACTTTTTTTGTTATTTTCAAAATATTTTTTTGTTAATGCTTTCACGAATTTTTATTCAAGTTGAGTTTATAATTGTTTTTGTGGATTCAAGATCAGGAACATGCTTAGCTAACAAAAACCCGAAATGTTTGAAGAAAAGCCCAGGTAAGATGTTTTACTTTAAATGTAGAATGGTGATGTTAATTAATTGTTTTGAGGTCGTGTATAAATTAGGTCAGTGGTTAGAGATCGGCACACGAGTGGTGCCAACTTAAACTTTAAGATGACATCGAGACGGTGAGTCATTGTGAATTGGACCAAAGGCATGTAAAGATGGTTTCTTTTCATCATGATCTGATATTTTTTAAACGAAGAATGGTTAGAAAATACATTAAACGAGTGCAACTTGTCAACAGTTGCTAATTTAAAATTCAGAAAACAGAAATTTGTGAATTTTTATTTGATTTTAGATTTTTGCACTTAAGGCAGTTTTATAATTTATAAAGTTAAAATCTTAAAGGCAACCTTCAGATCACTCTAAACCAACTTGGATGTTAATTTTTGAATTGCGCTTTCAATTTGATTGTCATTATTATTATAATTATTATTATCAATTTAATTACCTGCTCTGTCAAATGTTAATTGCTGAATCAACCTAATCATTTGTAGGTGACTTTGAACCCGGTACTGGTCGTATATGGCTGACGAATGTAAGCTGTAGTTCAGAAAAAAAGTTCAGCGATTGTCCACATTCGCACTGGGGGGATGTTAGCTGCACTCATGATAAGGACGTTGGATGCCAGTGCGGTGCTATTCAAGGTGGTTTACGATGTTAATTAATTTTAATTAACTTAAGTACATCTCAAAGTTGGTATAAATGGAGATCGTACTTTTCAGCTTGTAAATATAATATTTGTCTTTAAAAAATATTCCTGGGGCACGAGAACATTTTTGAAAAGTCCTTATAGTTTGAAAAGTGAAGCAATTAACAATTAAGGTGTCAGTAATGAAGTAGCTACTTTTATAGTTGCTAACATAATTACTAATATGTTCGATATTTAAGAGATTATATAACAAAATAGCACTTTACAGAACATATAAAAAAGTTAAAGTTTTCTCAATTTAATTACCTATGGTGATCGAAGCATTAGGTTCAAAATGTGTGTTTAATGTGATCAACATTAGATTTTATTCGGCAGCTGTTTCCAGTGGAGCGATTCCCAACATAGAAATGGATTTGAAAAATCTCTTCTACACAGCCACCTGCACAAGCTTGCCATTATTTTATTTATTTTTGTTTCCTTTGTGATTGCAACTATGCGCATCTTGTTCTGGCGTGAAAATGTGTTAAGCATTCTATAGGGATAATTAAGGAAGTTAACAATTTACAATCGATAAATGTCTTGGGTCATTTTGATAAGGATTTCTGTGAAATTTGAAATTTTTCTTCGATTGTTCATTATTGACATGAACCAAAGAGTCAGTTAATAAATGTGGCGTGGATTTCTCTTGCGCCGTTGTGACTTCAGGAAGGGGTTTACGATATTATCGAATATAGATTTGTTTAATATCGAATTTTAAATTAAGTTTCATTTGAAGATGAATAACTAAATGTCATTTATACGGTATTAATAGTGAATGGAGATACGATTCTAGGATTGGTTGATAGTGGACTTGCAGGTTTTGTTAATGGTCGTTTGTCGGAGTAATTGGGGAGGTCTTTCCAATACGAAAAATTATTTTAAAAAATCGATGTTATTTGCGCACGGCCAGACTCGATGTGCCGGTATTTTTGCGAGTTATATATATTTTTAAATGATGTCGGTACTAGATAAGTCAGGATAACGAATGTTTAAAAAATATCGATTACAGTATCCCAGCATTTGTGTCATCATTTAGCTAACATTTTATTATTATGAATTCGTTTATTATGTTACCAAAACTCACAATTAGAAATATCTTTAAGCTATAGAGTTTTGCTATTTAAGAACTTCCTCAACATCTGTTAAAAAATGTTTCCGACCTTTCATTTTGTTTAGTTCGCGCCGGAACTTTATCGTCTGGCGGCTGAGATCGTCTTGAGTCAGTTATTGAGTTTTATGTGTTAACGATTGTATGACTTAGTTTTCTGAATAAAACATGGAAAATGTTTTCCAAAACATTCGTTGGAGTGTATTTGTTGCTGCTTCGATACTTGCTTTTGCTTCGAAGCCGCAAGGTATTATTGCCGGTTTTAATGAGTTTCATTTAAACTTATGAAATGAAATTATGCAAACTATTATTTAATATGGCAGTTAAAGACTTCGAGTTTCAAATGATGCACCAAATTCGCCTTGTTGGAAAAACCCCATTCAAAGGTCGGCTAGAAGTTTTTTATGGAGGGGAGTGGGGCACAGTGTGTGACGACAATTTTACCCCCTTTGGCTGTGAACTTGTCTGCAAGCAGCTCGGTTTCTGGTACGTTTTTGTTGGCATTTTGTAAGTTTTGATTTGCATAAATAGTCGAGTTGTGATTTTAACTCCATTCTGATTTATTCTTTCATAGATTCATAATCAATGAACTTTGCATTTAATAATTGATAACTTAGATAACTTGTGTTGTTTTCTTTATTTATATATTTAAACTACAAGGCAAGCTTCTATTTTTGATAATTTGAAAACATTTCCAAATTCAGGAATGGAACTTGCATAAGTATTGTATCCTCGGATTGTTTGGCAAAACAGAATGGTACATTTGTTCTGTTTGAACTTTATCTTATGTTAAAATTGATTTGAATGAAGTAAGCAATCAATTGCTGTATGTTTTATGAGATGACATCATTCTGACCATAAATTAAGTTATTGCTGGGACAAAGCACTGATTTTTCATGATTTAGTTGGTAGAAATAGAAAGACAATAAGGTTTTGGACAAAGTAAATTAATTATTTCAATCTTTTATTTCACCAGAGTTTCACGTTTCAATCGTTAAGGTGACTTTGAGCTTGGTACTGGCCGCATTTGGCTGGACGACGTAAAGTGCACAGGGTACGAACTACGACTCGATGAGTGCCAACACTCTCCATGGGGGAAGATCAACTGCTTTCATGAGGAGGACGTCGGATGCGTCTGCACACCTCACCACGGTTGTCTGATTTTTTAGTTATTTGTGTGGACTGGCTACGTGTCCTCAATATCAGTTAGTGTTTCATGTCATGGAGTTGTTATATTGAAGGAAATAAATAGGAAGGTAAGTGAATTATTTTAACAGAACGTCCTAAAATATTGTTCATATTTCTAAACTCTTGGACATCGACTTGTGTTATGAAACACGATTAAGAGCACCCTTTGTTGCCATTCAGCATGCTGAGCACAGAGTTACTGCATATTATTAACATAATTTATTTCAGAGATTTTAATTAAAGAATTCATACAAAAATAAAATTTTGAAATTATTTTAATAGACAGTGGTTGATTCGAGTAATTAAATTGATATTTGAATTTGAACAGATCAGTGTAACACGTCGAGGCACAGAATCGTTCCCCTCGATGGCATCCATTCATCCGTTGGTGTTGTTGAGGTGCAGGATGAGGAGGGGGTTTGGGGTGCTGTTTGCGACGACCATTGGGACGACTTCGATGCCATCGTATTTTGCAAATGTCTCGGTTATAAAGAGTCGGTGCTTTTTATTTTATGAAACATTTCGCGATGAATGAACGAATGGCCACGTTTTACTTTGCAACAGCACACCATCTTTTCGGGCCTTATCCATGGGACGTCCGATCCCCACCTTAGCGAATTATAAGGGTGCTTTCCTTTTCGACGAAGTTCATTGTCCGCACGGAAACAGTTTCTTTACGAGGAATCTTTGGGACTGCGATACCAAAACGCACCGTCCATCCAAATGCGACATCCGCACTGAATTGGCATTGGTGCAATGTGAAAACAACGGAGTCGATCTTCTTGGCAAAGGTATTTGGCGAAGACACGGATTATTTGACCTGATTATTGAATCTGTAATTGTATTTAATCAATTCCAAGAGCCGGACAGAATAAACGTTTCGGTTCTGTGCGACGGTATAAACCTCATCGTCTGCATTCAACCGCTCTTTGAATTCGACGTTCGTTCGGCTGAAGTCGTTCTCAATCCACCGTGCAGAGGAGCAGTGTTGAATGGTTACGACGACGACTTGGGCTTTTGTTACAACATTAATTTAATTCACTGTCCACCCCTGGAAACCAATAAGGTAATTACTTCCGAAGCTTCGATTGGAAGCGAGTAGCATTGCACAGCTTTTAATTATCGTTCAACGTTTATATAAAGGTGGTTGAAGGCTTGAAGAATTATTGCTATGACGTCTCATTGGAAGTACCAAACAACCTCTTCTTTATGGGAGGCCTTACCAAGCGAGGTTGTTGCACGTTAAACAAATCCTCACGAGTGGAGACCATCTTTCCTGCTTCGCATTCATCCGATGTCGACGAGGAAACGAAGTCTTTTGCATCGATTGGAGTGAAACCGAGGTTGTCCATACCTTGTTTTCAGGAGGATTCGTCGAAACTCGTCAAGATTTCCGATGGAGACGTGGTCGACAGAGGTTCAACGATTCACTGCAACATCGTTGCCGACGTTTGGGACGACGACTTGCAACTCGTCGTTCAAAGCTGCAAGTTTTTCTCGCTCTCAGAAGTCGATGCTGCTGTTCATATTTCCTCTTACACCTTCATAGAAGACAAGTTTGTCGTTTGAATAACTTAAGATTCATGCAGTTTGTAGGCGATGTCATAAGTTCGCATGTGTTTAGGTGCGTGGTGACAGACCTTCTGAACGTGAAGCTCTTCAACGGTGGCAAACACTTCTGGGGTTTGAGTTTCTACCTTCCGAAGTTTGAGTCTGTCGATAAAGTTTCCATGACTTGTGATGTGTTCCTTTGCGACGTCAAGAGAGACGGAAAAGAGCTTTGCGATCGGTCATGCGATTTCAGCAACTTCTCCCGAAACACTACGACTTCATCCAGCGTCATCCATCATTCAACTTCACCAATCCCACTGAAGGAGGCTCTGAAAATCGTGTCAGACGAAAGTGACGATCTCCTTAGCAAGCCTCGCTTGACTGATGTCAACAAATTTAGGGATGAAACTCAGTTTAAACATGAAACTGAATTCCTTCTTCCCCCTCAAAGGAGGAAAAGAAGGAGAAGGAGCTTAGGGAAGCACGTGATTGAAGTTGGAAGCGAGGTGTTCATCCTGGTTAAGGACACTGGAGTAGGACCACTGATCTTGAAGACTGGACTGCTGGTCACTGGTGCAAATTATTTACTTTCTAAATTTATATTCTCATTCATTTGTTTCCTTTCATATTGTCGGAGAATTTCTTCTTAAGGCTTCGATTTTTAGCAATTATAATTTTTATTAATTACATAGATACTGTTATAAATTATATTTTACATAGATCCACAGGTCGTGATTGAATTCTTTTTATTCCAGAAAAGTCCCGAATGCAAAGCATAGATAATTTCCTCGTGCTTCTGCAGGTATCAGTATTCATTTCAACAATCTACTTATCGGTACTCATAATCAGAAAACATAAAAGATGATTTATTAGCTAACTGTTGCTTACTTGGTGATTTGCTAATCAGCTGACGCTCACTGTCATGAAAGTCTTGTTTGTAGTTCAGTTGGACTTTTGAGAGTTTGATTTAAAAATGGCAAAATGTTGCCCTTTCAAATAGTTTATTTGTTAGTTAAACTGAAACAATCCTTTCCCCTACGTTTAATTCTCATAACTGGGGTTGATAATCATGGAATGTCAATTCGAATAAGCAAGACGAGAAATTGATAACGAATACAATGGCTTCACGAAACATGATATCACAAGACGTGCCTGGAATTAAGCGATATTATGAGATGAATCATCAAAAAATAGCTCAAGTAGTTTCAAACTGCATGGATGTCAGTGGTTGACGCGTTTATATCGAAAACAAAACATTTCATAGCAGGGTCTTGCACCCGACTACACATTCAAGTAGTTTGGTCGATTTTGAGGTAATTTACTGAACTTTGCAGTGAATTCAATATCCTCGTACCTTACGTCAAATGCTTAAGTTTTAAGATGGCATCAGAGAGGTACATTATCACGATATCGATGGCACGATCAGATTAGTGGCACAGCATTCCTAGAGGTCCTAATTAAATAAGTATTAAATAAGTATGCTTATATCGATGACTATAAAACAAGGAACATGATGCCTGGTGATAGTGAATGATTACGTGTTATGTTGTCAAGTCAACGGACTTTTCTGCTTCTTCCTGTGTAGGGTCCTCCAACATCTAAAAAAATGAACTAGTTTTTGATACCCTGAACATTTTGGGCACTTTTTGAGATTGGCTGCACAAATTCAAGACTTAACCCGTTAACCAGAATGTCATCCCCAGAATCCTACTCATGTTATGTTAGCTGAACTCACTCACCAATGTCTGAGCATCTGCAAGAGCTTGTTTCGCCAGGAAGTGTTCTCGCTTAATTTTGATGTAAAGTGATTCTGGAACATCTGGGACGATGATGTCTATCAACTTGCAGATGCCAAAAACGACGTGCTGTGAAAATAGTTTTTAATTGCTTAATGTAAATCAAATTGATTTAACTGGCCTCAATTAATTTGGAAGACCAAAGAAGGAAATCACTTTTCTAGTAACCTCGAATATGATGATAAATGTCAGGCGTATGCACGTCAGTTGCCAGTAAAAGTCAGTTCTATTTCCGTCTGAATCTCTGAAGTCCCTGTATCTGAAGTGACGAAATTGGAATTAAATGAGAAATACTTTCACCTCAATTATCCTCTTGGTTTCAACCTGCAAGGTTCTTCCATAGTTCCATTAGGTGCCCAGGCTAAAGTGAAGTTGACATAACCAGATAGGTCATTGTTGTACTTGTACGAGTACAACTGCTTTGGCAGGAATTCGGATGTGAATGCGATGAGGAAAGCCTGAATCAATGATGAAGAGTTTAATTTGTCGTCCATGAATTTTTATTCAATTTTTTAGATTTAAAATTTCTGTTATAAAAAGAAGCATCACCATTTTATCGTAATAATTTATGCGAGTCTTGGCCACAAGTAATAATTGGCATCAGTGAGCTCAAGTTTTCTCAATATATATCTTACAAACTGGTCAAGAAATATTTCTCTGTCCGTTAATGAGTAATAATGTCAATTGCCTCGTTAAATGCACTCGAATGCATAAGCAGCTGTATTTTTATTTGCGAAGATCACGTCAACACCTACGTTGCTTATCACAGCCAACTGTGCCAAACCATCGAGGATTTTGAACCAAACGCCTATGTCCTGGCATCTCTCTGCCACTGGCCTCCTGGTTTCGCAGACGAATTTGTGAGCATCCAACCTCACTTCCAACCAGTTGTTGAGCAGGGCAAACATAGGAGCAATGGGGAAAGCTGCTACGAAGATCGTGATGAAGCCAAACTGCATAACTGCAAATTTATTATAAAGTTATTGCCTTATAGCTTTACATTATTTTTTTACTAAATAAATAAATAAATTGTCAAACCTTGAAACATTCTAAAATTAATTAACATATGAATATTTATTATATGTGCTTAAATATTTTCCAGCCCAAATACATTTTTCTTTTATAAAGTCTCGATTAAAACATCAACATCAATAACAACAATAGATTAAATAGAATCTTCATTTTAGAGTCCATTTGCTAAATTGACGGATGTATCACTTTCAAAATAACATTTGAAAAACTGCTTCGTGAAGACTCAACACATTTAAAATCTAATTTCTGCAAGTTGCTTTCAAAAATTGCAAACTTTGGCGCTTCTTTCCAGTTCAGATTTTTTTTCCTTTGCAGTTTTTCCGTGAAAATGTGGATGCACTGCTATTTAGCCAATCACAAATCCATCACTATCTCATATTTTGGATAATTTAGTCTAGTTTTAGTGAAGTTTTGAAAGACTTCTATTTTTGTTTTTTTTTTTAGAGTGAATGCCTTTTATTTATTTCACGAAACTTATTTATTTCCATTTAAATAAATCATTTAAGTCAAGTCCGAGTTAAGATTTCAACCCACAAAAGAAAAATATTAATTTTAAGTCGCTCAATTACTGGCAAAGTTGAACTTATTAGAATTACTTTATATTGAAATAAAATTTTCACCCATTTCCAAGTATTCCTCAAATAGTCCTTCGTTTGCGATCAACTCGTAATCCTCTTCCCACCTTGTTTTCACCTCATTTTCCACAATTTTTCCAATCCTCCATTTGTGGATGAACCCCTTCAGTTTTCTTCGAGTAATAAAAAACATTATCAGAATATCAATAATTTTCAGAATTCAATATCAAAATTGAGCATCGTTATTGCCTTCAAAATCTTGCATCTTAGAAATGAAAATCCTACAGATAAAGTAGTTTTAAATTCATGCGTTTGTCAGCTAAAAGAAATTTTATTTCGAAAGAATTCTATTTGCTGCTAACGGGAACAAGACTTCCTGAACGTTGTTGATGATCTGCTTTCCAACCATCACCACGCCCAAGTTCAAGGCTAATTCTATCAAGCAATCTCCGTTTTGACACTAAGTTGAAAAATTTTACATAAAAAAAATTATCCAAAAATTATTTAGTCAATTGAATTTATTATATGTTATATTATACTCAACAGTTTAAAACATGCAATAATTGTCATTATTCCATCACATTATACTATAATCTTGTTTTAATATTTTGTAACTACTACTACAGTACATCATTTTAAAATTAATTTATTTATAAACACATTTAAATGGGTTTTCTGTGGACATCATTCAAAAGGACTTGATCAAACATTTCAGAATATATTTTTAAAAAATATAAATAAAGAGCTCATTACGACTGGAGTCCTAAAGCAAAGCTTGAAAGAATACATTTCAATTTGCAAAACTTGTAAGACTTGTTATTTAATTTATTTACATTAAATGTATAATTAGTTACTCACAAATACATGTGTCTAAAAATAATAAATTATTAATTACATAAAAATATGTGATTACTTCTTCAATTCTTAGACCCAGCATGGTTCTGTAATGACCAGGGTAACCCACAAATCTGATAGAAAAGGAAATAAATAGAATTGTATTGCAATTAATTTTAATCAATTAAGAAATTTAAATCTGAATTGATGTTGTGATTTGGACAGTGACGATAACTATAATGACTATGACGAAAATGATATTAATAAAAACCATTGATAATGAGAATAATAAATATCATAATAAATGTTAATTAAAAGTCAAATCTTATTAACTGAATTTGTTACAAGCCTAAGGGATAAAAAATAAATTTAAAGGAGAATTTAAATCCAAGAATAATTATTTTTAGAAATGATAAATGAGAAATCGTCAACTTGATTTGTTGCAATTATTTACAAAAATAGAAACTATGCAAAGTTAAATTAATTAAAAGAAATTAAAATTATCGAAAAAATATTTACATAACACAAATAATTATTTTAAATATTTAAATAATGTAAATTATAAATTATTGTAAAACAAATCAAATGTTAAATTAGCAACAAAACAGCTTACTTTCCTTTGACGAATCCAATGTAAATGATGGACGAGTAGAAGTTGACGAATTGGAAAACAAACACTTTGAATGTCAATTGGTTTTCGAATTCTGTTTGAGTTCTGTGCATCTCTGTTGTTGAGCATCAGATCAACATGAGATAATTATAATAACATGTTAACATTGTTATCATTTATATTATTTTATCAAACTCTTTAATTTGGATCATAAATGGTTTATTAAGTTAATTTACTGAATTAGTATAATCATAAATTGTAATTCATAATTACTAAATAAATTTTCTATTATTGCCAATTTATAGATTGATTTTCTTGAATTAATCTCATAATAGGTTGATGACAAGTCACATTAAACTAATTACAAATGTCCACGCATGCTTAATTGTAAAAATTAGTGGAAAAATTTGAAATCGGCTGAACTTTTTTCCAATTTTTCATCAAATTATTCGGTAATTGGGAACAGGATAATTGTAACGCGAGCAAAAGAAATGACTGCAATTTTGTGTCAACAGTTTGGAAAGATTATTCCTCTGATTTTCATTTGTAATGAGATTAATAAAATCAAAATGACATTCATAAACTATTCAAATAACAACAGTTCATGCAATAAATAATAATTTCGTTAGCGCTAGTTTAATTTTATTAATTTTATTTTATAAAAATTAACTAGAGTCGTAAAATCTGTGAAATTGTTTCGATTATTATAAATTAAAATGGATGTGCCAATTAAAATGGAATTATTAAAACATTATGAATATGTTAGGGGTTTTATTTACCAAATTACAATTCACAATTTATCTATCTTATTTTTTGAGTGCACAGAACTGAGGAATCGAAAATTTTGCAGAAAATAAAATTGATTCAGTAGGACCGTTGATAAATTTAAATTTTAAGTGATGATTTAAACAGTTTTATTGTTGGAACACAATCTCGGTGGGAAATAAATTCCATATCCTGGGTCTGCAAACATGGAAAGGTCTCACGGTAACAAATGCTACAAATTCTTTTTAAAGAAATTACACTTGTTTCCTCACATTCAAATACAAATGTATTAATCACGACAAATTCCTCGTCCATTCTTATCAACTCAGTAATTGGAATCTTTTGGGTTCCTTCCTTGAGATTTATAAGGGTTTGCAGTTACGTAATTATTTATTTCATTGGAGTCAGTTGCGTAACTAAGATGATTTGGACTTTTAAGGCTTCGCAGAAATCGATGCATTCTTTTTAAATACGAAATCTTTGAGCGTCTTCCTAAAATTATATTTTTATTTTCAGAGAATTATCAAGCGCTTTTATTTATTGCTTTAATTTTTTGATGATGCAGGCGACGGTGATGATGATGATGATGATGATGGATGATGATGATGATGATGATGATGATGATGATGATGATGATGATGATGATGATGATGATGATGATGATGATGATGATGATGATGATGATGATGATGATGATGATGATGAGATGATGATGATGATGATGATTGATGATTGATGATGATGATGATGATGATGATGATGATGATGATGATGATGATGATGATGATGATGATGATGATGATGATGCTGATGATGATGATGGATGATGATGATGATGTGATGATGATGATTGATGCTGATGATGATGCTGATGATGATGATGATGATGATGATGATGATTGATGATGATGATGATGATGATGATGATGATGATGATGATGATGATGATGATGATGATGATGATGATGATTATGATGATGACGATGACGATGACGATGACGATGACGATGACGATGACAATGACGATGACATGACGATGACGCGATGATGATGCTGACGACGAATATGATGATGCGCAGGATTAAAAGTTACGATGTTAGTTTTCCAAATCACCGATAAATTCTTGCAGTTGTTGGAATTTAAGGTCATGGAGCTAGGGTTAAGGATTCAAGTTTAATGGCTGGGTTGGGGTCACTGTTAGCGTAAAGATTGAATTAAGTCTGGGATAGGATTAAGGTAAGGCTTAGGATTGGGGGAAGGGTTATGGAATGAAACCTCGGAATGTAAAAGCCTGTTCGTCGAAGTACAGTAATAATAATAATAATAACCAATATCGCTACAAATAACAATATTAATAATAGCAAAACATTAATAATACATTATCTTAAGCCACCATGTTTCCATATATAAATGTTCTCATGAAAATAACGCATCTTTTACCATAAAAGTGGATCCATCAATTTGAGGTGAGTTACTACATTACTAAATTACTACATTACTAAATTACTAAATTACTATATTACTAAATTACTAAATTATTAAATTATATTAATATTACTTTGGAAGGAGGAATCTTACAAATTATTATAAATAACTTGTCAAGAAATTCGTTGTTGGAATATGACGGTTAAGATCACATATTTAATTTGAAATATTACTTTCAGTTAATGAAATAATTAAAAAAAATATGGCCTTCAGTTAATTAAATAATTTTAATATTGATGACGAATTTTAGTATTCAATTAAATAATTATAATATTTAATTAATTAAAATACTTTGATTTAAAAAGAACAATATCTTTCATTAGTTCCTTCCTAAGAAAGGTTTTTAGAAATTCCGTGAAAGATTGGATGAAGCGAACTTCTTTCATTCCTTGTGATAAGGCAGAACTTTCGCAATTGTTGTTTTTGTTTTAGATATTAATTAATATTAATTCTAAATTAAATGTAACACATAAACATTTCAGGTTGTTGCACTAGAAATCTTTTCGATGTTTTTGACGAAAATTAATAAAACAATTTTTAAAACTTCATTGAGTCATTTCTTCTCCTGATGGCCTGTTTAAAGACCTTTTTTGACGAGCCATAATTGCGAAGTTTGGGTTAACTTTGAAGCCTCATTTATTTTCCTTCCTAAAAATTCATTCAACAATCATCTAGCAATTCACCTGACAATCGGATGATGAATTGTCTTCGTTAAAACAAATTTCATCCATTTCCATTCAACAGTCAACAATGCTTCGTTTTGGAAATAATGTTAAGAGTATTTCAACTTATTTGTTCTTGATCTTATTAATATGTAATTGAAATATTCAGAAACCAGTGTAAGCAAGGGGACATTGAATGAGGACGCTGCACAGTTTACCAGATGATAATGATGATGATGATGATGATGTGATGATGATGATGATGATGATGATGATGATAATGATGATGATGATGATGATGATGATGATGATGAGGATGACGACGACGACGACGCGACGAGATGATGAATGATGATGATGATGATGATGATGATGATGATGATATTATGATGATGATGAATATGATGACTGATGATGATGATGATGAGATGATGATGAGATGATGATGGATGATGATGATGATGATGATGATGATGATGATGGATGATGAGGATGATGATGATTGATGATGATGATGATGATGATGATGATGATGATGATGATGCTGATGCTGATGCTGATGATGATGATGATGATGATGATGATGATGATGATGATGATGATGATGATGATGGATGATGATGCTGATGATGATGATGATGATGATGATGATGATGATGATGATGATGATGATGATGATGATGATGATGATGATATGAGTGCTGTGATGATGAATGAATTGATATGATGGATGCTGCAGGATGATGATGCTGAGGACGACGACGACGACGACGAACGACGATGCTGATGCTGATGATGATGATGCTGCTGATGATGCTGCTGATTATGTGATGATGCTGATGATGATGATGATGACTGATGATGATGATGATGATGATGATGATAGCGGCTGCGGATGATGCTTCTGATGATGCTGATGCTGATGATGATGCTGCTGATTTTCTGCTGCGCCTGAGCTGATGATGTGATGATGCTGATGATGCTGCTGATGCTGATGATGATGATGATGCATGATGATGCTATGATGATGATGATGATGCTGCGCTGATGTGATGATGATGGGCTGATGAATGCTGCTGATGATGATGATGATGATGATGTGATGATGATGATGATGATGATGATGATGATGATGATCTGATGACGACGATGATGATAATGATTGATGACGTGATGAAGATACAACTTCAATAGTTAAAAAGTAAAATAATATTTTAAACTTAAAACAAATAAGGTTAAGTTAAACGATTAAAGAGTTTCAATCTACTCCCCAATCTTAGAAAAACCCCTCAAATTACAGGGGCAAAGATCCTCACCCCACTGGGTTATTACCAAGGCCAGTTTCTCGTAGACCTTACTGAGCGCCAGGATGATGATGAGATTGACGAATGAAGCAGAAATACTTGCCACGAGGTTCGCCTGCTGATGGAAAATTCCTGCAGTTGGCATCCTTGCGAGAATGAGTGTGATGAGGACTCGGTACATGATGACAGCCACGATGAAGATGATCACCAAGACTATCTGTTGTTTGCGTCGATTTCAATAAGGTTTTATAATTCTATGATTCAATGTATTTATTATTAATATCATTATTATTATTATTACTACTAATATCATTATCATTATTATTAATATCATTATTATTTGTTATCATCAGTTATTTCATCGACGTTAAATAGGTTTATTTATGTATATCGCTTAGAATAATTTATATTTTATGATTTCTAAAGCACGCGATTATTAACGTTTCATTGAACAATGGGACAGCAATATAGAGTTGAGAAAAGAATGAATTATTTGTGCTTTTGAAATTTACGAAATTTATTACATTTATTACATAAAAATAATTTTCTCTGATCTATCGCCTTCAGTTGTATTAATCTTCTTAGCATTTAATAAAGACAGTTATGAAATATTTTTCGGGCATAATTTTCCTTAAATAACGATGTCAACTTGTAAACATAATTTCCGAATGAATTAGACATTTTGTGATTATGATTTATAATACTATTACAATAATAGTGATAAATCATGTAGTTTCTATGTGATCCAATTAGCGGGAATACTTCCCTTCGGGTGGCATGTGAGCGTCATGAGACTTATTCGTCTTACAATAAACTCGAATCTTTTGTTTAAGTATTTCGTATTTATGCAACGTCCTCAAGACACGAATAAATAAAAATTTATAAGCACAAAATTTTGCTTAGAATTGTTATTGCATTTCTTGAAATTCTACGATTAATTTGTAATAAACTGAACTGGAAAATTAACTCGATCGATGAGAGTAAATAATAAATAATAATCAAAACAAAGATGAAAGTACCATCATGATGAGGACACCCAATCCTGAAACAATTCTCGGTATCCTGTCTCTCTTGGGGAAGTAAGGCTCCTTGATGCCAGTAATTGGGTTCTTTTCGTAGGTGTTGCATTTCGCCACATATTCTGCCCTCGGTCGCTCCTGGGTGGATTGTGGTGATTAATTGTATTAATTATAATAAATTATTATTATTATTATTACTATTATTTATTATTTATAATAAATTATTATAACTATTTGAGTTCAACTAAAATACTTATTTATTTTTGTCTTTTGATATATTAAATTGATTATAAAATTATCAAAATTTATTAAAATATGACTACTCATCCTCATTAATTGTAAGTTATCGATACTTGATTT
Organism: Whitmania pigra; assembly: GCA_021613335.1. Lineage (NCBI taxonomy): Eukaryota > Metazoa > Annelida > Clitellata > Hirudinida > Haemopidae > Whitmania > Whitmania pigra. The sequence goes on along the minus strand of JAJTWR010000254.1, from coordinate 71,257 downwards.
ATTAACAGCATTTTGGTAAAAATTTTGAATAATTACGAATCTCATCATTAAATGATGAGAAATGAACAAAAAGAAATAGCATCTGCCTCTTCTTCTTCAAAGTCCAAACAATCCCAATCGTAGGCGAGGTAAGCTGTCTTTCTCTTCCAATATTCGAGGAAGGTTACAGCTGCAAATGATGGACTTTATTCATTCTTAGCATTCTACTGTTTTGTTTGTCTTGGTAACGATGACGATGACGATTGTGGAGATGATGATCGAATCAATTAAAAAGTTAACAATAATAATAATAATAACAATAATAATAAAAATTCAATAATTCCAACCCCATAGAGACATGAAGATAGAGAAGAAGACAGTTCCAGGATTGTCAAAAAGGTATGAGAGCCTCTTGAAGAGACAGATGTCCGACAAGAACCACACCTTGCAGCCTGCGTCAGTATCACAAAGTGGACACATCAGGTACCTCTCCTTGGAGTCACAAGTTTCTGACCTTCAAGAAACAATTCCACCAATTTAATCATCCGTGGTTGAACTAGATACTAATATTAATATTATTTGTTATTTTGTAAGGCGCCGTATGCATAGTATCAGATGCAATGATAATTTCTACGGTTGAAACTGATTGATACTCACGCAATGACGTTTGATTTCATGGTTGAAATGCCGTAGATGAAGACAACCAACCCGACGATGGAGGCTGGTAGCAGCCAGGCCGTGTAGAATCCTGGAACAGTTGATAATGTTTTATAATAATAATAATTAAATTGTAATTAATAATAAAATTAATAAGTTTTATAATAATAATAATAATTATAATATAAATAATAATAATAACAGCAATTATTAATAATCGTTATATAATTTCGTTATTACATAATAATTATATTATATAATAATAATAATATGGAAAAAATAACTTGAAAATAATGTGAAAAATCCAAAGATAAAATATATAAATAATACTCAAAATAGAATTATTTTATCGAAAAAAGTTTTATGCTTCGGAGACTTTCTAAAAAAATTTCGAGAATAAATATATAATTAGTATATATTATATTATATTATATTTAATTATATTAAATATATTTATTAAAAATTATAATAATAATAATTTTGAATGATAACATTAATAATAATAACTTTTTGTAATGAAGCCAACTTTTTTCAGTCAACAAATACATATAAGTATGTCTTATTCGTTATATTTGTAGTTAAGAACAAATGCATATTTATTCAATTCGAAAAACGTTTTATCAACAGCAAGCTGGGATTTAATTAAAAGGTAATTATTAAATAATTCTTGGATCATAAATGGTGCCGGTTCAGCGCCTACACGTCATGTACACTTCACGCACGAATGGTCACAGTTTGTGAGGGAGGATTAATCTGCTTGTGAAGAATTTATTGCCATGAAGTCAAAGGAATGTTATCAACAGCACATTGCCATAACTATTCGTCAGCAATAAATTAATATTGATGATAATTAATAATTTTGATGATTAATAATTACGATAATTAATCTCTGTCGTTACCATAAAAGTCACAAATTGTCTTCTATCACCGTCATTCACGTAGACTAGAAAGGGGTAGGCAGGCGTAAAATGTGAAATAAATTTTATTTCAAGAATTAAAGAAAAGGGTTCTGAGTTCAAATCTTTGTAAGTTCCCATTTCCAAAGGTTTTCTTAAATTTCAGACTTTATAAATTTAATAAAAATTTCGAAATAGTATCTATACTATAAGAAATATAATAATTTAGAAGATCATTCATAAATTATAATAGCAAATAAATTGTTTGTTAAGGAAAATCTTTGTTTTGTAAATAGAAAAATTGGGAACTGTTTGCCATTTTCCACTTGATATGATGAAATGGTATGAGCCTAATATACACATGGTGCATGGCAGTCATGATATTGATTCTGAATGGTGATGATGATGATGTGATTGACGAATGATTTTGTGATTGTCGCAGCGACGATGATAATGGACTTTCGTCACTTGCACACGATTTATGAAGAAATGATTGCACTTTTACGAACAATTGCTTATATTTTGTCGTGCTGGATTTTTTTGAAATAATAAGATTTTGTCGAAATAATAAGATTTTGTCTAAATAATAAGATTTTGACGAAATAATAAGATTTTGTCGAAATAATAAGTTTTTAACAAAATACTAACATTCTGTCAAACGACTTTCATTTTTCAGGAGTACTATTGCTAACTTTTTCGAGTATCTAAAGTGTACTTAACATACACACTCGATATTCTGGTCTTCGGCACCCTTAGCCATCGTTTGAAGTTCAAAAGTTGAATTTAAATTTAAGTACCTAATTTAAGTTTTAAATTTAATTTCAATTAAATTAAAAAAACTTTTGCGTGAGATTGTTTTAGTTTTCATGACTCCACAAAAGTTTTCACTTTCTCGTCAAATTCTAAAAGGGTGGAGTTACATATAAGTCACGTGACTTCTACTTCACAAAGCAGGTGCACAAAAACATGATTTTATCAAGACGGGGAGAATTCGTGCACTTGGGTCATTTGGGATGTGTTCGGCGGGAAACGAAATTTAAATTTTTGAACATTTCTTCCAAGATGAACTGACAATTTTTAATTCACCCAAAAATGGGTTTAAAAAGTAAGGTTTCTGCTTTAACCAGTGTTGTAAAAATTACCTCATTTCGGTAATTAGTTACAAGTAAAAGTAATAGCTCAAAAAGCTACTTAAGTATAATTAAGAATATTGTCTCAAAAAGTTACTCAAGTAAAAGTGAAAAGTTACAGCACCCAAAAGTTACTTTTAATTAAAAATTACAAGTAACTTTGATGCTGCCATTATTGTGATCATACATCATTCCGTATTATTTAAAAGGAATTGTTTCTATTAACGTTAAAACAATTAATGGTATTAACTGCTAGTACTAACAGTCACTTAGTAATAACATTTGAACTAATGCATTCTTTTGGAGTTTTTATTATTTATTACAATCATAAACATTTGTTAATTTTTAACATAACTAAGTCCTCGAATAGTTTGTCACTCATTATGGTCCTTCGGCTGTTCATACCAGCATAGCTGAATAATCGTTCAACAGCTGCACTAGCGTTCAGAAGAGCGTTAAACTGGATAAATAATGTTCATGTCATCTGATCGGTCTTGAAGATACTGCATCAGAATATCACTTGACCTTGTGCAATTGAAGAAACTGTCTTCAACATTGTCAGCATCAGATGAATGAGATGCTTTCAGCCCGTCCACCATTGCTGCATTAGAAGATGCTATTTTGGCTACCAGTTTCTCATGAAGCTTGACAACCGTTGGCAACAGATATCCCATATTCCTTAACTTCTGTTGGATGCATGCGTTCCACGTGCTTCTTCAAGTTAGATGAAGAACCTTCATATGCTGAACATATAGTTTTTTTTTTCTGTTGGCAGAGTAGGGATGCATACTTATATGATTTTCCTTTGATTGAAATCTGAACATTTTGTTCAAATACGGTCACGCATTATTTTCACCCTTGTTCTTCTTATCTTCGTTAACGACACTCAAACTGGCTTCAAATGAATCCATACTAGGATATAATAAATCTTGTATTATTATATACATACAATATTATATATAAAAAAAAGTTTCGGTATGACTAATCAACAATTTCCGATTTAACAAAAACGACCGGCGATAACCACAACAACAAATGAGCGATGATCGGAAAGAGGAAGGTTCTCGAACGAACCAAAGAATAACAATCTAGAATTTTAATAAAATTTTAAATTAAATTATTTTTTTTTAAATTTTATTTATGTTACTTTGTAACGTCTTGTGCTAAAAAGGTAACGAATTAAAAGTTTGACCGAAAATAGTAATTTGTTACAAGTAAAAGTAAAAAAAAATTGTAACTGGTACAAGTAAAAATTACCAAAAAATGTAATTAATTACAGCAACGAATTACATGTAATTCGATACTGCACAACACTGGCTTTAACAATGGAAATCCAGAAGGAAAGTCAAGAAAAGCCACCCCATAAAATACCATGCCCTTAATTGATTCGGTTATAGCACTAATTTATTACTTTTGTATAGAAATATAGTTAGTTTAATGAAAGTATTGATAACAAATATAATAACAATTTACATGAACATGAAATATTACCCCAATTATGAACCGCACAGACAAGATGTAATTAAATAAATATTCTAATAATGGCGTTAAAAGCAGCATGTAATTTCACTACAAACCATAACGTTTCAAATATGTAAGCCACGATGTAAACTTTGGAAAGAAATATCTAAATACATAAATACTTGCAAGCAGTGATGATACATCGTGATACAACTTCAATACAAAACAATACAAAACAAAACATCCTACCGAGCCAAGCAAAATAGATGCCAATCTTTTCTCCAAAATATTCCCTGATGTGGTTAAGTGGTTGGTATTTGTACCACCTACCCCAACGTGCCCAGTACTCGTACAAGATCTGACGCGCGTTCAGTTTTGACGGAATGTACGCAGTTTTTGGCAGTTCGTAAGGGCCCTGTGATAAACAAAAAATAAAATTTAAAAATTCTGTTTGTCAACGTAAGTACTTAATTAAAGCAATGTTGATAATGTTGATCGGCTAATTAATTAAAGCTAAAATTTAAACACCTTAGTTAATTAACGATACTAAAATTAAATTCAATTACATCTCAATTAATATTATTCATATCGATGAACTGATTATTTAAAATTAATGCTTTTTATTACGTAATAAATAAATAAATGAATATTCGATTATTTTGTATTATATTATATTAATTTAATTGCAAAACCTTTAATAGCCTAAAAATGAACTCATAACTGACGTTATGAAGCGGGAATGCAGCCCTGAAAATGCCATCCTCCACCATTCTGTCGATGCCAACTTCTGCTTTTTTTTTCCTTCCGTACGTGGTTTTCGAGAGGATTTCGTAGGCAACTCTGATTCTGTCCCTGTCCTTGAAGAAGTTCTCAGGATTGTCGCCGCCGATGAACCTTTTCGGGATTTAAGCGGAGGAACTGAGGCATGTCATTGTACATTGTGGGTGTTCGTGAAGTTTAATTATGGATTGTTTTATGATGATAAAAGTGTATTAATGAATGGCTGTTGTTGAATATTTCATTTAATTGCGTTTTAGCGATTTAATAAATTGTAATCTCCTTGCAAGCGATGATACTTATTCAGATTAAATGCCTTAAAAAAGATCGAGGATGTTGGGTGGAATGTTTCTTTAAGGTTTCATTTGTTCATTGTAAGTTGTCAAATGTTATTGGATTGGCGCTCGATAGGAAAGACACGAATGACGTCAACAAATGCATCGATAATTGTTCAGTGCACAATGCGCATAGTTGAATTACAAGTTGTCGAAAGGATTAATACTTAATAAAGGATTAATGGTACTTAAATAATTAATATCAGACTACCACCTCACAATAAAAATAATAAAGATCAATCGAAATCAAAATCCATGCTTCAGTGACCAACCTTTCGCTTAACTAATTTTATTATTAATTATTACTAATTATATTATTAATTATTACCAATTATATTATTAATTATTACTAATTATATTATTAATTATTACTAATTATATTATTAATTATTACTAATTATATTATTAATTATTATTAATTATATGATTAGTACTTTTAACGAACCTGCTCAGTTTGGACTTCTTGAACTGACACATGTAGTACTGGAGAGGTTGATTTGGCACCTCAATTGACATCATGTTTGGAATGTGCAGGAACTTCAACAGGTCTTCGGAACTGTTGTTCGAGGAAGAGGGTTGAACCTGTTTTAAGTTGTTGTTGTTTATCATATGTTATTGTTGTTGTTATTGTTGCTGTTGTGTAGTGTTTTTGTGGTTGTTGTTGCTACGGGGTGATGTCGTTGTGAAATGTGTTATTGTTGTTGCAAGCAGTCGCACATACAGTTTTAATGCTTGGGGAAAATGCGTCTCGATGCTGCTTAATGTGTCGTTGTTGTATTTGATGCAGTAACTTTTCTTTAAAAATGCCCTCACATTTACAATTACTATTGCCAATTCAGACAGAAACAGCAATTATTTGAGAATTTCATGCTTAATATATTGATAAAAGTTTTGAATATAATTTTCCAGAAGATATCTTTACAAGAAAAATTCCAAGGAGATGCATTTTTCAAATTTTTATTATTTATTCATTTTATTGAATTATTCTTAAAATTATGTTCATCTGAGATCGCACTTTTTTAATTAATTACTTTTATCTTTCCTCAATTTCACTTTAATTTTCAAAAAATGTTGAAAATAAAATTATGTTAGCGTCTTATTCCTTGTATGGCTTTATCGACTTAATTTGTTCGAATAAACATGTTAGTTCTTTTAAGCCGACATTGCAGAATAATAATAATTTCTAAATGCAGATGCTATAAATAAATTGATAACAATACTTGGTTAACATTTTTATGTGACTGTTAACCCTTTGAGTTGCTTTTAAATTTTTCATTGCAAAAGTAAAACTTAAAAACCAAATTAAAAAAAAAAACAATGAAATAAAAAAAGGTGGAGGTTGACAAAATAAGTTAAGTTCCTGGAAAATGGCGGCAATCGCAACAGTCGCAATGTGTCGAATCCTAGCCTTGGGAAGGAGCGCTATGTACATATGTTTATGTATACGCATATGTATGTATATGGTTATAAGAAGCACCTTTGACGCTATGCTTATGGCGCTGCATAAATAAAGTACAATTAAAAAAAAAGAACTATTCAAATAAATAAAAAATTAAGAATTGATAAAAAAAATAAGCAGTGAAACTTAAAAACCAATTAAATAGTTTTAAAAAACATTGAAATAATAAAACCTGGAGAGGTGCGTGCAGTAGGAGGTCTTCAGCGTAGAGACAAAGGACGTCCCAAGGTGCATGTACCTTGACGAAATGGGTCACCTTCTTGCCATCTTCAATGTTCTCCTGGGAATTTGCATATGCAAATGAGAAGGTGATAATCAATTATTACATTGGCAATTAATTGATAAATTTATTAATTACTATTGATAGTATTGACAACAACATAAATACAGATCAACATAAACAATAACAATGAGTAAAAGTTAACAATTAAACACAGTAAAAATAATTTAAAACATCGATGCTGATTGCAAAGCAATCATTAAACAATATTAAATATTAAACAATAAAAATATAATTCATTACTACCACAAATAACATCATCGTCAACGTCATAACCGTCATCATCATCAGCATCACCCACCATTTCAATCTGAAGTCCAATCTTGACGAGGTTGTCTAGGTACCTATTTCTCCATGCCTGGTGCTTCTGTTTGGTGTTCCATCTGCTCACCGCCTTCTCATCCACTTCTTCCGTCAGTTTACCCTTCTCCGAATCAATCAATGCCTGCTGCTTGTTATCCTCGTATACGAGTACGAAGTCTGACATGGAATTAAGTAATGGTGTTATTAAAATCAACTTGTTAAGTTATACGCGTATAATATACTTATTTTGTGATGATATTATTAAAATCAACTGGTTATACCATATGTATATAATATATGTATTTTGTAGTGATATTATTAAAATCAACTTGTTATATTTTGTTCAAACTGCTTCCCAACTTCGTACGAAACCCAACTGCAGTCTGATTTCGACAAGGTGCTCAGTGGAATCACACCAGAAAAATGTCAGGTTTTCTCCACAGCGGGTCGCAGAAAGAAAAAAAATAATCGTGAGTAATCTATCAATGGTCAGCTCCTCCAGCAAGTGGACAGGGTTTGAGATCTCAGGATTATAGTGGACCCAAGCTTAAAGTTTGCAACCCACATTAACACAATCATTCATAAAGCTGCATCAGTTCCATGGAGGATAAGAGCATCTTTCTCCTCAAGAAACCAAGATGTCTTAAAACTGGCCTTTTGCACTTACGTCAGAGTAATTCTTGAATATTGTTCACCAGTATGGAACCCTCACCACAAATATGTAATTGATAGAGTTGAAAAAAATGGTGACCCGTCATATGAGCCCAGCGACAAAACAGCCCCGTCAAAATAGCTCAAGACAAAACCGCCCCGACAAAACAGCCCCGTCGAAACAGCCCGGCGTCAAAATAGCCCAGGACGGAAAAAATCCCGTCAAAATGGCCCCGTCCAAATAGCCCGGCGACAAAATAGTCCTGGACAAAACAACCCGGCGACAAAATAGCCCCATGATAACTCTATGTCAAAGTATTTTTAAAAAATGTTGTGAAACTGAATCAAAATTTAATTCGAAATTAGTGGCTTTAATGCTTTGACCGTTTTGAGTATTGTTTGTTGTTATTATTGTTCTCCAGAAGTTTAATTTGCATAGTCTTGCTTATTCAAATTTGTATCTGGCTTACAAATTTGTGTTGACATTATCCTCATCACAAGTTGCTTGTGAGAGGTCGTTTTCAAAATTGAAATACGTTTTGAACAGATTAAGAAATTTTCTGACCCAGAAAATTCTACGATCATTCATGCTGATGTCTTGTGAGAAAGACTCTTTACCAAGTATCTATAACAATGAAATCATTGATGTTTTAGCATCGACTAGTGAAACGAAAGCTGTTATAATAGTGAATAGAAATTTTATACTCTAGTGTTTCTTATGTTTAAGTTGATCAAACTAGGAGTTAAATAAAATTTCCCGGGCCGGTTTTTTAAGCCAGTCCGATCCAGGTGACAGGGTTGTTTTGACGGGGCTATTTTGTCGCCGGGC